>JAEVLN010000023.1:1155927-1324893 GCA_018350325.1 Globodera rostochiensis
ATTTGAAATTTTCCAATGATTCATTATGATCTCACGTGGCGCAGTGGTTAAACTGCGTGCCTTGATTCAATTTTGTCTAAGGTTCAACTTTTCCTAGTGAAATTCTTTTTTATTCTTTATATTTTACTCCCTGGTGTGGTGTAACGGTGAGTGATATGTGATGCCTGGGGCTGTGGGTTCGAACCCCCTACTTTGTAAATGCTTTTTTTCTCTCTTTACGAACTTTGATGGTAATTAAAAATACTTTAGATTTAATATTTTTCGAAAAATTTCATTAAACTTGAGAAAAAAATCATAGGGGTACCCTTTTGTTTTTAAAAATCAAGACCATTTTTTTAACAATTCCATCAAAATCTTCAAAAAATGGTTGCAAATCCCTTAACAAATTAAGTCAAAAATTCAAAATTTTCTCGGCGGCGCCTATTGGCACCGCCGACCCCCCCCCCCGCCCCTCCCCCCTGATGTAAAGCAGAATTCTCAAAAAATTTTGAATTAGGGCTGCTCCCCATTCTCAAAATTAACTAATAAGAAAAAGCCTTTGCCCCTCAAACTTTTCTTCAAAATTGGCGTACACGAAACTGACGGTAAAGCTGAGTTTTATGTGACATTGAACGGCCATGACAAGGCTGTTAATAAAACAGTCCTCAAATACCAATGCCCCGACAATGTGCACGTTCCCGCTATTCAATACATTACGGTACTGAAGAAGGGGTTAAAATGCTTTTAGGTACATATTTATTTTGGTAATTATTTGTTAGGTCGAGCACAAAAACATCACTCTGTCTAAAGTGAACGTGAGCTGCAGCTCAGAAGTCAACTGCATCAATAATCAATTGACCTAACGATTGTGCCACATTTTGAATTGATTGCATGTTTTGTTTGATCCTTGCGTTTTATTTTTCTTATTTATGAATTCTTTATTTCATGCAGCATTAAATTGCAAATGTGATTTTTCCAAACAACAATTATAAGTAGGGTTCCTCCCCGACCCCTCGGGGGTGGGAAAGTCGGGGGTCGGGGAGGCCGGGGTTGGCCATGAGCGTTGTCGGGGACGACCTCATTTTGGGGTTCGGGGGTCGGGGAGGAACCCCAATTATAAACTATTATATTGTTCACCAATTTCTTTTATGCTGGTTTTAAGTGATTTTGAGCATGGGAGCTCAGATCCATATTTTCCCTGGGATTGATTAAAAAAATGTGCTAACACTGACCCAGTCGCAAAAAATTGAAAATCCCAGCCCTAGTCAGTCACAAATGAAGCTTTTTCGCCTGCCAATGAGGGCAAATTGCTGTTTTAAGTAGAGTAGGACGGGGAATCGGGATTCGGGACCGGGGTTGAGAAAATGAAAAACAGGGATTTTATAAGGGGGAAATTAATCAAATCCCGGTCAAAAAAAGCGGGACCAATGGTCAAAACAAAGATTTGAAATTTTGAAAAAACGGGATTTTATAATGGAGAAATTCAGTCCCAAATTAGAGCTTCAGTACCAGTTCCGATCCCGTCCTACTCTAGTTTTAAGTGGAAAAGAAAACAAAGTAATTTTGGCAATAATGCCAAAATGAGCCTTTGAAGTAATAGTACACCGATCCGACAGCGGCATAGTCCTCTATTTTGTGTGCTCGTGTAAAGCAGCCTTCATTCCGCATTGGCTGCTTCCAGAATCGCGAAGGAATACTACGCTTTTGTACAAATCATCGTTTGTTAGTTTGAATAGTTTACTCTCCAGCTTGTTCAACAGGTCGGAGACTTTGCCCTCGTTGTAATTGGTGCTAAAAAAGTTTATAATTTTATTACAGAGCAGAGCGTTTCAGTGCGGGTTGTTTTAGTGCGGTAAAGTTTGGGAAGTTATAACTTTTCCAAACTTAACTAAACCATCGGCTTAGTACTTTTGAAAGCTCTAAGTATTTAGGAGTTTTTCATTAAGAAAAAGTTGAGCGATTCAAAACTTTCAAGAAAAAAGTTATAGCCGCACGAACAAAATTAGCCAGAAAAAGCCGAACTTTTTTTGTTCGTGCGGCTATCGAATCGTTTAGCCTTTCTTAATGAAAACTTATAAAACTTAGAGCATTCAAATGACTAAACACAACTGGTTTAAGATATTATCAAGCTAAAGCTTTGAGATTGGACAACTCTCAAAGAAGGTGAAGTTATGGGCCGAAAAACCGCCAAAATCGGGATTTTTGAACGGTTAAAGCAAGAAAATTTGAATAATGTGTATAAACATACTTTATGAAGCCCCACACGAATGATGCGTTGCTGAATCCTTTTGCCCAATCTTGTAGATCCAGTCGTAAGCATTGATTGCGCGAACTTCTTCAATGTCTGAGTCGAAACGCGTAACCACGATATGAAGACCGGTGAAATTCAAAATTGAAAAGCACAGGTGAACATCTCATTGCAAAATCTGTTTCATTTTGCATGTTTGTTCCTATAAATCCTTGTCTTACTAATTAACGGTGCGCGACGTTTCATTGCAACGTTTCAGTGCGGCAAAGTTTGGGAAGCTACAACTTTTCCAAACTTAACTAAACCAGTCTTGCTTAGTACTTTTGAAAGCTCTAAGTTTTTAGAAGTTTTTATTAAGAAAAAGCTAAGCAAAAACGTCCACGCACTGAAACGTCCTGCTCCGTGCTTAGGCCTAGGGATCGGATTCGCTTCACCAATTGGCTGACAAGTATTTTCCCCAGCTTATGTATGAGTAAGTGCCTCGGTAATCAACAAGAGATGATTAAGAGCGGACAAAACGAATTGTGTGTACATTGTACAACTGTTACATCGACCGTATATCTTTCCAAAGCAAAAAGAAGGCTTCCTGATCAATTTATGATCAGAATTTGTATTCAAAGTCCGGCCCAAAGTTGGCTTTTTAATTTTGGTGTCCAGGCTTGCGCAACGTAACGCATGGAAAGAAATCGGCGGTAGAAGCGACAAACAAATTGGCGGTCCTTTGCTGAATTTGAACACATCAAAATTTTACAACAAAAAAAAATTGTACAAATTCGAAAACAAAAGGAATTGATAAAATGTTTTAATTGACAGGAAAAAAATAAATGATAAAACGACCGTAACAACAACAACAAATCACAAATCCACTCGTTTTCACTTTTTAAATCTCATCCGGCAATGTTGAATTTGAAATTGGGGCCAAAATTCGCTTCAATTTCGGTGCCAGGCTTGCCCAACGAAACGCACGGAAACAAATCGGCGGCCGAATCGACAAACAAATTGGCGGTGTCTGCAAAAACAAATAAATAACGAAAATAAATTGAATATTTCAAATTATAATAATTCTTTTTCTTTCTCACCCAAACGCTCCCCGTTTTTTGTGTAAGTAATTTGGCGAGTTGCCAAATTGACGCCGCAGCCGAGGACGTCGCCGACGCCAAATTTGGGCTTTCCACCGATGAGAGGACGTCCATTGGTGGCGTGGGAACATCTCTCAAATATTTTAAAGCACAGCCAATGTTTTTATAAAATATTTATAAATTACCTTGTTGTGGTTGCTAGGATTTTCACTTCAAAGTAGGAAATTCCGTAAGGATTGCTCGACATCGGCTTTTCAGCGCGCACAGTGCTCGCCCCTGAAAATTGAGTTAATTCAAAAATTGTCTAAACTCATTAAATAAACAATTAAATCACTTTAACAGAATAATGTTTATCCAAATTAGTCTCTCCATTATATTGGACAATCAATCGATCGGGCCCAATGAGCGCGAGGCGGTCGTGACATGCCGCGGGATCCCACTGATTGGGCACTAAGGAAATATAATTTTCATTTTGATGCCTAAAAAGGCAGAGAATTTCCGAACTCTGAACAAAATTTGAGACCGAAATTACCAATTTCTCTCAACTTGGCGACTGTCTTCTGCAAGTCGACGATGTTCAGCTGCTGTTCTTTCTGTTTTTCTCGTCTTCTTGTTGCTTCAACGAAAGCTGTTCAATGGAAACTGAAACGGTTAAATTAATTAAATATTTTGGGAATAAAAAGATGGTTAGAGCATCACTATCAGCAGGGTAGAAACGGATTTTTGCAAATTCAAACAATTTACCCTTCAATTTTACTGTCAACTCGTCGATTGTCTGTTGCTGCTTGTTCTGATACTCCTCCATCTTTGTCTCCAGAGCCTCCATTTGTTTCTTCAAGCTTTCTGTCGACCAATTCTTTCGTGTTCTTCAATTCCTCTTTCATTTGACGCAATTCTTCCTTTAACAAAACCCAAAATAAATCAAAAATCGCAAAATCGTTGCACTCACACTCAATGCTTTTTGATCAGTTTTTTGTTGTTCAGAATTCACCGTTTGCTTTTGCTCCAGTGTATTAAGTCGTTGAAGCAATGCCTTCTGATCACTTTGCATCAACAAAAACTGATCAATGGAAACGAGCTTCTGCTGGTCCTCATTTAACCAGTCAATTTTATCTTCCAGTTTCTTGTATTCGGTCAAAACTGGCATGATAATTTCTACAAAATTGGAGTTCCAAAAATGTTAGATTCTTCAATGAGAGAGTTTTTTTAAATAAATAAATGTTTACCGTTTTAAATAAATTACAGGGAATTATTCTTTTTATTATATAAATTTGAATGTTTTATTTGCTCCCAGCAAAATGTTGACCCTGAGAATTGTGAGAATGGAATTTCAAAGGACTAAACTGTTTTTTCACGCTTTAAACCTTTTTTTATGTTTGCAACTAAAAGGGGTAACAATTAGTGATGCACGAGAGTCTCCGTCTCGAGTATCGGGTAGCTGGTCTCAAAAATCGAGACTTCTTAAACATGGAAAGTCATTTAATTTAAATTGAAGCAAAATGGTGAAAAGGAATTTATTTATAAAAATGGGCGGTCGGCGTGAAGATGGAAAAGTATAGGCACAACAAAAAAAGTAAATGAATGCCCGATGGATGGTTAACGAAGCAAATTGTGATTCAAATAAAATAATCTTTTTCCCTCTAAAAGGTTGTCATTTTTTGCCTTCTTAGGCTTTTTTGGGAGGGGGGGGGGGGCAGTGTGAGGTGTGCCGTTTTTAAATGCCACCATACGCAATCCAAAAAATGGATGAAAAAATCATTTTCACAAAATTTCTTAATTTAAATGTCTTTTTTCTTATAAATATTGTTCAATTTCAGGTAATTTCCGCGTTGCCCTTTCAGCATGGCCGCCGAATGCTTTTGCTGTGCAATTCAATCGCCAAAAATTGTATTGTGCTCGTACGAAAACAAAAGGGGCAGTTTGAGGTCCAAATTTTTTAAAAAATATTTTGACCAAAAGGGCCCCCCCCCCTCCCTATGGTTTTTTTGCATAAAATTGTTGTCGACCCCTCCCCCCCCCCCTCCGTTACAGAAATGCCAACATTTTCCTTTCCCTTTCAAACAGAATCGATGGGATCCCACGGCATGTCACGAAGGCCTCATCCAGCGCCGATGCTGGGGAGATAGTAGATGCCGCTTATGGAGTCTTTCATTTCGGCACCCTTCTCCAACATGACATCATCGTCCACCAACATGCTCAAGTCCAGAGTCAGGTCGCGAAGCTGCAATGTGCAAATATTTAATAGCCATTTTGGAGTTAAAATTGAAAAAATCATACAAAACCCCAGGGTGCTTGTACTTTGCAAAAAAAGGTTAATGAAAAATGCTTCCATATTTTTACCTGCAAAACGCGATCCAGTCTGTCCATTTCGAAAACGTCGATGGGTCGCAACTTGATGGTGACCTGAAGAATTTTTTTTTTTGGGGGGGGGGGGGGAGGGGAATTTTAATTGGAGAATAAATAATTCCAAAATTTAATTTTGTTTTAAATTTTCCTAAAAACAGCGCGCACTTACGAGTTTTTTCCCCATGCATGAGTGCGCCACCGTCAGTTTGACATTCTCGTATTTGTACCTAAAACATATTTTTGACAGTAATTAAAAAGCAATAAAAAATGTTGTCAATAAAAAAAACTTTTACTTGAGCTCCTCAATCACCAAATCGCCGGTGTTATTTGGCGGCGTTCCTGGCACTTTGTTGTGCGGACAGAGCCTAAAAAATATTCTTTAATTTTGCTCAATCCCTTCAAAAAAAGAAAGAGAATTCAAAAAATACAGTACCCATTCCCACGTACAGTGAGTATGCCAATACTTGACAGGAAACAAGTACTGTACTCCTTTTCAAGTACAAATGTTTGCCGACCCCTGGCAAGAAATAAGCACTGTACTCCTTTTCAAGTACAAATGTTTGCCGACCCCTGGCAAGAAATAAGCACTGTACTCCTTTTCAAGTACAAATGTTTGCCGACCCCTGGCAAGAAACAAGTACTGTACTCCTTTTCAAGTACAAATGTTTGCCGACCCCTGGCAAGAAATAAGCATTGTACTCCTTTTCAAGTACAAATGTTTGCCGACCCCTGGCAAGAAATAAGCATTGTACTCCTTTTCAAGTACAAATGTTTGCCGACCCCTGGCAAGAAATAAGCAGTGTACTCCTTTTCAAGCACAGTACAAGAGGCACATTCAGTAGTGCGTGCATACTTTCTTTTTTGAATAATTATTTAAATTTTTACCGCTCTCTCAACACAACGCCAAACACAAAGTATGACGTTCCTTTTTCCAAAGTCACAGTTGTGTTGCTAAATAAATTCAAAAATAAAAAACAAAATGTGCCCAACCCGAATTCATGCATTTTCTCTTCTCCGCACAGTTCGGAGATTTTTCCCTTAAAAATATTTTTTATTATTTTTCAAAATGATTTACCGCTTCCAAGTCTTGGACGATGGCCAGGTGGACATCCATATCTTCTTTTGCGCTCTTACACTCAATGCGCCCGTCAATCAGCAACAAAACCATGTCTAAAAATGTTTCGTTTACAAAAAGAAATTAATTTCATTAAAAAAAAATAAATTTAACAGCTTTAGCAATAAAAAGCATCCCCAAAACCCAAAATTCACCCTGCATGAAGCCGCCGTTTTCGAAATCCCGCATGTCCGAAAATTCTTTTTTCTGCGTCGCTTTTTCCTTTCCGAAATAAGTCTTGGCGTCGTCCAGTCCCAAGTTCCCATAGAATTGGACCTGTAAAACAAAAATTAAATGGGGAAAAATGTTTTTTAAAAAATGATGCCTTCGCACAATAGGACCACGCACTAAAATCGTGAAATTTTAATTTCAATTAATTTTTGAGGCTTTACTTGAAAATTGTGTTGTTGCCCGAGGGCGTTTCCGTTTTTGCTGTTGCATCTGTCATCTCAGCCGAGTTGATAACGCGGATGTCCTGAAATCCATTTTTCACAAAACAAACATAAGTAATTAACATTTTAAATTTTTTTTTTTTGATTTTAAATCCTTAAAAGGCAAAAGCGCATTGAAAAAATCGCAAACATTTAAAATTCTTAATTCGACAAATTTTTGATCATTATAATAATATAAATTCAATCAATCGTACCGTGCCATTGATGGGTTTATCCGCCTTCTCAGAAGCGTTCGCTTTGCGGTAACACATTTGGGTTACATCGTTCCAATAAACAAGATTGGCTGTGTAGTTTCGTTTGATGTCCGGGTTGTCTTTGGGTTCGTATAAGCCGGTTTCGTTGCCTTGATTAAAAAAATATGTGCTGCATTTCAAAAGTGGAAATAGACAACGATTGAATGTTTTGGAAAATTTATTAATGTTCAGAAAAGTTGGAAGCCTAATTAGAGAAAAGTTTCTTCTTAATAGTTGGAACCAAGGCGAATTAAATGTTCAAATTAAACGGTTCAAAAAAGTTTAGGAATTTATAAAAAAATATTTAAAAAATTGGAAAAAAACGTTCAGGAAAGTTGAAATCAATAAATGGTCAAAAAGGTGGACAATGTTCAGAAATTGTTGAATAAAATTTTTGGGCATGTTCAAAAAAAATTTGAAAACAGAAAGTGTTTAAATTTTGAACCCAAAAAGTGTCCCGGAAGTGATGGGGGGATAAAGTCCAAAAAGATATTTCGGCCGAAATAATTTTTGCTTTTCAGCAACGGTGATGACAACTAGAGATCGGACGGTACGGGAAAGTACCGAGGCTTTTTCGGTACTTTTCGGTACTCAGGCATCGGTACTTTCCCGAAAAGTACCGACCGACCCTTCTGGCCGGTCTCTAATGACAATCCACCTTTAGTTTCATTTGAGGCAGGCGGCATTCGAGTAGTGGAAGTCATGCTTGAATCAGAGGTATTCTTGGTATCGGTGCCATTGCGGCGGTCGACGGGGCGAGGGGGTTTAGTGGTGCTGGGGGTGGTGGTGGCCGGGTCGTTGGGATCGTCAGGGAATCTACCGCGATCCTGCCGTTTCTTGCGCGCTTGTTCGCCTGATATGTATTGCAAAAAGTTAATTTAGCGCCTTTCTTTTGTTTGGTGCATTTTTTTTAAATCGGAGAACAAAAAAAAACGCTTTCAATTTAAATTCTGCCGGGTATAGCTCCGACTTTTCCGGTTCAGACGTTTTCGGGTTCGGTCCAGGCTTTTCCGATTTGGCATTGTCCGTGTCCGTTTTCTCAGTTTCTAAATTACATTTAAAACTGTTTCCAAGCCAAGGTCACACATTTCGGTTCAGAGAAACCCGAAACTTTCAGCCGTCCGGGCGCCAGTCAGATTCGCTCCCTTTTTTATATTCAATTCAAAAAGTGATCTCTCACCGCTTTTGTCTGCTAAATATTCAAATATGGATTTAGAGACTCAATCTTGCAAGAATTTCAGAAATTTTTTTGGCATTATTTAAATTTGGCAACTTTTTTTCAATTTACCATTGATATGGTCCGGGGCCTGCTGATGTACCGCATCCAACGGCTGTTGTTGCTCCCGCAAAACAGCGCCATGGATTGTACCACAGAGGATGGCGATCAAGAGTCTAAAAATGTTAAATAATTCAAATGGTTAATTTATCTATTGATCCGTAATCGGTTTTGAACCGGTTTCCAAAGCTTCAAAAAGTTCAGAAATCGCTTAATTTGTTTTAAACCGGTTTCAAAAGAGTCGGAAGCTTTACCCTTTACTTACACAAGTGAAGTGGCGGCCCACTTGTTCATCTTGGTCGCTTGAGGCGTTGAAAGTTGATTTGTTTTAGGGTACGAGGATTGAATACTGAAAATTTCAAAACTTAAATTTCAAAGCCACCCAAAACAATGAAATTTCAATAGCTCAATGCCCGCCTCCCCCTCTAAAAACATAAATTTCCGAAAGTATTTTTCAAAAGCCCATGTCTCCGAAATTAAAATTTTAAATTTGGTGCAATATTACCCCACCCACAACTTTTTTACTACTAAAAAATATTAAATTTGCAAAGGTCCCCTCCCCCCCCCCTCCCCCTATTGACTCCAAAATGATTTTATTGAAAAGGAAAAGTGAATGAGTTCAGCTTCGATCCCGCCGCTTAAATGCGGCCCGGCTCGGAGAGGCGATGGGCGGGCAGTCCGGGGAATGGACAGAAAAATCGGTGAATCAATCGCCCATCCTTTCCCATCCCCCCCCCAACCCTCCGACATCGCCGGGGGATTGGAAAAACGAAAAAAAAAGATCTTGTAGCCCATTCTTTTCTCTATCGAATACACTTAGAATCAGCAGAATCCATTTACGTTTAGAAAAGTTATTGATTTTTGAGTATGGACCCCCAAGTCGACAAAAACGAGCACTTCCGACACCTCTTTTTGTTCGAGTTCAACAAAGGTTCTAAGGCGACGGAAGCGGCTCAAAACATTTGTGCCGTGTACGGAGAAGGTGCAACGAATGAAAGGACTGCACAACGATGGTTTGTGCGGTTTAGGGAGGGGGTTTTTGACTGAAGCCAAAATTTCAAAAATTTTGACCAAAAAACATTTAAATTGACCACAACTCGGAGAGTTTTGCTGATAGCGGAATGAGGTCAGCAGACAAAATGTAGCGCTTTTCAAGAGCTTTCGAATGGTATAAAGAAAGTTGGGGGTCGCGCGGGAAGTTTTCTCGACCGCACCTATGGGGTCATCCTTCAGCACGACAATGCTCGACCACACACCGCCAACTTGACGAAAATGGCACTCCAGGAGCTGGGCTGGGAAGTTTTACCGCATCCGGCGTATTCACCAGACGTGGCACCATCGGATTATCACCTATTCAGATCTCTGTCAAATGCCCTCTCCGGTGTACAGCTCGAAGATGCCGCGGCACTCGAAAATTGGCTTAATGGCTTCTTTGCCTCAAAACCACCGGCTTTTTACAAAAGGGGAATTGAAAAACTGCCTGGGCGGTGGGAGGAGATCGTAAACAATGGGGGGGAATACATTATTGATTGATATGATGTTTGATATTTTATTTACATGCAAAATAAAAGTGCAAAAAAAAAACGACAGGACTTATTACTCAACCCAATATATCCAGAAAACCGGATTTTTAATCCAGGTAAATCCAGATCCAGGTCTGGATCCAGGTCCGCATAAAGCACTATATCCAGAAAACCGGATTTTTAATCCAGGTAAATCCAGATCCAGGTCTGGATCCAGGTCCGCATAAAGCACTATATCCAGAAAACCGGATTTTTAATCCAGGCAAATCCAGATCCAGGTCCGCATAAAGCACTATAAGCAGTGTTTCAACCACTATTTCCGGAATTTCCGGAGGGCCCTTTCTCCCTACCCACACGCGCGCGTGCGGGAAGGGCAAGCCCCGCGCGGGGGAGCGAAAAGCGCACGCACGAGCGTGTGAAGAGGGGGGGGGGGGGTAAGGGAAAGACGCACGCGCGAGAAGGAGGATGAAGAACGATAAGATTACTTTACTTTAACTTTTTTCGACGTTAAACTCATCATGTACACCTTCGCGGGGGAGAGTAGGAAGAACCGCCGGTCTTGACGGGCTTGTAGGACGCACTCCAGAATCCCGGACCTTGTCTGCCAGGTCGGCTATCCCGAGATCGGTTTGCGTATAGGCGTTTCGATATGCGTCTCCAATTTCTTTTCTGTATTTTTTAGCTTCTTCAAGCGCAACTTTGGCGGAATTTGCTAATTCTCTGCACATTATCAAATCTTTTCGATCTAGGCATTTTTCCATTTCTCTTTTTGCCGTCTCTATTTTGCTTGCTTCGTCGTATATTTTGTCTGCCAACCGGTGAATTTTTCGTACACCTTCAGCCAATCTCTCGAACCATAATTTATTTTCGTCGGTAGGGTTTCTGCCCATATTTTTTCGGGCATCTCTTCTCGCGTTATGAGCCATTGTTGCAAAATCCCGGGATTCCCGAACCAGTCTCCCGACATCGGCATAAACCCTCTCAATGGCACGACGAGCCGAATTTAGTTGTTCTTTTTCCTCTTTTGAAAGTTCACAACTTTTCGTGCCCAACACAAGAACTCCAAATATTAATATCTTTATCATTTTTTTCTTTTTTATTTTGTTTAGGTTTTCTTTTATAGATTATTCCAAAACATCAAGAAATGCTAACACCTCAGCTTGAAGCCAATTTTCTAGATTTAAAATCCTGGAACGAATCCGCCTGGCTTCTGAATGGAAGATTTTAGCAGCAGTTTGCCCTTTCAACATAGTCTTTTCCAGCTCTCTCACCCGTTCAGAAGCCGAGCTTCTCCCAACCTCTTGCCAGACTGTTTCGGCTTTATGCCGCTCTTCATGCATTTTGTCTCTAGTCGCATATATTTCCAATATGGAATCCGTAATTTTCTGAAACCATGCTTTAACATCCTCGTCAGAAGGAACTTTTTCGCGTGCTTTAATTGCTCGAGTTAATGCCCCCTTAGCAGACCGGGTATAGTCGTCGACCTCATCGGACAACGTGACAATTTCACGCCAAAGCCTTTCGGCTTCATTCTTTGAAAATTCCAACAGCACGTTGGCTGCAGTTTCATTTTTTTCAAAATTCATTTTTCTTTTTTTTTTCTTTTTGCGTTTCTTTTATAGTTTTAAGATATCAAGTCGTTAAAAACGATTAGCCAAAAGACACAATTATGTAACAAAGTTTATTCCTCAATCATTAAACTCTCTGAGATTTCCATAATTTTCCGCTGCCTATTTTCCATCTGCTTTCTGCTGTAGGGTCCGGTCGAATAAGTCGTAATATTATAAGAGCAGATCCCCAATCCAAGCAAAAATATTCGAGTACAAATTCTATCCCGACGCTTGATAAAACTATAGCTTTAGGGCCAAAAAGAGGGGGGCGCTTATAGACGGCAGGAAATGCCTCAACGGCGTATGCGCAGGCAATGCTTGCTGCTTTATGTCCCCATTTTGAATAGGCTGCACAGACGAGAAAGGTCGCTCGCGGGAGTTTTGTGACTGGCAGACAGTTGACAATTTCGAAGTGAAGTTCGGCGGGCATAAATCGTCGCGACATCTCCTTACGTTAAAATGATTAAAAAAATGAGAACTATCAAATAATAAACTCGTTACGAAACGATTGAAATAAAACAGAATAAAATAGAAACAAAATTATACAAAAAAAAATTAAAACCCCTTAAAACGGTTCAAAGAATAAGAAACGTTTTTCTTTCCACCAAATTCTTTGATTTTAGCCCCGACCTCAATAAAGAACATCGACCCAACAAGTTTTTCGGCTTCCGACTAAAATAAAATGTCATGTTTGTGTTTTTATTAAAATATTACCCATCCAATCCCGATTTTTTCCAACTTTTCGCTTCCAAAAAGTGCAACATTTTCCAACCTTCCCGTCCCGTCTAACAACACCAATTTCAAATACAAAAAATTCTCCTTATCCTCCATACATTTGCACCGGCCCCTGCGACAATAAACACAGCCCTTAAAAACAGTCATATAAAAATGCACAAAAATATTTTTTACCAGATAATCCACATATTCTAGTTTTTCTATTTGCGCTTGCACCACGAAATAAGTGTTGACATTTTCTTTAAGCACAGCGCTTTTGATATCGAAAATTGTCGACATTTTTTTCACAGAAACTAAAACATTTTTTTAAATGTAAAATTTAAGGTTAAAAATAATAATGAATTCGAAACGGGTTAAAAACGGTGATAAATTCAAATCAAAAAGTAAATTTTATTCAACATTTTACAAACACTTTCTTATAAGTTTCGGGTAATAAAATAAAAGAGGCCATGCCCGTTTTTGTTATTGCGCGACAACACAGCTCGACGAGAGTCGGAACACGATGAAAAACTAGTTTCCATAGGCCTACAGTTTCCCTGAAAATTAAAACCGATAAAAAATTTTTTTAAAAATTTTTTTACCTGTCGCATTTAAAAAAAAAGGCATGAATTATGGCCTCTACGGGAGAAATGAGAGATTCTTTTTCCCGGACTGCCGACCGGACTTCAAAAGACGGAATTCGAACTAAAAAAAGAGAACTACCATAGAAGCTGTTGTGGGTCTGGCACCATGCTTCGCGAAAAAAATAAATAAAATATTTCATATAGCCAAAGAATTCGACTTGTACAACGCCATGTAGAAGCATTGTGTATCTGCTTATTCTGTGTCGCTTGACACCACAACACAATCGTACATCTTTTTCGACCATGGTAAAAGCAAAAAGTGTAATTCGTTCGTTTTCTAAAACAAATTCGGCAAAAGGATGGCTGTAGTCTCTATGAACTATCATTCGGTAGCTGGGCCCGCTTTTCAACATAATTTCAGCCTGTTCCCTCGATCCGGCCCAAAAAAACGACTCGTTTTCGAGCCCATTTGCAAAATAATTTTGGAAAGAGTACATTTTTTCTACGCCTATCAATAAAAATGAAAGAAATTAAACAAGATAAACATGACAAAAACATTTAGAATTTAAAGGTAAAAAATAAAAAATCAAATTTATTCAGTAAAACCCATAAGGCAAAACATTCCAATCCGCATCAATAATTCCCTTCCTTTGCACAGGGCCATAATCCTTTGACGTATCCTTTGAAAGCACTCGGCTATCTTTTGTAGGGCCAATCTTTTCCGGATAGCGAAACTGTTTCTTAGCCCCCTCCTTAAACCCCAACACCATTTTTTTAAATTCCTCATACCCGAACTCATTGTCCATATTCAACGTGATTCCTCTTATTTTTGTGTTGTGCCAAATCCCCCCGTTTGCCTTCTTCTTAAGCTTTAAGGAATATTGCTTTGGACCGGCTGCTACAAACTCCAAAATGTCGCTGTCCCCATATTCCCTGGTCATTTCGCCCAAAAAATTTCCTTCCTTTAAAGGACAAACACCCCGAGGATGCGTGAAAATCAACGAATCGGTATCACAATAAAGCAATTTGCACCCCTCTGCACTGTAGACTTTTTCCATGTACTCGTACAGTTTAACGCGTGCAGCGCTCGTAGTCCTAAATTATGACATATTTTATCCTATTTTATTCGGCTTTCTTACCATAGCGATAAAATAATGTTTGACACGTTATGCTCCTTGATAAACTCTTCTTTCTTTTTATATATTACTCTCATCATGTTTTCATTTATCACTGTTGGGTTGCCAAACTCAATCGTATCATCATTTAAAATTTCATCCCATCTCTCAGCAGTATTAACTATCTCGGTGGTCGAAAGTGTGTTCCTCATGGAAAACTTGCCCCACAACGAATTCAGACCCAATTTTGCAATAAGTCTCAGCCCGGGGTTTTTCCGTATATTGTCATACTCCAAAAAAATTCCATATTTTGCCCTATACAGATCGATAAAAGCCCTCTTTTCTTCTTCCGTCTTCACATCCGAAGCCCATCCCGACGCTTCAACCTTTATTTTCAAAAACATCCTCACATAATTCTTAAAAAGCTGGCTATCAAACTCCTCAAAGTGGTATGCCCTATAAAACCCGATGACCTTATACCCCAATTCCAGAGCTTTCCTTAACTCAATCGATGTGAAAGTCCCAATCAGAGCTCTCTTTTTCGGGCTATGATCGCACCTCTTCACGTCTTTTGCCAAAACAAACTCCTTTTTGGCCCTTCGAGCACAAATGCCGCAATTCGGAAACAGCAACATGTCATCAATGTGCACGGACAACAGAGGATACAACAGTTTTTTTGGGGGGATCACCTTCACTTTCAGCAGACCATCGTAAGGCACATCATCGGGACGAGCCCTTAAAATTTTGTCAGATTTTCAGTCATGAAATAAATTTCTTACCACAAAACATTGTAATTGGCATTCTTAATAATTTTCGGAATACCGACGGGGTAGGGTGTATCATAATTCACAAAAGGATAAAGAGAAACAATGTCGAACATAGAAATCTCCACGCTCTCCGACACCTCTGCAAATAAACAAAAGGGCATCGTTCTTCCCCCAGCATATGCATCCCTCGGATTGATTGGCCCTTTGTCCGGCACGCTATCGAAGAATTTCTTCATTTCCCTATTCTTTTTTAGCTCTTCTTTCACGTCACATTCCTAAAAATTTTTCAATTTTACCCAGGCATAAAACATAGGTGCAGCTTAATAAACACTTACCCAGACTTCCTCCACACTTAATTTCCCACAAATCTCACTCAAATGGTCCATTCGCATCTCCGTTCTCCTAAAGTTCTGCTCAGCACACAATCCGTTCGGCCCCACCGTCCAGGGCAAAAAACATCTTCGGCACCCGTGCCACGCGCAACCCTGGACAAAACATATTTAACAAAACTATGGGTTTCCTACCTGGAATTCCACAATTTTCTTCTGGGACCCAATAACGCAATCGACCTTGAATCTTCCGAATTCAATTTCTCCCCCATTGCACGCGTGCCGCACCTTGACCCCGTCCCGATAAGCCAGCCATTCAAAATACTTTACCGCAATCTTGCTCTGATTTTCCGACTTTTCAAACCCCCCTTCAGGCACGATTGGAATGTGCCTCTCCTTCAAAAATTTGGCACGGAAAATCTTCATCACAATGCTGGCAATCGTAACGCTGTCCTTTAACACGTCCATGTCCTTTGTAATTCCCAAAAACAATTTCCGAAACTTCAACACAGCAGCCATCAGAATTTCTACATCATTCTCGCAGTACGCCTTGAGCTGTGCCGACAATTCAAACGCCGTCTCATAATTCGCGGTATACCACTTCTCAAATTTTTCAAACTCGACTTCTTTCATTCCGCCCGGACAATACGCCTCAAATGGCGGCAAATGTGAAAGCCTTTTCCCAAAATTCTCGTTTTTATTGTAACGATAGGGGAAATATAACTTGGCGGGGATATTGAGTTCCAGGGTTTTTGGCAAATCGGCCAACCGATTTTGGCTAAGCAACCAAAAATCGCGAAAATATACTTTGCCCGCCTTAATCTGATAAATCTTCAACTCCCCCATCATTAACTCTGTTAGAACCCCTCTATTGGTCAACTCCCGCAAAACAAAATGTGAGTCGAAACGTCCTCCATAATGCGCAAATGCAACGGTCTCATAATTTTTAAAGCCCATTATCCAATTCACAAATTCATACATCGGCTCTAGCCCATCAGCCATCGACCACGTGATCATCTTTGGACCATCCCCACAAATTTCGCATTCTTTTTGCTCTCCAACACATTCTGTGCAAGTCATCGCGGCAGAAACAAGATTAGGGGTGTGCTCTCCGTTAACAATTGTTGTTTCTAGATCATAAGCTACAATACGATATCGAGGAAGCAAAGGACGAATTTTAATTTTTTTGATGAAACATTGCCGTCCCGGATGATAAACCATACACCGCTTGCAAAATTTTTCACCGCACACGTGTTTGTTTCTCGTATTATACACATCTCCACACTTGCTGCATTTTCGATACATCTTACATACCTTCTTTTTATGAGCGTCAAAACAATCGGAATTGTGAAACTTTCGATTACACTCCTCGCAATAAATATCAAGCGCCTCATATTTACATGGAAAACCATAACCCATTCGACAACACTTTTTACACCTTTCCTTGCAGTCGAGTCTGTGCTTTTCGGGCCGGTCGTATGTCATCTCACAGCTCACACAGAAATTCCGAACCGTGAAAAACTGACTGATACTTTTCATTCCGTCCCAATGTCCCTCCTCTCTAATAATGCACACATTATGTTTCCGAACTTCTTGTCCTTTGAAAACCGGTGTTAGACCAGACTTCTAAAATTTTACTTTTTTTTTGTGAAATCTAAATATTTTTTCTACCTTATCAAATGCCAATATCCTGAACATTTCCGGATATTCCTCATCCCAATAAGCTTGAACCAATTCTATATGCCCAAGTCCGTATGAAGAAGCATTGGCAGAAACACCCAAATTTCCAATTAGCTCCCAAACCAATTCTCGCTGTTTTTTTTCACTTTTTTGAAGATAATCAAACTGGTCCCATCCACGTTTACCATCCGCCAATTGATATGCCCTACTAAGTGCCAAAGCGTAAAAGATACCTAAATTTATCGTTAATAGAATCGTGCGGTTTTTCTCACTATATTTTCCTCTCGGAACACAAATACGGCCCAGTTCTTTGCTTTGAACAAAAGGGTTAAAACGGTGTGACATTTTCTTAAAGAAAAACTTAAATTTGTAATTAATATTGCGGTAAAATTTTGAATTAAGACAAAAAAAAAGACAAAAAAGTTAAATTTGTTTAAACATTTATTCATTTCTTTGGAGAGGAATAAGTCGTCACAATGATGGAGAGCTGCTCACACAAGAGATTGGCGGCACGCCACGACTGTTGCACCTTCTCAAACTCATGAAGAACGACATCCGGCGTGATTTGGAACAGCGGTCTTCCGGGAATTATTATGGGGTCAGGAATTGCTTCGCAGTACATGTTAACGGACATTTTTTGGATCTCCCGCCCCGGTTCTGCTCCATTTTTCAGGGCTTCGTCGATAAACATTTTTACAATTTTTTTAAAATTTTCCTCCGCTTTTTCTCCAGGTGGGTTCCTAAAATAAAATTTTGTCACGTGCTCCCGGACCCCGAATTTTTTATTTTCGTTGACGTGTCTGTCCACTTCTTCGTAAATCTTTTCCAAATTTGGGCTTCTCTTAAAAAAATTCCTAGTGTTCCGGGCCCTCCGCTTCTCTTCAGGAATTTGCAGAAATTTTTTGGGTTGCATCCTAAAAAAAGCTTAAAAATCCCAAACGGTTTAAAAAGATACTTTAGGCTTTTATACCCCTCAAAAATGAAAAGAAAAAAACAAAAAAAATTTATTCCTTAATAATAAACGGTTGGGGGGTGGAGTGTCGCTTCGGTTTCTTCTTCATATTCAACAAATTCGCGGTGTTCGAACCAAAAAGTGCAAAGGATGAAGAAGGTCAGTAGAACAACCAGAAACGTGATGGTGAGCAAAGCAAAGGCAAAACCAGCAAGAAAAATGAGAAATTCAGACATTTCCTAGAAAAAATAATGGCAAAGTAATTTTTAATTTAAATATTTGGCATAAAACCCAAGCAAAAAAATCAAGAATTTCAAATAAATTTTTATTCATTTTCTACGGCAAAAACATAAAACGGTTAGGATAAAGCAGACAAAACAAAAAACGTAGAACCCTCCCAAAAGTATTGCTCCCTCTCGTTGTTCATACTGCTCATTAGCAGTGAGTTCGTGGTCGTTTAGATACATTTTTAGCCTAAAACCCCTAAATTTGTTGGCATATCGAAATTCCAATAAAATCGGACAAAAAGAACCGAAACCCAAAAACAAAATCTTAACAACAATTATCCGCCACCCCTAAACAGATCTTCAAAAAATAAGTTGCCAAATGCAATCACTATCCCTCATTTCTTGCGTCGACGGGGTGCTAGCCAAACCGGGGAGCTCGGACATGTTGAGGAGGCCGGCGGGGATCAACAGGTCTTCCGCGCCACACGGGACGAGGTGGCTGCAAATTCGCCTAAAAACCCAAAGTTGGGCGCAAAACCAAAAGAGAAAGAATTGTCTTGCCCGGAACAATCTGAGCGGCAGTGGAGGTTGACCAAAATGTTGTGGCGGAGGCGGTGGCAACGGTTGACGGATGTAATGTGGAGGAGGTGGCGGCGGCAAATGGAGGTGCTGTCCGACCTGTAAAAGCTCGAGAAATTAGGCTAGGAAACGGGATTGAAACAGAGAGCGGGATTACCTGAATGTGCTGTGGCGGAGGCGGCGGCATCGGAGGACGGATGTAATGGGGAGGCGGTGGCGGCGGGAAATGTAGGTGCTGTCCGACCTGTAAAAGCTCGAGAAATTAGGCTAGGAAACGGGATTGAAACAGAGAGCGGGATTACCTGAATGTGTTGTGGCGGAGGCGGCGGCATCGGTCGCCGAAGGAGATGTGGAGGCGGCGGAGGTGGCGGTTGCCGGAAGAAAAGATGAGGAGGTAAAGGTTGAAGCGGAATTGGTCGATGAAGGTGTTGTGGAGACGGCGGAGGTGGCGGTTGCCGGAAGAAAAGATGAAGAGGTAAAGGTTGAAGCGGAATCGGTCGATGAAGGTGTTGTGGAGACGGCGGTGGAGGTGGCGGTGGCAAAAGGAACGGCTGCGCTGCCTGTAAAAACCGCGGAAAAATTATGCCTGAAAGGGATGAACAATCACTTTTGTTTACCTGGAGAAGCGGGGGTAGTGGTGCGGGCGGTAGGCCAATGTGAGCAGGCAGCGGCTCATTGGGCTCCGGCCCAAAATCTGGCACCTCTTCTTCGTCGTCGCCAAAACCTTCATCCAACTGGCCGCCATGGTGCCCTGAAAAAAATCAACAATTAGAGTTGTCGGGATTCAAAACCCCCGATTGCTGGAAAATTAGGCAACAAAAAAGCGGAACTTACCAACGAGAACAGGAATCGGTTGTGCCGGCGATGGGGTGCGGACCCTTTTGCGCGATGCGGGTGGAGTGGGAGGAACGGGCTCTGGCCTGCCATATATCTGTCGCAAGAAGTCTGCTCTCCACTGCCTAAAACCAAAGAAATAACCGATATTTGGGGTGTTTCTTACATCATTTCCCCTATGAGTTCGGGCCCGGCACGGTTAGTCGATTCGCTACTAGTAAAATCGCCAAAATCCTTTTTCTTGTTCAAGTTAAAGCAGCAACTTTGATCCTGTCAAAAGATTTTTTTTTTTGCAAATTGATCAAAAAATTTTGGACAGTGACCAGCTAGCTGATCGTCGGCAAAGAAAGCTTTACCATAATTAGAAACTCGGAATGCTATTTTTCAAATTGATTCTGTCTTTCAACAGAAAACAAAAAAATTTTAGAATTTGTGAGACAAACAAACCGGTAATTTCTGCAAAAATCAACAAATATTTAATAAGCAGAAAATAATAATTTACAAATTTTAAAATGTAATTTTTATTCGTTCGTGTAAAAGAAGAATTGGGTAAATTGCCAATTGGCCGTTTGCCAAAAATTTTAATTTTTTTGTCCATAGGGCCCATTCGCCGGTGAAGCGTCTGGTGGTATTAACAAAAACGTTTTGGACCATTTTGGAAAAGCATTGAATGGAAACAGCGGCGGACTTGACTATCCGCCGATTTCAAGTTTGATCGGTGTGAATGATTGGAGGACGAATCAGTGGGAAATAATGGGCTTTTTTGAATATATTTATTTTATTAAAATAATTTACCTAATTTCTTTAAAAATGTTTTCTGGAGCTTTTGGAGCAAATTAAAATTTCCCGTAAAAGACATACCTATTTGAGTCCCAATTGGTATTTAAGAAAAAAGACAATTGTTTATATAGGTAATCAATAAAGCATAAAAAGTGATTAATTCTAAAATCGATCGTTTTTAACTTCTAAAAGCCATCGGCAATGTTGAAATTGAAGTTTGGCCCAAAGTTTGCTTCAATTTTAGCGCCATGACGACGCAGCGAAATGCACGGAAACAAAACGGCGGCAGAATCGACGACCAATCCGGTAGTTTCTGCAAAATAAGCAAAGAATAATTTACAAACTTAATGAATTTCTTAAAAATAAAAATGCCGTTGGCATTCATTTGTTTTTTCTTTCTTACCCAAACGCTTTCCGTTTTTTGTGTAAAAGATTTGGCGAGTTGCCAAATTGACGCCGCAGCCGACGACGTCGCCGCCGCCAAACGTAGACTTTCCACCTCCACCGATGTAAGGGCGTCCATCGCCGTTGTGGGCACATCCCTCAACCTCCAGACCCCAAAATGTGCCCCAACTGTCGTATCCATAAGTGCCTTTGTACATTCCAACACTTTTGTCCAATGGCATTTCTTTTGTCGCAAGTCCAATGGAAATCTCGCTAAAATAAAATAATAATTGTTTTATTTTATAATATTTATAAATTATCGACCGTTTTTCCTCTAAGCTTTTCACTTCATAGTAAAAAATGCCGGAATTCCCTTTTGGAATTGGCCGTTCGGCGAGGACAGAGCGCGGCGAGCCTGAAGAGTACAATTTTAAAAAAATTGTGTACTTTTTATATAAACCGTTTAATCAAATCACTTTAACAGAAAATAATATTTACCCGTTCCATTATATTGGACAATCAATCGATCGGGCTCAGAGAGCGCGAGGTCCTTGTGGCATGCCGACGAATTCCATCGATTTTGAAGGGTCAGCCCTAAGGAAATATAAATTTTTAAATTTATTTTCAAAATATTAAAGTCAAAATCACCTTTTCCAATTGTATCATTTAACACGGCAACAGTCTTCTGCAATTCGTTGATGGTCTGTTGCTGTTGTTTCTGACCCTGCTCCATCTTCTTCGTCAACTTCAATTTCATCTGTTCAACTCGTTCACTTCCCACACATGCGCGATGTTCCTTTTGATCAGCTTTCTGTTTACGTTTCAACTCGTCGATCTTTTCTCGTAGCAGAGAAAAATGTTCAACTGAAACAATTGCAAAATTTTCTTTAGCTCAATTAAAATTTATAGAAATCCCCGACTAATCTCAACCCCTTGACGTTGGGGTGCCATCCCATAATTGAAAGCATTTAAACACACACAACAATTGTCCTACCATTTTCCTTTTGTGCTTTAGTGAACGCGTCGATGTTGTGTTGCTGTTCCTCCTGGTACTTGTCCATCTTTGCCTGTAGAGCATTATGAGCAATTAGCAGCTTCTGATGTTCAAATTCGGCGCGGAGTGCCTTCTGAACAAATGCCAAGAAAAAAATGTTTTTGTTAGGAAATATTCACACATTTTCGAGCTTGAGTTTTGTGTTCTTCATTTTTTGCTTCATCTCCTTCAATTTCATTTTCATGGTCTTTTCATCGTCGCGATCCAACTCGGCAATTCTCTCGCGTGAAAGATTCAATTCTTCAAATGGATCTAAATTAATTTGTCTATTAAAAGGATTTTAATAAATATTAATAATCGATCGATTTTCTTACCCTGATCAGCTGCTGTTATGTCCCCATCATCGATTGATTCAGACGAAATTGACATATTTATTTTACTAGAAAATTCTAAAATTTAGTTTCTAAAATGACAAAAGTTTAATAATGAACTTTTAACCGTTATGATTAAAGGTATTTATAGAGACTGAAAGTTGGGATTATCTTATAAATATTTGAATGGATTTTTGTGGGGGGCAAATCGTTGACCTAAAAAACGAGGGATGGAGGGCATTTTGGGGGGAATTAATCTCTTTTTATTATATAAATTTTAATGTTTTATTCGCTCGCAGCAAAATGTTGACCCAGAATTGTATGAAAACAGAAAAGATCAGATGCCAGAACTGCCCTCGCTTCATTATCTCAGGAAAATAAATTCTATTTTAGTTAATTAATATGTAATGAAAAGAAATTAGAATAATATTTTAATGAATTTAAATGCAACAAAATAATTGGAAGAATCATTTGACATAAAACCTAAATTGACTAATATTAAATGGTGGGGAAACCCCTAAAAAAGGGAAAAAAAGAAAATCGTGGACTTTTATTTAATCTCAAAAGAAAAATTCATCAAATATTGGTCGGGTGTTTGATGTAAGCTCGAAAGAATGGAATATTCAAAAACATATTTAGCAATTGTTTTAGAAAAAAATTATAAGTTGTTACCCTTCTTTCTATCCAAAAAATAGCACTAAACTGTTAAGGGAAGCTCTGGTGCCAATCCCCGGTTTAAATCCGTGTCCGGATATTCCACAAAATTTTCGGTTAAAATGAATGGTCGGCGGGTCGGGTCCATCCATATCACTGCTGCTGCTAATAAACTGACATTATTCACTAACAAATTTTCCAATTTGCGGATCCCGCTGCGCGATTGCAATTCAAAATCTCGTGCGGGATCGGATTTGCGGAATTAATCCCGCAAATCGCAAAAAATGCGGGATTGCGGCGCGGGATCCCGCAAAACCGCGCGGGATCAATCCCGCGCCGCACTCTAGGTGAGATCCGTTGAGCATCCTCCACATCTTTTTGTTGTTGACCGTTTTTCAATTGGACTGTCCGGAGTTTTTCTGGAAAAAATAGTAGCAGTTCTACTGATTAATCCACGTAAAAAAAAAAACAAGTTTTTAAGCCATTATTGTTATTGCTTATGAACCCCGTTTTTTTCACCTATTTTAGGCTTAGCTCTTTTGAGATTTTTCAAACGTCGATTTTGACTTGTGGCGTATTACGAACGACGGGGCCGAATCTGGCGCCTCCCTCCCGTTCAACCAACAAAGGAATTCTTGAACATAATTGAAGTGGTTGAGGGGGAGGGTTTTGGAATTATTTTCGCCCAACTTTTTATAAGGCTTAAAAAATGAGAGGGGGGCGACTTTAATAAATATTTGTTTTTGCAGACACCGCCAATTTATTTGTCTCTTTTGCCGTTGATTTGTTCAAAACTCCTGACAAAATCATGGGAGGGGGACCCCCTTTTGGTCAAATTTTAGAAAATTCTTTTACATAAAAATTCTCTGAAAATATGTTATTTTATCGCGTAGCGGGTCCCGCGGCTCATCACAACGGTTTAAGGCAAGTAATGATTAGGCAACGGATTTTTAGGCCCTAAACCGAAATACCCCCGACATTCGAAATTATTTTCGAAAAACTACCAAAATCGTTTCGGATTTTTGGGTTTTTGGATCCGATTTTGCTCAGCCCTATCTGAATTTTCTTTCTCACAATTTGCGGGGTCAACATTTTGCTGGGGGCAAATAAACAATTCAAATTTATATAATAAAAAGAGATTAATTCCAAAAAGTAAATGAATGAGAATGTTCATCCCCCCCCCTTTTCAGGTCAACTTTTTGCCCAACGCAAAAATCCTTTCAAATATTTATAAGATAATCCCAACTTTCAGTCAGTCTATAAATATGTAAGTTCATTTAAACGGTTAAAACATTAATTATTTTAAAAACTCTCATTTTGGAATTCTCGCTAAATTTAAGTTTCATTCATAACGGTTAAATAGATGAGGGCTCCCACCTTAAAATAAGTACATTTTAAAGTACGAGGGTCAATTTTCAGTACTGTACTTGCCATTCAAGTACGTATGGGACCCTTTTGGGTAAATATTCTTTTTCTTAAACATTTGTCATTTTAGAAACTAAATTTTAGATTTTGAACTAAATACTGTAAACATGTTCATTCCGACCAATTCAACCCATGGAGGGCACATAACAGCTAATCAGGGTAGGGAAACCCGATTTATTTTAATTAAAATCCTTTTAATTTCCAATGTTAGCAGAAAATTTGGGGCAAACTTTCACTAATTTGGACCAATCTGAAGAAGTGCGTCTTTTGCGTGCCAGAATTGCTCAATTGGAAGGCCAACAAACGATGAATTACGGCAAAACGTTTGAGCAAATTGAACTCGAGCTCGAAAATGTGAATTTATTTTCTAAAATCATTTCATCTTTTTTCTTGCCATTTGTTCAGAAGGCACTCCGCGCCGAGTTGGCACATCAGAAACTGCTTAATGCTCACATGGCTCTGCAGACAAAGATGGAGGAGTATCAGAAGCAACAGCAACAGAACATCGACTCGTTGACAGAAAAACTTAAAGGTAAATTGTGAATTTTGAAAAATCCTTTGATCTCAATGATTAGTTTATTTCACCGTTTCAGTTTCCATCAATGATCTTTCGTTAAAGCATCAAGAACACGAGGAACAACGGAAAATGGATGCTTGGAAGCAGCAAAAGCACCAAATGGAAACCAATGACAAAATTGACTCGTTAAATGACGACCAGGAGCGATGCGGTAGGGAAAAGCTTGTTGAAAATGATTTTTGGTCTAGCGTATCAAATTTTTTTCTTTTTTTAGCTAATAATATCCGCGAAATGAAACAGAAGCAAAAGGATGCTCAGGAAGAACTCGAACGTAAAATGGATGAATCTCTGAAGTCTATCCAAGCGAAGGTCGACGCCAAATTGGAGAAGCAGAAATTGTCAAATGCCAACAAATTCGCTGAAATTGAACAGAATGACAAATTGGAGCAGTATCAGAAAGAACAACAGCTGAACATCGTTGACTTGCAGAAGACAGTTGCCGTGTTGAGAGAAAACGGTAATTTCGGTCTCAAATTTTGTTCAGACTTTGGAAATTCTCTGCCTTTTTAGGCATAGGTTTTTTTAGCTTTAATATTAAAAAAAATTAAAAATTATATTTCCTTAGTGCCCAATCGATGGAATTCCACGGCATGTCACTACAAACTCGCGCTCACTGAGCCCGATCGATTGGTTGTTCAACGTAATGAATGCTTTTTGGGTAAACATTATTTTCTGTTAAAGTGATTTGATAAGAGTTTAGACAATTTTTGAATTAATTTTCAGGGGGGTGGAGCTCTGTCCGCGCTGAAAAGCCATTGCTGCCGGAAAATCCTTATTTTGAAGTGAAAATCTTGAAAGCGAAAAAAGGGTAATTTATAAATATTATTTTGCTGTGCTTTAAAATATTATTATAATATTTAGCGATGTTTTGATTGGACTTGCGACAAAACAAATGCCATTGGGCGCATTTGTTGGAGAGCACGAAGGCACTTACGCATACGGAAGCGATGACACATTTTATGGTCACGAGGTCGACGGATGTGGCCACACCGCGCGAGGACGCCCTGTCATCAAAGGAAAGCCCAAATTTAACGTTGGCGACGTCATCGGCTGTGGCGTCAATTTGGCAACTCGCCAAATTATTTACACAAAAAACGGACGGCGTTTGGGTGAGAAAGAAAAAGAATAACAAAATTTGTAAATTTAATTAATTTGCGTTATTTATTTATTTTGTTTTTGCAGACACTGCCAATTTATTTGTCGATTCTGTCGCCGATTTGTTTCCGTGCGTCTCGTTGTTCTTTCCTGGCACCAAAATTGAAGCGAATTTTGGCCCCAATTTCCAATGCAACATTGCCGATGAGATTTAGAAAGTGAAAAACGAGGGGTTTTGTGGTTTTGTTGTTGAAGATAACGGTCGTTTTATCATAATTTTCTTTGTCAATCAAAAACATTTTATCAATACATTTTGTTTTTGAATTGTCAAATATTTTTTGGGGTTTTTTTTTTTTGTAAAATTTGCTTTGCTTTGTTCAAATTCAGTAAAGGTTTAATCGCTTCCGCCGAATCCCACTAAATTTTAAAAAAAGCTGTTCAGCCCCAGAATTGTGAGAAAGGAAATTCAAAAGTTACAGTGTAATAAAGCTACTTCTAAACTGTTTTAACGCTTCTGGGAGGGGGGGGGATTCCCGGAATTTTCAGAGATTTTGTGTTTAAACTATCGATCCCGACCAGGCAGGGGTGCTCGTAATTACGAGTTACGAATTACTATTACGGCGTTTTGGTTGTTACGCATTACGAATTTTTTTTTGGCTTTTACGAATTACGCATTACTTATTACGACTTTTTCTTCTACGTACCTTTCACTTCCTACTGTATCTCCTACGTTTTTACGTAACTGACCACTACAGTAATCTTCTCTTTTTCTCTTTAGAAAGTGGTGATCCGCCGGAGGGCAACCTCCAAGCTGCCACTTCCGCTGTGCATCGCCAACTTCCTGGTTTCGCCCGAGTGGTTTGTGTACGGACGCCGTCTGGGACTTTTACTTAATTGTACGATGCTTTTCTTTGTTTTTTTATGAAAATTTTTTTTTTAAATACCGAACCGAATTTTTAATTTTGGAAATGGGGAAGCTTCTTCGCATTTTTAGAACCAATAAGAAGCATAAAAGTTGAATTAAATTAATCATTGGATAAAGCGTATTTGATAAACCCATAAAATTTTTTGGAGTCCGCCGCAAATGATACCAACAAATTTATTTTTGATTTTTAATTAAATTTCAAGAATAGATAAGAATTACTACATAAATATATTTAAAATTGCTGAAAAATTTAAACATATTTAAAAATAATGTAATTATTTTTACAAAAATACAAATAGAATTTCCGGATTTTGAAATTTGACTTTTTAATTTCTGATCCCCTTTCGGCAATTAGGTACCTTCCTAAAAAAACGTTTTTGACTTAAAATGCGCTTCTCTGAGACCAAAAAAATATCTAATTTTTATTCGAAGCAAATTTTTAATTAAATTTCAATTCAGCGACCGAAATCCGGTTACATCCCTGTGACGGGGCGCCGACATTTCACATTTCATCGATCGATTAAATATCAGAATTTATTGCAGTCCGAACTAGGGTTGGACAAAACCGGATAATCTGGAACCGGTATGGAAAAATTTTGGATAAAAATTATCCGGTCTTGAACGATGACAGCTAAATTATGCTGGATCCGGGACCGGTATCCGGAATGTTTTTGAGCTATCCGGTATTCGGGGGACCCGGATAATATCCAGTTTTTCCACCCCTAGTCCGTACCAAACAAACAAAAAAATTAAGGAAATTTTTTATGCTAAATTTTTTCAACTGTTTTTTAATCGGCTGTTGCACTTCCCGCTTTCGTTTCGCAGTTTGGCATGCTGATTCTTGAACCAAACCTCAAAATACAAACTCCTCCCTCACACTGACATCCGGGTACCGCGTGCCGCGGAAGAATCCCTACTCCAGCATGTTCAGCTGCTCCTCCTGAAGATGGTGCGATGCCACGCTTCCGCTTGCCACACTGCTCAGCACTCCAAGCTGATAAATGAATAAAAAATTAAAATAATAATTTTGGCGTTATGTCATAATGCCAACCAGGCCCTAAAACGGTCAAATGCCAACCAGGCCCTAAAACGGTCGAAATTAGTGTTCGGCACGGTAAAAATCGGTAAATTTACCTGTTTACCGTTACCGGTCGTTTTGGACCACAAACGGTAAAAAACCGGTAACGGTAATTACCGGTTTTATCGTTACCGTTACCGAAAAATGCCATTTGCCGAATACTAATGAAATGCCAACCAGGCCCTAAACCGGTTAAAACTGGCTGATTGGCATTTGACGGTGTTTGGTTGGCATTTTTAGCCAGTTTGTTAGAGACTTGCAAGGCATGATGGTGGGTCCTTGCCAAGATTTCTGCGAGTCCCGGTGCCGGAAAATTTTTGAACAGTCCTTGCCTTATGATGTTGGATGGCAAAATTGAACGCTATTGACAGTGCGTCGAACACTGTGCCGCCACAACCGGACAAGCAAAGCAAATTCTGAAAAAGTTGTTTTTTTTTTTAAAAATCGGCTCCGAAATTCTTCGCAATTTTTTTTAATAAAAATTTACTGAAATCAAAATTTTAAAAAAATTGCGAAGAATTTCGGAGCCGATTTTTTTTCAAAAAAACAAGTTTTTCAGAACTTGCTTTCACTTCTCTGACAAATGAGGGGAGAATCGGCGGTGCCGGAAGGCGCCGCCGAGAAAATTTTGAATTTTTTGACGGAATTTCATAAGAAAATTGGTCAAAAAATTGTAAAAGTGCAAAACAATAGGGTCCCCACTCTTGTTTTTTTCTCAAATTTCATTTCGGGGAGGGGGGGCATGCCCCCCCTGCCCCCCCCTGGCTACGGGCCTGCCCCCCGTACAGAGATCGGTCGGTGACTCCTCTACCCCCGTAACCTTTTCCCGTGTTTTTGTTTTGTTTTAAAGATTCCGATCTCGTTCAGACAAGGCAATGGCTGATGGGGCAAAAGATACGATGCCTTTGGAAGGAGAACAAATACGCGGCATGGCAAACGGCTGGACTAAGTACGACGAGCCGCGTCGTTACACGCTGGGGCAGTTAGCTGCCAAATCAGTAGAGCAGATGGCAGGAAAGGCCGCCGAAAATTTTGTGCTTGGCTCGGCAAAGGGACATGGAGATAATTGCCGTCATGCCTAAACAGTGCAGGGTGGGCATTTTTTTGATTTCCTGCCATGGGACCGGGACTATTGTATTTTATTTGTTTTAGATACTAGAAACGAGTCAAGAGTGGAAAAAGGGAGTTTGACGACGCGTAGCGCGAGCGGAACATACAGCGGATGTTTATCGAATGCCGCCACGCCAACTTACTTTAAAAAGTAGGAAGAGGGGGGGGGGATTCCAGAGCCTTCCATTTTATTTTTATAGGTTGCAACTGCTTTTTATTGGCTAACCTTTTGAAGGCATGCTTGCATATAGACAGGGCCCTTCGGTTCAACAAGAACGTTCAACCCACCATTAAATACAGGGCCTTGAGCACTATCGAAAAAATATAACCATTTGGCAATTGAAGCTCTTTCGGCTGATATAGGTCAATAAGTAATGTCCCGTCAATTGAATGTTTCACTTTTCTTTTTGTTTGATTCTGCCAAAAAAATATGCGGTGATAAAAAAGGAGAAATACATTTTGATAGAAAATAAACAATTTTTCGCAAAACATTTGCCAAAATGGCACCTTATTTGCGTGAGTGATCACTCAATGTCGTACTCAAAGGACGTTTGGTACGCGTAGTCCGCAGTAACTAAAAAATAAAATGAACACAAATGCCAGACTAAATTAAAAGCGGTTAAAATTTTAGTTACTTACATGCGCCCAAGCGGTTTAAGTCCGCCATTGAGCTGTTCGGCGAATTGGCACACAAAACGACCATTTTCACACATCGGTCCAAAAGAATATTTGCCTTAAAAAATATTTTAAAAATTTATAAAGTTTTTATTCAAATAAAACTGACGGGAAATTGGTGTCTGTTCCAAGCTAATGGTCCTTCTCCCGGAAATTGGAGCCCAACGCTGTTCATGATTACTTCCCCGGACGGAAAAATGATGCAGTCGCAAAGGAGGCGGAAAAAACTAAAGACACAGGGTAAGCTTTTGAATGGTACCAACAAATGTTATGCCGCCCTGGAAACTCCGGGTTCAAGCCGATTTCCGAAACAGCCGGTGCTCAATTGATCAAAGTTTTTAACAAAAGGCCACAAAAGAAGAATCGAGCTGAAAAGTTCAAGAAAACAATAAAATGATCAAAATTTGGCTCTAGTGCATCATACACTAGGTTTCTCGAAACACAAAATTCGAAACTGAAAAAACTCCAAATCCACATTTTCTGAAAAAAATAATATACATATTTGCAACAAAACCAAAATTTAAATTAAAAAGCCGGGCACAAAAAGTCGGAGCCCATTATTTGAAAATAGATGGTTCTTTTTTCGGATTTTTTTTTTTGCTGAATCGCGCCGCAACGACGCATGCAATTTTTGGTCTCTCGTGCCAATCTCTGATTTTGTGAGTTCTCGGAGACAGAAACCAAATAATAAAAAACTTTTTCGGCATTTTGAGTCACGTTGTTATAACTAGAGTCCGGCGCGGGAGCGGATCCCGCGCGGGATTTTGCGGGATCCCGCTTCGCAATCCCGAATTTTTTGCGGGATTACGGGTATTAATCCCGCAAATCCGCTGCCACAAAGATTTTTTAAAAAAATCCCGCAGGGGGTCCCGCAATTTAGGTGCGGGATTGAAAGTTTTGTTAGTAAGGCTAGTTTATTCAACGTTTCGCCAAATCTTTGAAATTAAAATACTCGATGCACACAAATCACAAGTGCAGTACCATAAGAATGGAATTTTTGAGCAACAATGAAAGTATGCTCTGGTGTAGTGGTTTGGCTGGGTAGTTTGAGCGGAAGTTCAACTCCACCTGGTCAAATTCTTTTTTTATGGCTTTCGGTTAATATTTGTAGTAGAGTGAATAATTTCTATTTTTCTGATTTATTTCAACTTTTATTTTTTTTGGTCGCACGAAATCATAAACCCATAGAGGGGAGGGGATCCTTTTGTTTTACATATAAAATTGGCAAATAAATGGACTCAAAAATTAAAAAATTGCCGTATTTGGTTGCAAAGCTCTTAACAAATTGAGTCAAAATTTCAAAAATTTTTCTCGGCGGCGCCTATCGGCACCGCCGACCCCCATCCACCAGAAGTAAAGCAGAACTCTCAAAAAAAACAAAAATTTTTAAGCTAGTTGCTCCCGATCCCGAGCCCCAAAATTGGTCGTTTCTGACCCTCGACATGGCCAGCCTCGACCTCCCCGGCCCCCGATTAATTAATCTTAGATAAATAATGCTTTCAAATGATACTAAAATTGAATGATTCGGTTCAGTGAAAGGTCTTTGATTTTTTTGAAAAGATCCCGCAATCCCGCGCGGGATCCCGCAAATTTAAAAATGCGGGATTGCGGGATTAATCCCGCAAATCCGCTCCCGCACGACTTTCCGAAAAAAAAATTCCGCAGCGTGATCCCGCAAATGCGATTTTGCCGGTCTCTAGTGTGAACATTTATTGCAACAAATCAGAACGGAGAGAGAAACGAGCGTGAAAGAAAATAGTTCACAAATTTTTTTCTTTTCCTTTGCTCTTTTACATCCCATCGAAAAATAATTAGGAAAATATCCTTACATTATATAAGAACACGACGCGTGTCTGACCCCATGCGATTCGCTCGCCGGCGCCGTTTCCCTTCCCGCGTCACGTACTGAGAGTACAATGCTTCGGCACGCTGTCGCTGGTTGCTTGACGTTCCTGCTTGGAAATGGCGACCTGGACGGTTGTTAAACGGTCGGAGTCGGCTTGAGCCACAAAATCGCGGTCCTTTTTTATTTTCGTAGCCATTTCAATCAACTCCATTCCGTGCTTCTGTTTTTTATTAACTATTTATATTAATGGCATATGAAAAATGCCAACATTTCAAATTGTCCGGTTGCTCAGGCACGTAGTTAACTTTGGGAGAGGGGTACCGAAACGTCGATTTTTTAGGGGTGCATTTTTGGGCTTTTTTGTGTTTTTGTAATTTTTCCCACAATCCCTTATGGGGCGGGGGGGGGGGGGGGGGGTTGGCGGTGCCGATAGGCGCCGCCGAGAAATTTTTTGACTCAATTCGTTAAGAAAATTGGTCCAAAAATTACGCCAAACCTTCACAATTCAATTAGTAAATTCGAAAAATTTCCCGAAACCCGAAAATAGGACAAAATAAGGACGGATGCCTCTAATAAGGACAAATCTTATAAATAAGGACAGTTGGCAACCGTGCGTAAAAGACATACCTATTTGAGTCTCAATAGGCATTTAAGAAAAAAGACAATTGTTTATATAGCTGCATAAAAAGTGATCAATTCTAAAATCGATCGTTTTTAACATCTAAAAGCCATCGGCAATGTTGAAAATGATGTTTGGTCCAAAGTTTGCTTCAATTTTGGCGTCATTATGGCGCAGCGAAACGTACGGAAACAAAACGGCGGCAGAATCGACGAACTTTGGCGAGTTGCCAAATTGACGCCGCAGCCGACGACGTCGCCGCCGCCAAACGTAGACTTTCCACCTCCACCGATGTACAGACGTTTATTAGCGCCGTCGTGGGAACATCCCGCGACTTCGTGACCAAAAAGAATGCCCCAGCTTCCGTATCCGTAAGTGCCTTTGTACATTCCCGATGGTCTGTTGCTGTTGTTTCTGACCCTGCTCCATCTTCTCCGTCAGCTTCAATTCCATCTGTTCAACTCGTTCACTTTCACGATGTTCCTTTTGCTCAGCTTTCAGTTTACGTTCTAACTCATCGATCTTTTCTCGTAGCAGAGAAAAATGTTCAACTGAAATAATTGCAAAATTTTCTTTGACCAATTAAAATTTATAGAAATTCCCACCCATTTTTTTGCCATCCCGACAGATGCAACCCCAAAAAAACTCCCGACTGAAATAGAGTAGGCCGGGATCGTGATTGAGAAAATGAAAAAACCGGATTTTATATGGGGGGAAATTCAGTCCCAAGGAGACTTCAGTACCAGTCCCGGCCAACTCTAATCTCGACCTTGACGTCGGGGTGCCAACCCATAATTGAAAGCATTTAAACACAACAATTGCCCTACCATTTCCCTTTTGTGCTTCAGTGAACGCGTCGATGTTGTGTTGCTGTTGTTCCTGGTACTTCTCCATCTTTGCCTGTAGAGCATTATGAGCAATTAGCAGCTTTTGATGTTCCAACTCGGCGCGGAGTGCCTTCTGAACAAATGCCAAGGAAAAAAATAAAATGATTTTGTTAGAAATTATATTCACACATTTAGCTCGAGTTTTGTGTTCTTCATTTTTTGCTTCATCTCCTTCAATTTCATTTTCATGATCTTTTCATCGTCGCGTTCCAACTCGGCAATTCTCTCGCGTGAAAGATTCAATTCTTCAAATGGATCTAAATTAGAGAAAGTTGGCCACAAATATTGTGAAAATTCCCCAATTAAAAGGATTTTAATAAATATTAATAATCGATCGCTTTTTTTACCCTGATCAACTGGTATGTCCCCTCCATTATTTGATTCGCTCGAAATTGACATGTTTTTATTTACTACAAAATTCTAAAATTTAGTTTCTAAAATGACAAAAGTTTAAATAATGAATTTTAACCGTTATGATTAAAGGTATTTATTAGAGACCGGTCGAGACGAGATCTCGTCTCGAAATCTCGACGAGAATCTCGAGAAATCTCGTCTCGACATCTCGTCTCGAATAAAACTGTTCGTTGGCCAGACCTGGCACCAAAATTGAAGCCAATTTTGGCCCGGACTTCAAATACAAATTCTGAGGGGGAAGCCGCGCGGACAGTGAAAACCAATATTTAAATTTATTTTTTCTTTGGAAAGATACGGTCGATGGATTTTCATTTAGACATTCGTTTTGTTTTCACATTTGTCTGATTTGATGTGTTGTTGTCATTTAGCAAAGAAATTTACTTTTCGATAAAAGTGAAGATGGGAAAAAAGTACACCCCCTCTGAATATTTACTGTGGTGTAAACAATTCTAAAAATTCTTTAACTTTTTCAAATTAAAAAAAATATTTATGACAAATCACAAGTTTCTAATTTCATTTTTTGGTTTGACGAAATCACAAAACCATAGGGGAGGCCCGTTTCTTGTGCTACATTTCTAATTTTTAACACTCCTAAAAAGTAGGGATGTTCGAGATTCTCGGGCTCGAGTCGAGAAATTTCTCGGTTTTTTTTTGGGTCTCGGTCTCGGGTTTTTAGTCTCGGAAAACGAGACTTTTTTGCACTGGTAAAGATGGCTTTGGTGAGAAAATCATTAAAGAATTATGGGCTTGAAAGATTTGAAAAATACACAATGACAAATTTAGAAATCGTTAATTTAATAACTTTGCACAAAACATTCAGCCAGTGCCTGTGTGGCTCAGTGGTTAAGTTCTGTCTCTAACTTGTATCAATCGGAGTTTCTACTCCCCGAGTGAAATGCATTTTATTCTTTTAATTTAATAATTACTCCTTTTTATTGATTCTTACAAAAACCTTATTAAAAATGATGGTTTTTTTTTGCAATTTTAAGCACATTTTCCTAATTTTTCCCGGCGCATCTATCGGAGCCACCCGACCCCTCCTTAATATTCCTAAAAGGCTTTAAAAAATTTCCGCATTTTTAAAAATTTTCGTTGCAAATCCCTTAACAAATTGATTTCAAGTCTCGAACATCCCTACTAAAAAGCTTCAAGAAATTATCGAATTTTAAAATTTTGGCTGCAAATTTCTTAACAAAATTCTTAAAATTTCAAAAAATTTTCCCCGGCGGCGCCTATCGGCACCGCCGACCCCCACCCCCCCCCCCCCCCCCCCTCCAAAAGTTAATCTCAAAAAAATGAATGATGGATGAGGCAATAGAAGTTGAAGAAAATGAGGAAGATATTTTTGAATAATAAAAAAAAATTGTTTCAACATTGACTATTAGAAAAAAAAATTTCCCCCATTGTCAATCCCGGTTAATCCCGAAAAACAACCCCTCTAACTTTAAAAGGTGTTAAAGGGGATTTTTTAGGGGAGCTTTTGTAAACACGCTAAACATATTTTAGAGGGACGCTGATAATAATCAAAATCTTTTTCTGAAAAATAAAAGGTGTGATCCTCTAGAAGACTTATAAGCTGTTGTATAATATTGTTAGCAGTAAATGTGTGATATTTGACAGTCCGGATCTATCTGACACGAATTGTTTATGTGAAAAATGTTTGGGACCAAAACGGGACCAAAACGGCCGGGACCAAACTGATCGGGACCAAAACGGCCGGGACCAAACTGATCGGGACCAAAACGGCCTGGACCAAACTGATCGGGACCAAAACGGCCGGGACCAAACTGATCGGGACCAAAACGGCCGGGACCAAACTTATCGGGACCAAAACGGTGGACCAAAACGGCCGGAACCAAACTGATCGGGACCAAAACGACCGGGACCAAACTGATCGGGACCAAAACGGCCGGGACCAAACTGATCGGGACCAAAACGACCGGGACCAAACTGATCGGGACCAAAACGGCCGGGACCAAACTGATCGGGACCAAAACGGCGGGTTCCAAAACGTACCTTTCCCTCTGCAGATAATTCGCTTTTCCGTTGAAATATGCTTTTAAAAGCAATATTATTTTTATTTGAATTCTTTTTTTTAATTTTATTTGGACGAACGTGCAAAGGTTGTGAACACAAAAAATGGCTCTCTGCCAAAAGTTTGGTCGACTTTTGATCGGCGCTGAAGCTCGCTTCTCTGCGCGTACTGAGTAAGTTGATTGTTTTGTTATTGATTGGGTTTGGGCTTAACTGTAAATTTAAGGAATAGTGAGGATAGGTTTGGGTTAAAAATTTCAAGTTTTTTTGGTTAGAAGTGAAAAATGGTTACCAATTTATGGCCAGGCGTTTTCTATTAGCATAACGAATATGTCGACAAGTCTTGATCAGTTGCCTGCTTCCAAGCGGATTTACCCTCGGCTTCCATCGGGCTACAACGCGCCAATTGCTTGTTCACTTTTTATCAAGGATCAACTGACGGGGAAAAGTGGAGGCACTGAAATGGTGAAAATTGTTTCAACAAATTGGAAGAATTTGAGTGAGGAGGAAAAGCAGGTTGTCATCAAAGAGCCAAAAACTACCGACAATTATTGTACAAAGTTTAGAATTACTCTGAACGTGCCAAAAAGATCGGTGCCGTGTTGAGGGACAATTTTGAGAAGCTCACAGATGGCCAGAAGAAAGATTTGTGGGATAAGCACGCAGAAAAAAGGAACAAACTTCAAAGATATCGAATGGAAAAGAAACTGCGCAAGGTTATATCGCACTTTTTCGAATGCTAATAATTTTAAATGATTTATTTTGTTTTCATTTAACACCAGACTATTTACAATTTTGTTCAAATTTTAATGTTTTAGTTTTATGCGGAAACAAACCGTCCAAAGCGCCCTTTGACATCGTATATGCTTTTCGTGAAAGAACGCTTTGAGAAGCAAATCGAACCAATTAAAACGAAGGATAAAGTAAACAAATTTGTCGTCGAGATGGCCCAACAATGGCGACAGATGACGGATGCCGAAAAGCGGGTGCCATTTTGTGTTTTCTACTTTTTCTCGGACACTCAAAAATTATAAAATTGAACTCTTCGGACCTCTCTAATAATGATTTAATTTAATTACTGAAAATGATTGTCAACCATCATTTTGTAGCCGTATGTTGACCAGACGCAATGCAATTTGGCGGCATATCAAAAGGAATTGGCGGAATGGAAGCAAAAATATGCTAATGAAATTCGGGCGTGGAAAGAGACGGAGGCCAAAGCTGCGCAAAAAGGCATTAATTATGGGCTTAAACTAATTAAGAGGATTTGCCCATTTAGTCTAGGAATTTCCCCATTGGTCCCTTTAATTCAAAAACATTTTATTCCCCTCATTCTTTCAGCCAAGGACACTCAATTCACCGAGGTCCCCCTCTTTGAATGGAACATCGACGACGACAGGGACTTAAACGAAAAAGAAGCCATTCACCAAATGCTTCTGGACGATTCAACCCATTTGGGTACGAGAAATTGAAAATTTCAACCATTTTCATAAGGGTTTTTTTGTAGGTGATCGGCAATACCAATAGGCGTCGCTAAGAGAAAAAAAATGAAAATTCTTACAATTTTACTAAAAAAAATTTGTCCAATTTCTATAAGTGATGGTGGTGAAAGTAATTCTTTATGTAAATATTAATTAAGTTAATCGAAAGATAGAGAAAAAACAATTTACACAGTTGGGGGGTTTGAACCCCGGGCAACCAACATCACTCACCAGCACACCACCAGGGCATGCAATTAAAGAAATAAAAAATGATTCAAAAATATTACCACATTTTCTCTAAAAGACACGTTTTTTTTTGCCGGACTAAGAAAAAAGTTGTTGTTTTTTTTTGAAAAATGTTGGGAACCTCAGCAACCCGAGTATTACCAAAGCAATCACAAAAACAGTGAATCAAAAAAGTGAAGCAATTCTTTCCGTCTTACTCTTAATATACAATTGCCTTATTTTTGTAGTCGAGAGAAGAGCACGAAGCAGCGACGACAGAGACATAGACGAAGAAGAAGAAGCATCCATTCAGCGCATGTTTCTGGCAATTTCAACTTATTTGGGCAGGAAAGAAATCTCACAAAACCAAAGAGTAGAATATTGAAGTCGAAAAATAGAAAAGCCTCATATATTATTATTTATTATGTACAATATTCATTTTAATAAAAAGTGTATGGAATGTTTTCCTCAACATTTTGTCCCCCCTCCCTGTATGGGTGTTTCTCGTTTATCGCAAAATGTGTGACATTTTTGCATTGGAACATTTTGGTACTTTTCTGTTGTTATGTGACAACAGCAAAAAATCTGTTTTAAATGTTGAAACACACACTCGAGAGGTTTTTAGGATCATAGAATCCGAATATGACTTCCTAAATTGCGCAAAAGATTAAAAAAAAGAAACAAAATTACTGTAACATAAAAAATGATCAATTTTTTGATAAATTTCTTTTATTTCTTGTTTTTTGCCGAGTTATAGCTTAAAATGTGCATAATTTTATTTTTTAGAGATATTATAGCAAAAAGTGAATTATTATGCAAAAACAATCGTTCGAATTAAGTACTATTCGAAAGCTCTTGATTTGTAGAAGATATTTGTAAGCAAGAGCTAAGCGATTGGATAGCTCCCGAGAAGGTTATGCCCAGAAATGCTAAATCGACGAAATAGTGGGTTGCATCCCAGCAATTGTATGCAACCCATAGAACTTTTTATTAGCTTTTTGGGGAACTGACGAATCAACTCAGCGAAAAATAGTAATTATTGCATGGAGGGGATTCGAACCCTTGCCCCTTTTTTGTTGAAAAGCTCACAGACCACTAAGCCAAAATTTAAATCTTTTCCGAACTAGAGCCCCAAAATTGAGCCGCTGTGGATACTGATCAATTTGAATGATTAGACCAATACATTCGTTTGGTCGCAAGTCCAATGTGAATAGTGTTAAATATGTATAATAAAATATTTTAAATAAAGCACAGCAAATATTTTATAATATTTATATTATAAATTACCCTATTGTTTACTCTAAGATTTTCACTTCGAAGTAAGGATTTTTTTTAATAATTAATCGATGCAAAAAAGATTTGCAACGGCCGGGAATCGAACCCGGGCCGCCCGCGTGGCAGGCGAGCATTCTACCACTGAACCACCGTTGCTATACCCACCAGCCCATATTTATTTTATCCGAATATTTCTCATAAGGGGTTCTCATCCGATTAATTAAACTGGTTTTCCTCTTTTCGCTGTTGGATTAGTGTAGGGTTCGGATAATCGGGTTGGGGCCGGGCGGGCTTTTTTCCGGGCGTAAATTTCAAGTTAGAGGGTAAATGAATGACCGAGCTGATCAGTTTCTAATAGTCGGGCGCCCGCCCGTCCGAACCCTACTGCACGACTACCTGCAAGACATCATCCTGGCGGAGAAGGTACAGCAACACAACACCAATTATAGAAATCGATCGGACAGTATCCGGGACTCCGTCCGCAATTTTTTGGGTTCAGATTGATCATAACGATATCCCCCGGGGAGTCCGGAATCCGGATAAACAACCGGGTTGTTGCCCCTATTTTTGCCACTATTTGGGCGTTTCTTGAAAATTTTTTAAAAAATAAAATAAAATTCGAATTTTTTCTTCATAGAATTCCGGGCTTTTTAGTAGAGCTGTTCGAGAGTCTCGGTCTCGAACCGAGAAATCGGTTTTTTTGGGTCTCGATCTCGGTCTCGAGTCTCGGGGTGATTTCTCGGTCTCGAGTCTCGGTGTCATTTCTCGGTCTCGAGTCTCGGTGTCATTTCTCGGTCTCGAGTCTCGGTAAATTTTAAGTCTCGAACAGCTCTACTTTTAGACGCCTATTTTGCACTTTTTCTTGCCTAAGAGTACCAGCCCTACTAATTGATAATTTTACCCACTGATGTGTACCGTCTAAAATTTGCAAAAAATTACCATTTTAAATTTAGTTGGCGCGCCAATACCCCAAAGGCATGCCTGGGCGTAACAAATTTTCGCTTTAAGTTGCAAAAAAAAATTGTGGGACTTCAATACTTGACTCTTGCTTGGTTGATCCTATAATATGGTTTTGCAATCATATACATACATGTTTTCAATACTAGAAAGATTGTTTGATTTAAAAACTAATTATTTATTTGTTATTATTAGTTGGAAGCATTGACGAGTTCGCGTTGCGCGACATGCTTACCTTTTTTACGAAACCCAGCACGACAATTTGTTTACAGAGTCATTCCCCCCCCCCCCCCTCATTTGACAATTCATTTTTGTTTACTCCACACTTTTGGCAAAAATGGCCCCTCCGCGTCCCACCAAATATGTTTTTATTTATATCGATCGTTTGTTGACATATTTATTTGCCGCTTCTTCTGTTTGACAAAGATCGACTTTACTCTATTTCCAAATTGGCCCTCCCAAACATCGATTTAAGCTTTTAATTCCATAAAAATACACCGCTAAAAATTGGTTGTTTCTGGACAAAAATGTAATTAATGCATTATTATGCATTACCGGCATAACAAAGCAAAGTGTCAACTTTCAATTATAAATAATGTCAATTCATTCAAAACGGTTACCTAAATGTTCAGTTTTTTAAATTCTGTCATTTTAGAACTAAATTAAAAATTTTCGAGTAAATTTAAATGCCAATTTCGGCCGAATCAATCACTGGAGAGGGGGACATAACAGCTGATCAGGGTAAGAAATTTGATCGATAATAATATTTATTAAAATCCTTTTAATTGCCAATATTTTCAGACAATTTGGGACCATCCGAAGAATTGCGCCTTTTACGGGCCAGAATTGCTCAATTGGAACGCCAACAATCGACCAATTCGCCAACTTCAAGCGCCAATTTCAATTTGCTGGGTAATTAGTAAACATTTAAACGATTTGTTTTTTTATTTTTGTTTAATTATGTAATTAGAAGCAGCTGCGGGCGATCGGGGCAAAATTGCAGCAGAACACGGAGGTGGAAACGAATCGGCGGCTGCTAAAGGGGGGCAACAAACAAACACTGACCAATTGTTGGAGGTGAGTTTTATATTTAGTCAAATAATAAACAAATTTGGTTTTTATGGGAGTCGAAATTTTTTTAAATTTGATGAAAATTGATCCAAAATCAGATGAAAGAGGAATTGAAGAACACGAAAGAATCTTTCGACAAAAAGTTTGAACAAATGGAGGCTCTGCAGACAAAGATGGAGAAGTATCAGAACAAACAGCAACAGACCATCGACGAGTTGACAGAAAAACTGAAGGGTAAATTGTTTGAATTTGGGAAAATCCTTTTGCCCCAAAATAATTAATTTTATTTTACTGTTTTAGTTTCCATTGATCAGCTTTCGTTGAAGCATCAAGAACACGAGGAATTGCTAAATGCTCACAAGAATTTAATGGAAGAGAAAATTGACTGGTTAAATGAGGATCAGCAAAAGCTCGTTTCCATTGATCAGTTTTCGTTGAAGCATCAAGAACACGAGGAATTGCTAAATGCTCACAAGAATTTAATGGAAGAGAAAATTGACTGGTTAAATGAGGACCAGCAGAAGCTCGTTTCCATTGATCAGTTTTTGTTGATACGTCAAGAACTGTCAACTGATCACAAGAATTTAATCGAAGAGATGAAAGAACAACGGAAAATGGATGCTTTGAACCAGCAAAAGGAAACCAACGACCAGATTGACTCGTTAAATAAGGACCAGCAAGAGCAATTCGGTAGGGAAATGGTTTTCTGTCTTCAAAGAACGAGATTCTCGAAAAAATATTCTAAGTTTTGTTGAAAATATATTTATTCATAAATCTGTTGGGTTAATCGAATTGGTGGTTTTCTTAACCAAACAATTTTTCAGAAGCCGCCAAATGTGTCGAACGTGACAGAGTCGCGCAGTTGGAGACGGACGTCGGGCGGTTGGCTGAAGAACAGAACAGAAAATTGAATGAATTGGGAAACGATGTGAATGAAGAGCTTGAATTGGTGGCTGAAATGTTTGCAAAGATGGAGAAGTATCAGGAACAACAGCAACACAACATCGACGCGTTGACTGGAGGACACCAGGGAAATGGTAGGGCAATTGTTGTTTAAATGCTTTTTCATTTCTTAACAAATAATCGTTAAATCTCCTAACAAAAAAATTTCCCGACGGCGGCGTCGAACCCCTCCCATTCCTAAAAGCTTAAAAAAAATTGCATATTTCTTAAATATTGGGTTAAGTCGTTTAACAAATGAGTCAAAAAATTTTCGCCCTCAGAAGTTAAGCAGTTCTCAAAAAAGGACATTTCAAATTGGGGTATTCCAAAGAAAGGACAAATCTTTAAAGGTAATAAATTTCGTTTTGAATTTATTTGTTGATTTATTGTAATTTTTATTTGTCTACATTTAAAGTGGAGCAACAGAATAAGTCGCGCGAAATGAACGAATCGCTGAATTCAATTCAAGCGATGGTCGTCGCCGAATTGGAGCAGCACAAATTGTCAAATGCCAACAAATTCGCTGAAATTGAACAACAGAATGCCCTGCAGCAGGAAAATGTCGTCATGATGGAGCAGTATCAGAAAGAACAGCAACTGAACATCGTCGACTTGCAGAAGACAGTTGCTGCGTTGAGAGAAATTGGTAAATTTCGGTCTTAAATTTTGTTCAGAATTTGGAAATTCTCTGCCTTTTAGGCATCAATTTTAGCTTTAATATTTAGAAAAAAATGAAAATTATATTTTCTTAGGGCTTACCCCACAACAAAATCGATGGGATTCTGCTGTATGTCATCCGAGCCTCGCGCTCATTGGGCCCGAACAATTGATTGTCCAATATAATGGAGAGGATTCGGGTAAATATAATTCTGTTAAAGTGATTTGATTGTTTATGTAAAGAGTTTAGAGACAATTAGACAATTTTTGAATTCACTCAATTTTTAGGCTGGAGCTCTGTGATGGCTCAAAAGCCAATGTCGAAAAATGCTTACGGAATTTCCTATTTCGAAATCACAATCTTAGAGAAAACGATAGGGTAATTTATAAAACATTTGCTGTGCTTTATTTAAAATATTATTAATTATATTTAGCACTATTCACATTGGACTTGCGACGAAACGAATGCCATTGAACAAATATGTTAGAGACTACGAAGGGACTTACGGATACGGAAACTTTGGCGTTTTTTGGGGTCACGAGGTCGACGGATGTCACCATCGTCTCCTCAGTGGACGTCCTTGGACCGATGGAAAGCCCAAATTTGACGTCGGCGACGTCGTCGGCTGCGGCGTTAATTTGGCAACTCGCCAAATTATTTACACAAAAAACGGGGAGCGTTTGGGTGAGAAATTTTGGGGGCAATTCAATTTTTAAAAAAAGCGGCGCAACTTTTTATAGGCTTAAAAAGGGAGGCCGACTTTAATATTTATATGTTTTTGCAGACAACTTCAATTTGTTTGTCGCTTCCGCCGCCGATTTGTTTCCATTCGTTACGTTGGGCAGACCTGGCACCAAAATTAGTGCCAATTTTGGCCCCAATTTCCAATTCAACATTTCTGATGGCATTTAGAAACTGAAAAAGGAGGGGATTTGTGGATTTGTTGTCAAAGATTACTGTCGTTCAAAGAATTTTATCAATTCATTTCGTTTTCGAATTGTTAATTACGATGGTTTTATCATTTATTTTGTGCTTTTGTCGATTAAAGCATTTTATCAATTCATTTTGTTTTCGAATTATCGCTTTCGGTCCGAATCCCGCTAAATTTACAAAAAAGCTGTTGATCCAGAATTGTGAGAAAAGAAAGCAGCTAGTCTCGTGCAGGTTCTTGGCCTGCAGTCGTTTGGCGTCCAACGGCTACAGGTCCAGCACAGGGCTGTGTCGAAATTTCGATTTTCGACGTTTTTTTCCTTTCGATTTCGACAAAAATGGGGGCTGTTTTTCGAAAATAATTTCGAAAGTCGTGGTCCCGGCTTTTAAATTTTTGGCAAGGACGGGCAGTGGTCTTGGTGCGATAATTTTTTTTATGCCTTTCTTCGGCCTTCACATTCTATCCCCCATTAACGGAACATTTTTAATGATTTTCAAATATTTTTAAACTAAAATGCGCATAAAAAAAGAATTTTTCAAATAAATTAATCACATCTTCTTGAATTTTTGCTTTCATTTTCTTAACAAATAGCATTAAAATGTTCAAAAAATTTCCCTACGGCGCCGACAGGCGCCGCCGAACTCCTCCACTTACGTAATTTTTTTTAAAAAAATTTTCCTAAATTCCGAAGCAAAATGCTTAATTTTGCTAAAATTTTGATGAAATTTCTTAACAAAATTGAGTTAAAAATCCAAAATTTTCTCGGCGGCGCCTATCGGCACCGCCGACCCCCCCCCCCCCCGCCCAAAAGCTTTAAGCCTAATAAGGGCCACTGAAGCAAAAAATGACGACTCAAACAATATTTATTAAAATAAATTATTTTAATAAAATACTTTTTTTTAGTCACATAAACAAAATTTCGATTCACTTTCGATTTCGATTTTCGAATTTCGATTTACGACCTTTTTTTCCTTTCGATTTTCGATTTCGTACTTTTCAGTTTCGATTTTCGATTTCGACTTTTTTTTTACTTTCGACACAGCCCTGGTCCAGCAGTTCGCCGCCGACGCATTTCACCGTAATGCAAACGCTTGCGCCAGCCACCAACGACAGACGCATGGCCAGACCCGAGCCGGGCAGCGTGCGCAACAGCGCGTGGACCCAAAAAATGCCAACATTTAAAAACACCATTTGGTGTGCAAATGGATTACCGAGCTGATCAGTTTCTTAAATGCCATTCACTGATCTGATCTGGACTCAATTTATGGCGTGAGTCAAAACAGATCAGATCAGGAGGACCGACCAAATCATAATCACGTTTTCCGCAGTGCCATAACTCTTGTTCAATCAATCAGAGCCTGATGATCTGGATCCAATTTAGGCGTCAGTGAAAGCAGATCAGATTAGGAAGATCAACAATTATGATCAAAGCTTTTGCCCATAATTCCAATTTTGTCAGGTTTTGTGGATTCCAGAGAACGGTGTATTTGTGAGGGATGCTCGAAAGTGATGGCATCACCAGGTCTGGAGCCAATGAATGCCCTAGGGGTTTAAGAAGCTCGGTGTCAGTCTCGAGTCAAGAGAGAGAAAGCATTCCATTTCCCCACAGTTTTCATCTCCATGAGCGCTGAAGTGCAAGTGCGGGCAAAGGACGTTTTTAATGCTCGAAATTCTCGACCCCTCCCTCCCCCCTCCCGGGTCCCCCAACTCTTGGAAAACTGCCGAGTTTTGTGGTCTCTCCCCTCTCCCCGGTCCCGACACGACAAGTAATAAGCCCACTTTCGCTGCACTCAGGATACAAAATGGTGAAGTCGTCGCCCTGGTTTGGACTCCCTACCTTTCGGGAAAAAAACAAAGGTACTTTCCCGTTTTGCGACCCACTCCCCAAAAGGCCTCAACAAAATGAAAAAGCCCTGAAAATATTGCCAGAATTTTTGTTGAAAAATTTTTAATTTTCAGAAATGTGTGGACTCTCTGATATCTGATCAATTTGAATGATTAGATCAATCAATCCAAACATCAAAAGTTTGGAGCACTCTGACCAACGAAAGTATTAAAAAAATATATCCATGTCCGAATAAGTAAAAATTTGATTCAAATATTTTTGAAATTGATTTGAATTGGCAAAAAAATCCCGCGAGCAGTTTCGGAAGAATGCCTAAAATACAGTTTTTTTTGGAATTTTTGTTTAAATTTTAAAACTGGAACAAAAAGTAAGTTCCGTTGTTCGTGAATTAGGTATCAGTAAATTTGCGAAAATTATTCCATTATTCACCAACACACCTCGGTGTCGTTGTGGTGTCAACCGCACGGAACACGGATTTAAACGGGGTTTTAGCCAGTGTCAAAAGTGAACATTTTTCTAACACTATTTTAATAATAAATTATTTCAAAAAACTTTTTAAACTCACTGTTCAAAAAGATTTCCTCCGCCCTTCCCTGTTCATTATTTTGGACGAGTCCTCTAACTTTAATAAAAATGAAAAGTGAAAATTTTGAGAACAAAACAAAGTGTGTAAACTGTTAAAAGTCATCGACTGTTAAAAAAAAATTGTTTTTCACTGTCCGCGCGGCTTCTTCATCAGAATTTGTATTCAAAATTCGGTCCAAAGTTTGCTTCAATTTTGGCGCCAGAGTGATACAACGTAACGCATGGGAACAATTCGGCGGCAAAAGTGACAAATAAATTGGCGGTGTCTGCAAATAAAAACAAAAAATAATTTAAATTAAACAAATTTTTAGTGCATTTCATAAAATTGGTCTTTAATTTTATTCTATTTTTTTTTCTTTCTCACCCAAACGCTGTCCATTTTTTGTGTAAATCATTTGGCGAGTTGCCAAATTGACGCCACAGCCGATGACGTCACCACAGCCAAATTTGGGCTTTCCACCGATGCACGGACGTCCATAGCGGCTGTGGGAGCAGCCGTCAACTTCGTGGCCCCAAAATTTTCCTCCACTTTCGTATGCATAAGTGCCTTCGCACCATCCAACCCAACCGTCCAATGGCATCGGTTTCGCCGCGAATCCAATGGAAACATAACTAAATACAATAAACAATATTTTAAAAAAATAATTAAGAACATTTACAAGTTGTTTTACCCTTTTTTGCCGATGTTGGTCACTTCGTAGTAGAAAATGCCATAATGATTGGTTGGAATTGGCCATTCAGCGAGGACAGAGCGATCGCCTGAAAAGTAATTGTGTGGTGAACTCGTTACATAACACTTTTTTTATTCAAAATGTTTACCCAAATTATCGCCATTATTTTGGACAATCAATCGATCGGGCCCAATGAGCGCGAGCTGGTCGTGACATGCCGCGGGATCCCAACGATTTTGTTGTGAGATTAGTCCTGCCGTGGCAAAAATATTATTAATTTTTTCTTTTGAACCAAATTTTCTCATTGAATTTTACCAATTGCCTTCTTCGCTTCACTCAACACGGCAACTGTCTTCTGCAAGTGGACGATGTTCAGCTGCTGTTCTTTCTGATACTCCTCCATCATGACGACCTTTTCCTGCTGCAGGGCATTCTGTTGTTCAATTTCAGCGAATTTGTTGGCATTTGACTGTTTCTGTTGCTCCAATTCGGCGACGACCATCGCTTGGATTGAATTCAGCGATTCGTTCATTTCGCGCGGCTTATTCTGTTGCTCCACTTTAAATGTTGACAAAACAAAATTACAATAAACAACAAACAAATTCAAAACAAAACAAAATTTATTATCATTTTTTTACCAGCCGGGGGTGTCATCATACATAATGTCCTTTTTTTAAAGATTTGTCCTTTCTTTGGAGTTTCCCCAATTTTGAAATGTCCTTTTTTGAGAATTGCTTAGGTAACTTCTGAGGGCGAAAAATTTTTGACTCATTTGTTAAACGACTTAACCCAAAATTTAAGAAATACGCAATTTTTTTTAAGCTTTTAGGAATGGGAGGGGTTCGACGCCGCCGTCAGGAAATTTTTTTTGTTAGAGAGATTTAACAATATTTGTAAAAAGCATTAAACAACAATTGCCCTACCATTTCCACGGTGTTCTTCAGTCGACGCGTCGATGTTGTGTTGCAGTTGTTTCGGACACTCCTCCATCTTTGCAAACTTTTCCGCCACCAATTCAAGCTCTTCATTCACATCGTTTCCCAATTCATTCAATTTTCTGTTCTGTTCTTCAGCCAACCGCCCGACGTCCGTCTCCAACTGCGCGACTCTGTCACGTTCGACACATTTGGCGGCTTCTGAAAAATTCTTCGGTTAAGAACCCCAAAAAGTCAATTAATCCAACGGATTTATGTATAAATATATTTTCAACAAAAAAAAGTGCCAATGTTCGCAATGAAAAAATATGTATTTTTTTTAAAAGTGCAAAGAATGCTTTAAAATTCTCACCGGATATGCCAACTCTTTCAGTCAATGCGGCAACCAAATTCTGCAGATTTTGTTGTTGTTTTTCCAACCCAACAATTGTTGTCTGCAAAGCATTCACGAGTTTCTGATACTCCTCCAATTCGATGACGCCATTCGTTTGGAGTGCCTTCTGAAAACAAATTCTTTTATTCTAATCATAAACCCCCCTTATGCTTTTTCAAACTTTTACTAGTAAATAGCAAAAAAAAAATTGGTACAAGTAAACAAAATAAAAATTTTACAAAAAAAATTTTTTTTTGCTAATCGCCACGCCTAACGTTTTTTTTCATTCAATTTATGAAAATCCCCCGGAGGCTTCCATTTGTCCCACCTTTTGAAGTTCATTTTTCGAAATGTACACCTCCTCAACTTGCTGACAATTGTTGTTTTTTGCTTCCGATTGCTGAAGCGGTCGCTAAAATTGTTTAAAAACAAAATCTTTCTGTAAAAAATGTTCGCATCTGCTGACCTTTTTGCCCCAAAAACGAAGACAATTCATTGCGTTTATTTTGAGAATATTGCAAAAGTGAAAAAAATCTGAAATTTCTTACAAAAAAACAAAAACATTAAAATAAAAAACTGTGAGAGTTAAGGTGTACTGGGAAAGAAGCAGTAACTCTGTTGGTGTGGTCCCGTGCAAGTGCTTTAAGCCAGGGCTTGGATATATCTGCGAATTTTTCCTCATTCTGTGGCTTTTGGAAAGGTCAAAAGAAGATTTTTTTGAAATGCGTATGTTTTGCGGGTTTTTGTTGTCTTTCGAGCACCTTATGGGCTTTTTGTGGGTTTTTGGGGAAAATGGCAATAAAAAGCCTTTTTCTAACAAAAAATCGTTAAACTCTTCAAAAAAAATTTCCAACTCTCTTAACAAATTGAGTCAAAAATTTCTCGGCAAAATAAAATTATAAAAAAATTCCTGGCACCGCCGAACCCCCCCCCCCCCCGCCCCCTATCATTGTCAGGGGTCATATGTATGTTAAATTTTCAAAAAACAGCATCTGGCTTGCAAAAAAGCAATTCAAACAAGTTTACCCGTTATTAAAATGTAAAGAAGTCTCAGCTCGTTGCTTTCAATTTGTTAAGAACAAAATTTTAAAAATGCGGAATTAATTCAATATACAATCATTAACCCCTGTTCATTGTTTTCGACACAAAATTTTTGCGGATTTGCATTCAGCTCGACAATTGGGGGCAACTGGAAGCTCACGACTGGGCGCCAGCATTATTTAAAGTGCCCTAAACACTATGGTCAAGCCCAGCCGGAGCAGGACGTTTGGGCCCCGCCGGGGCTCCAGGGAGCTTTGAAGGGCCATAACTCTTCTTGCGCCTATCCAAACGAAACAAATTTGGTATCAATCGAAAGCTTTTGTTGGGTAGATTTTATATTCAAATCAACAAGGTAATTAAATCCTTTTCAAAAAAGTTATAATCAAAAATTACCACAAAACATAGGTTTTCTCTCTTTTTAAACCATAACTTTTTAAAGGTTTAAATGATCGTTTAGTCCCTGCTATATAATAGCTTCTAAACATAAAGAGCTTTCGATTGGTACCCAATTTGTTTCGTTTGGATAGTTCCAAGAAAAGTTATGGCACTTCAAATGTCCCTGGGGCCCAAACGGCGGGGCCCAAACGACCCACACTCAGCCCAGCAGCAGACAAAAATAAACGATGCGCCAAAATTTATGCAATTTTACCACTAATTCAAAAAATTAACCATGCGGCAGACAGCGTAATGTCAGACACTATATCCCCCCACACATTGAATTTTATTCGATTTTTAAAACCTTTCCGAAACGCTTAGCTTTTGCTTGATGAAAAATTCTAGAACATTTGAGCTTCCTAATGATACCATGTATATTTGATTTGGTTGAGTTTGAAAAAAGTTCCAGTTCAGGAAAAAAAATATGCATGTGCATATTAATTAGGTATACTCTAGCCATATGAAAATGTCCCAAAATATGAGAAAACAGAAAATTTAACTTAAAATAAGTATTCCTTCCGCTTGGTTGTTTCTATAGATTGTGCACAAAATAGCCAACAACAACAACAACAACAAAAAATCGATGGTATCGTTTTTCAATTTCTAAATCACACATCGGCAGTGTTGAATTTGAAGTTTGGTCCAAAGTTGGCTTCAATTTTGTCGCCAGGATACAAGATAACGCGTGGAAACAATTCGGCAGTAGCAGAATCGACAAGCAAATTGGCGGTGTCTACAAAAACAAAATAAATAAATAAAATAATTTTAATTCCTTAATTTTAATTCTTTTTTCTTTCTCACCCAAACGCTCCCCGTTTTTTGTGTAAATGATTTGGCGAGTTGCCAAATTGATGCCACAGCCGACAATGTCGCCGACGCCAAACGGAGGCTTTCCACCGATGCACGGACGTCCATTGATGGCGATGGAACATCCGTCGACCGCGTGTCCCCAAAATCGGCCACCACTTTCATATGCATAAGTGCCTCTGTAATCTCGAACAATTTTGCCCATTAGTGGCATTTGTTTGGCCCCAAGTCCGATGGTAACAAGGCTAAATATAAAATAATATTCAATAATTATATTTTAAATTACCATTTTTTCTCTAAGATTTTTACTTCAAAGTAGGCAATGCCGTCTTTTGGAATTGCCCGTTCAGCGAACACAGCGCACGGCTCTGAAAAGAAGGCCGATTCAAACAATTTTATGAACTCTTTACATACACTAACTTTTTAATCAAATCAATTTAACAGAAAATAATATATTTACCCCAATTAGCCTTTCCAATATGTTGGACAATCAATTGATCGGGCTCAGAGAGTGTCAGGTCCTTGTGGCATGCCGAGGAATCCCATCGATTTTGTTGTGGGATTAGTCCTTAGAAAATATGATTTGTACATCTTTTCAATTTTCCGAATTCGGAACATTTTCTGTTGAAAATTACCTTTTCCATTTATTGTATCATTTAACACGGCAACCGTCTTCTGCAAGTCGGCAATGTTCTGTTGCTGTTGCTTCTGACACTCCTCCATCTTTGCGATCAGTTCTCCCTTAAAGCTGATTCATTCCCTTTAATTATTTCATTTAAATTTCTAAATAACATAATTATGATACTTAAACATCGAGTTTGACACTGGTCTCCATTTGGGACTGAATTTTGGTCATGGCTTTTAAATGTTTTATTAAACTAAACACGGGCATTGACCTCAGCCAACCGACCCCTTTAAACCCACTTGATCAATCATTGCACTCAGAGCTTTTTGATCAGCTTCCAACGAAAACTGATCAATGGAAACTAAAACAGTGAAATAAACGAATTATTTTGGGCCAATGGATTATTTAAATTCAAACAATCTGTCAACTCGTCGATGGTCCTCTGGTGCTGTTTGTTCTGATACTCCTCCACCTTTATCTGCAGAGCCATGTGAGCAATTAGCAGTTTCTGATGTGCCAACTCGGCGCGGAGTTCCTTCTGAATAAAATGGCAAGAAAAAATGAAATGATTTTGTTAGAAAATATATTCACATTTTCGTGCTCGAGTTCAATTTGTTCAAAAGTTTTGCCATAATTCATCGTTTGTTTGGCGTTCCAATTGAGCAATTCTGGCACGCAAAAGACGCACTTCTTCAGATTGGTCCAAATTAGTGAAAGTTGGCCCCAAATTTTCTGCTAACATTGGCAATTAAAAAGATTTTAATTAAATAAATCGGGTTTCCCTACCCTGATTAGCTGTTATGTGCCCTCCATAGGTTGATTTGGTCGGAATGAACATGCTTATTTCGTAAAAAATCTAAAATTTAGTTTCTAAAATAAAATTAAAAAAATTAAATATGTATTTAACCCAGGGCTCCCATACGTACTTGAATGGCAAGTACAGTACTTGAAAATTGACCCTCGTAAATGAACCGGCTCGGCTCAGCGCTGTATCGAAATTTCGTCTATTTTTTCTTTTGATTTTCGAGAAAATTGGAAGTTTATCGAAAATAAATTATTTTAATAAAATAATTTTTTTAATTACATAAAAAAATTTTCGATTTTCAATTGACGTTTTTTAAAAATCCGGCCTCGGAAAATGATAAAATCACAAAACAGTCAGTTCGGTGCCGTCAGTCGTTGGATCGCCAAGCTTTTGCGGCGCTAGCAAACACACTTGTGCTATAGATTGCCCCCGCTAGATGTAAAGAAAAAATACCAATGTAAAAATATAGAAGCTTTAGACATTTTCTATTTCGGCATTTTTACCCGATTTCCAAATATTAACCGTAACATATATAAGGACGGAGGACGATTCGTTCCCGGCCGATTCGTTCACCCCCGATTCGTTCCCCTTTTCAGAAGTTTTTTCGTTATAACTTCTTTCAAGTCCTACCAAATCAAACATTTTCGATATCATTCGAAAGCTTACAACTAGTAGAAGCTTTCAAAAGCAAAAGCTAAGCGATTGGCCAAATTTCAAAAAAGTTATGGCCAATTGTGGCCAAAAAACGGTTTCTGGCCATAACTTTTTTGAAATTTGGCCAATCGCTTAGCTTTTGCTTTTGAAAGCTTCTACTAGTTGTAAGCTTTCGAATGATACCAAAAATGTTTGATTTGGTTAGCTTTGAAAGAAGTTATAACGAAAAAACTTTTGAAAAGAGAACGAATCGGGGGTGAACGAATCGTCTTTTTACCCATATATAATTCAACCATTTTTTGCGTCCGGACAGCTTTAATACTACAGCCTGCGCTTTAATTGGGTCTGCAGATAATTCGCTTTTCCGTTGTAATATGCTTTTAAAAGCAATATTATTTTTATTTGGCATTCTTTTAAATTTTATTTGGACGAATGCACAAGGGCCTGAAAACAAAAAATGGCTCTCTGCCAAAAGTTTGGTCGACTTTTAATCGGCGCTGAAGCCCGCTTCTCTGCGCGCACTGAGTAAGTTGATTGTTTTGTTATTGATTGGTTTTGGGCTTAAATGTAAATTTAAGGAAATAGTAATGATAGGTTTGGGTTAAAAAAAAATTCAAGTTTTTTGGTTGGAAGTAAAAAATGGCACCAATTTGTGATCAGTCATTTTCTATTTAGTTTAACAAATTTCTCGACAAGTCTTAATCAGTCGCCCGCTCCCAAGCAGATTCCCTCTCGGCTTCCATCGGGCTACAACGCGACAAAACCTTTTGCACTTTTTGTCAAGGATCAACTGATGGGGCAAAGTGGAGGAGTCCATGAAATATTGAAAATTGTTTCGATAAATTGGAAGAATTTGAGTGAGAACGAAAAGCAGGTTGTCATCAACTTAATGGAGCCAAAAAAGGAAATAACGTCATAATTTAGAATTACTCTGAACGTGCCAAAAAGATTGGCGACGAGTTGAGGGACAATTTTGAGAAGCTCACAAATGGCGAGAAGAAAGATTTGTGGGATAAGCATGTCGAGAAAAGGAATAATCGAATGAAAAAGAAGCTGAACAAGGTTTTGTCGCATTTTTCGAATGCTAAATATTTAAAAACCAATTTTGTTGTTTTCATTTAACACCAGACTATTTACAATTTTGTTCAAATTTTAATGCTTTAGTTTTATGCGGAAACAAACCGTCCAAAGCGCCCTTTGCCATCATATTTGGTTTTCAAAAAAAAATGCTTTGAGAAGCAAACGGAACCATTCAAAACGAAGGATGAACGGCTCAAATTTCACACCGAGATGGGCCGACAATGGCAACAAATGACGAATGCCGAAAAGAAGGTGCCATTTTTTGTTTTCTTTCACACTCAAAAATTATAAAATTGAACTTTCGGACCTCTTTTATATTGATTGATTTTGAAAATGATTGTTGGCTTAAAGACTTCAAGCATTTTGGAAGGAGAGGGGGGGGGGGTAAAAATTATTTTAATTCTCTTGGGACTGGGCGCTAATTCCTTCCATCATTTTGTAGCCGTATGTTGACCAGGCGCAATGCAATATTGCGGCCTATCACAAGGAAATGGCGGAATGGAAGCAAAAATATGCAAATGAAATTCGGGCGTGGAAAGAGACGAATAAGCCGAAGGCCAAAGCTGCGCTTAAAGGCATTATTATGGGCTTAAACTTATTGGGATCGTTTCTAATTCAAAAAAACATTTTATTCCCCCCATTCTTTCAGCCAGGGGCACTCAATTCACCGAGGCCCCCCTCTTGGAATGGAACATCGACGGCGACAGGGACGTAGACGAAAAAGAAGCCATTCACCGAATGCTTTTGGACGATTCAACCCATTTGGGTAAGGAAAAAATGGTAATAGTCGGGGGGGGGGGGGTGGCCCCTCACATTTTTAAAATTCAAAATGCTAATCAATTTAGGGCCTCAAAATCATTCAAAACGCATAAAATCACAACTACTAACAAATAAGACGGGCTTCGTGATTTTTGAATGATTTTGAGGCCCTAAATTGATTATTGATTAATTTTGAATTCGAATATGGAGTTCGAAATTGGTCTAAAAGGATGTTGGGGTTGTATTGATTCCCCGACCTCCAAAACCACCTACAGACATATTTTTTTGCAGACTAAGAAAAAAAAATTTTTTTTGAAAAATGTGGTGGACCAGAAGCCCGACTATTGGTTAACTAACTATTCCGCAGTGCCATTTTTAAATTTTTATTTACTGAATATGATTAAATATGCATTTTAATATGACTTTCAAAACTACTACGCATTGAAGAAAATAAACTAAAAATTTACATTTTTATGTGACAAAAATTTTTCAGAAAAAACCTGGTCCTGGCTCCGGGCTAGGGTGTAAGAAAAACCAGGAGTACCCGGGTGGGTCCGGCTTTTTCAAAATTCCAATTTCATTTCTAATAAATTGTAAGATTTAGTCAGTTTAAAAAGGAAAGTATTTATTATTACGAATTTTTGTACTTAGGGCTGCTATTTTTAAGCAAATGCCTATTTTTTCTGCAAGCTTGGCTCGTTTGGCTTTACACTCTAACACAACAAACAACTTTCTTTTAGGCTTATATTCTTCTTCTTATAGTAAGTACTTTCTTTTTAATCGATCTTTACGCTTGTAGCTTTTAAAATATTTAAATAGCTAATCAATGACTTATTATGTATTAATAAATTTTATGATACATAATGACTATAGATTGGCAAAAAAAAAAGATAAAAATGGCACTGCGGAAGTGTCATGGAACCCGACTATTACCAAAACAATCTCACAAAAACAATGATTCAAAAAAGTGAACCAAGTTCTTTTCGTCTTAATTAACTCTTCACATTACAATTTGCTCCTATTTTAAGTCGAGAAAAGAGAACGGAGCATCAACAGAGACGTACACGAAGAAGCAGCAGCCATTCAGCGCATGTTTCTGGCCATTTCAACTTATTTGGGCAGGAAAAAAATCTCACAAAACCAAAGAATTGAATATTAGAGGATTGGAAGAAATATAATCCTCATATATTTATTATTTATTTATTTTAATAACAAAAAAAATTCTTTCAATTAAAATAAACTAGTGTATAGAATGTTTCCTCGACATTTTGTCCCTGTTTCCCGTTTATCCCAAAATGTGTAAGATTTTTGCATCGAAAGACAAGTTTAAATTGAAATCCCCGGTCAAAGCGGGGATACCGGGAACGGACAAAACGGAGATCCCCGTTTTCGTGTGAGAAATGAGCCCGGGAAAATCGTTGCATTCAATTTCTTTGCGGAGAATGGACCAAAAGATTGAAGTAAAAATCTTCTTCCGATCAATTCGTCAATTGAACATATTTAATTAGTTAATAAGCCCTTTTTTAGGCGATTTCAGGTTTCAATGTGTTTTTTTGTTTCAGACTAGCAAAGTCCAAGAAACGCATGTTGAATTCCTTTAAGTTTAATAAAATTTGATTTGTTTTTTTGAATTTATGATTACTGTAGAAAGTGCCAACCACCACAATCGGCAATAGCCTTCAACAACAACAAAAAATCGATCGTTTTCCAATTTCTAAATGCCATCGGCAAAATCGAATTTGAAGTTTGGTCCAAAGTTGGCTTCAATTTTATCGCCAGGGTTAAACAACATAACGCGGGGAAACAATTTGGCGGCAGAATTGACAAACAAATTGGCGGTGTCTGCAAAAATAAATAAATAAAATTTACAAATTTTATTATTCTTTTTCTTTCTCACCCAGACGCTGTCCATTTTTTGTGTAAATAATTTGGCGAGTTGCCAAATTGACGCCGCATCCGACGATGTCACCGACACCAAACAAAGGCTTTCCAACGATAAAAGGTCGTCCATTGGCGGTGTAGGAGCATCCCTCAACTTCGTGGCCATAAAAAAAGCGTGCCGTCAGTCGTTGGATCGCCAAGCTTTTGCGGCGTTAGCAAACACAATTGTGCCTATAGATTGATTCTATGTAAAAACATAGAAGCTTTAGACATTTTTTGTTAGGCATTTTTTACAACGATTTCCAATTATTAACCGTAACATATATAATTCAACCATTTTTTGCGTCCGGACAGCTTTAATACTACAGCCTGCGCTTTAATTGGGTCTGCAGATAATTCGCTTTTCCGTTGTAATATGCTTTTAAAAGCAATATTATTTTTATTTGGCATTCTTTTAAATTTTATTTGGACGAACGTGCAAAGTCGTGTAAACATAAAATGGCACTCTGCCAAAAGTTTGGTCGACTTTTAATCGGCGCTGAAGCCCGCTTCTCTGCGCGCACTGAGTAAGTGATTCGTTTTAGGCTTAAATGGTAAATTAAGGACGGCAGAAAAAGTAGTGAAAGAAAATGGCTACCAATTTGTGATCAGTCATTTTCTATTTAGCATAACAAATTTCTCGACAAGTCTTAATCAGTCGCCCGCTCCCAAGCAGATTCCCTCTCGGCTTCCATCGGGCTACAACGCGCCAAACCCTTTTTCACTTTTTATCAAGGATCAAATGTCGGGGAAAAGTGGAAGAAGTTCTGAAATGGTGAAAATTGTTTCGACAAATTGGAAGAATTTGAGTGAGGAGGAAAAGCAGGTTGTCATCACGTTAAATGGAGACGAAAAATCTCGGCAATTATTCTAGAAAGTTTAGAGTTACTCTGAACGAGCGAAAGCGATCGGCGATGAGTTGAGGGACAATTTTGAAAAGCTCACAAATCGCCAGAAGAAAGATTTGTGGGATAAGCATGTCGAGAAAAGGAACAAACTTCTAAGATTGCAAATGAAAAGGAAGCAGCAAAAGGTTTTGTCGCACTTTTCGAATGCTAAATATTATTTTAAAACAATTTTTTTTTTGTTTAAATTTTCACATGTTTTAGTTTCATGCGGAAACAAACCGTCCAAAGCGACCGATGACATCGAATTGGGTTTTCATAAAAGAATGCTTTGAAAAGCAAACAGAACCAATAAAAACGAGGGATAAAGTGAGGAAATTTGTCGCCGAGATGGCCCAACAATGGCGACAGATGACGGATGCCGAAAAACGGGTGCCATTTTTTTGTTTTCTTTTACACTCCAAAATTATAAAATTGAACTTTTTGGACCTCTCTAATATTGGTTTAATTTAATCACTGAAAATGAGCCTTTTAGCATTTGTGGAGGGGGGGGGGGGGTGGTAATTAAAATTATTTTTAATTCTTCCATCATTTTGTAGCCGTATGTTGACCAGACGCAATGCAATTTTGCGGCATATCAAAAGGAAATGGCGGAATGGAAGCAAAAATATGCAAATGAAATTCGGGCGTGGAAAGAGGCGGAGGCTAAAGCTGCGCTTAAAGGCATTAATTATGGGCAATTAACTAATTGGGATTTTGTCTAGGAATCCATTGGGCCCCCTTTAACTCAAAAACATTTTATTCCTCCGATTTTTTCAGCCAGGGACACTCAATTCACCGAGGCCCCCCTCTTTGAATTGAACATCGACGCCGACAAGGACTTAAACAAAAAAGAAGCCATTTACCGAATGCTTCTGGACGATTCAACCCATTTGGGTAAGGAAAAATGGTAATAATAGTCGGGGTGGCCCCTCACATTTTTAAAAGTCAAAATTTATCAATAGAATCAATTTAGGGCCTCAAAATCATTCAAAAAGCACAAATCACAACTCCAAATAAGCACGTTGTTAGTGCTTTTTGAATGGTTTTGAGGCCCTAAATTGATTATTGATAAATTTTGAATTTTCCAAAATTTGTTCAATTCGAATATGCAGTTCGAAATTGGTCTAAAAGGATGTTGGTTGTATTGATTCCCCAACCTCCAAAACCCCTAGAGACATGTTTGAAGAAAATAAACTAAAAAAATTTAATTTTATGTGACAAAATTTTTAGAAAAAACCTGGTCCTGGCTACGGGCTAGGGTGTAAGAAAAACCAGGAGTACCCGGGTGGGTCCGGCTTTTTCAAATTCAAATTTCATTTCTAGTAAATTGTAAGATTTAGTCAAAGGAAATATTATTAATTACGAATTTTTGTACTTAGGGCTGCTATTTGAACCAAATTCTTTCCGTCTTAATTAACTCTTCACATTACAATTGGCTCCTATTTTAAGTCGAGAGAAGAGAATGGAGCGACGACAGAGACGTACACGAAGAAGCAGCAGCCATTCAGCGCATGTTTCTGGCCATTTCAACTTATTTGGGCAGGAAAAAAATCTCACAAAACCAAAGAATTGAATATTAGAGGATTGGAAGAAATATAATCCTCATATATTTATTAATTTTAATAAAATATGGTTGGTATATAATGTTTTCCTCAACATTTTGTCCCCCCCCCCCTCCCTGTATGGTGGGTTGTTTCCCGTTTATCCCAAATTTGTGTGACATTTTTGCATTGGAATAGTTTCATTTTTTGTCAGCAAAATTGAGGGAATTTGTATTTAAAAAAATGCGGAACTCAGGCGACTTCTCTCATCGAGAAAAATTGAAATGGTGTTAATAACCTTAGAGGATTTCATTTTAATTTATGCTTACTGTAGAAAGTACAAGCACCACAATCGGCAATAACCTTTAACAACAACAACAAAAAATCGATTGTTTTTCCAATTTTAAATGCCATCGGCAATATCGAATTTAAAGTTTGGCCCAAAATTGGCTTCAATTTTGTCGCCAGGATGATACAACATAACGCGTGGAAACAAATCGGCGGCAGAATCGACAAACAAATTGGCGGTGTCTGCAAAAACAACAAAAATAAATAACGCAAATTCATACAAGTTTAGCATATTCTTAAAAACGAAATTACCCTTAATTTTAATTTTTCTCACCCAAACGTTCGCCGTTTTTTGTGTAAATAATTTGGCCATTTTCCAAATTGACGCCGCAGCCGACGACGTCGCCGACGCCAAACGAAGGCTTTCCTTTGATGTAAGGCCGTCCATTGGTGGTATGGCCACATCCGTCAACTTCATGACCCCAAAAATAGCCAGCGCTTTGGTATGAGTAAGTGCCTCGGAAATCAACAATAGGCATTTGTTTGGCCCCAAGTCCGATGGAAACAAAGCTAAAATATATATAAACCAATATAAAAGCACAGCAATTAAAGTTAATTACCCTTTTTTCGCTAAGACTTTCACTTCATAGTAAACAATGCCGTCTTTTCGAATTGCCCGTTCAGCGAGCACAGCGCACGACTCTGAAAAGTAAGCCGCCGATTCAAAAAGAACATTTTAATCAAATCAATTTAACAGAATAATATAATTTTTTCTTAAAATAAAAATCCCCAAATTGATTCACCCCAATTAGCTTCTCCGGTATGTTGAACAATTAATCGGTCGGGCTCAGAGAGCGTCAGGTCCGTGTGGCATGCAGCGGAATCCCATCGAGTTTGTTGTGGGATTAGTCCTTAGAATATCTTTTCAATTTTCCGAATTCGGAATAACATTTACTGTTGAAAATTACCTTTTCCATTTGTTGTTGTGTCATTTAACACGGCAATCGTTTTCTGCAAGTCGACAATGTTCAGTTGCTGTTGCTTCTGATACTCCTCCATCTTTGCAATCAATTCTCTCTTCAGCTGATTCATTCCCTTTAATTATTTCATTTAAATTTCTAAATAATATAATTATGATGCTGACATTTGTCTACATTTGGGACTGAAATTTGGTCATGGTTTTTAAACCATTTATAAAATGAACACGGCATTGATGACATCAGCCGACCGACCACTTTAAACCCACCCGATCAATCGTTGCACTCAGAGCTTTTTGATCAGCTTTTTTCTCGTCTTCTTGTTGCTTCAACGAAAACTGACCAATGGAAACTGAAACAGTGAAATAAATTAATTATTTTTGAGCAAATGGATTTTTTAATTCAAACAATTTACCCGTCAGTTTTTCTGTCAACTCGTCGATGTTCTGGTGCTGTTTGTTCTGATACTCCTCCATCTTTGTCTGCAGAGCCATGTGAGCATTTAGCAGTTTCTGATGTGCCAACTCGGCGCGGAGTGCCTTCTGAACAAATGGCAAGAAAAAAATGAAATGTTTTTGTTAGAAAATAAATTCACATTTTCGTGCTCGAGTTCAATTTGTTCAAACGTTTTGCCGTAATTCATCGTTTGTTGGCGTTCCAATTGAGCAATTCTGGCACGCAAAAGACGCACTTGTTCAGATTGGTCCAAATTAGTGAAAGTTGGCCCCAAATGTTCTGCTAACATTGGCAATTAAAGGATTTTAATTAGGTTCTTACCCTGATTAGCTGTTATGTGCCCTCCATAGGTTGATTTGGTCGGAATGAACATGCTTATTTCGTAAAAAATCTAAAATTTAGTTTCTAAAATAAAATTAAAAAAATTAAATATGTATTTAACACAGGGCTCCCATACGTACTTGAATGGCATGTACAGTACTTGAAAACTGACCCTCATACTTTAAACTCTAAAATGTATTTAGTTTAAGGTGGGAGCCCTTCCCGAATTAATCGTTATATATTGAGAGTTTTTTAAAATAATGAATGTTTTAACCGTTTTAAATAAACTTAAATATTTATGGACTGACTAAAAGTTGGGATTTTCTTATAAATTGAAAGGATTTTTGCGGTGGGCAAAAAGTTGACCTGAAAAAGGGGGGGGGGATGGACATTCATTCATTTTTATTAATCTCTTTTTATTAAATTTGAATTGTTTATTTGCTCCCAGCAAAATGTTGACCCCGCGAATTGTGAGAAAGGAACTTCAAAATGAACAGGCTCGGCTCAGCGCTGTATCGAAAAATTACATAAACAATTTTTCGATTTTTCAACTGTCGGTCGACGTTTTTATACTTATAATTAGGGTAGTGCCAAAGCGGCTTTAATTTTGATGTACAGTAAAAAATCCAATAAAGTAAGTTCGCATACTGAATTTATGCATTTAAAGAATCTTTTTTTGGCAAACCGCTTTTTGGTTCGGTTCATCGAAAATTCAACACGTTTTAAAAAAAAAGTATTTATGATCAAAATCGCACAAAAGTTTAGGCCTGAGCCTAACGAACCCCTAACCTCAGGCGTAGATTTAGGCCTAAGCCTAACGAATCCCTACCCCCAGGCTTAGGCTTAGGCCTAAGCCTAACGAATCCCTACCCCCAGGCTTAGGCTTAGGCCTAAGCCTAACGAATCCCTACCCCCAGGCTTAGGCTTAGGCCTAAGCCTAACGAACACCTAAGCTCTTTTGAAAATTTAAGGAAAAAAACGAGTTGGTCGACGACGAGATTCTGTCTGTCTCAGAGAACATATCTTATTAACAAATTGGACCCCTGCTTTATTCATTCAACTCAATTCTTTACAACTTTGAAGATTTGACAATATTTGTTGTTACGGAAAGTGGCGTAAAATTTTAGAAATAATTTTTCCCTAAAAATTTCAATGGAATAAAACATATTAAATCAAAACAAAAAATTACCGTATTTTTAAAATTTTGTTTGCAAATCTCTTAACAAAAAAGAGTCAAATTATCAATTCTCCCGGCGGGGCCTATCCAATTTCCTTAACAAAAAATGTTAAATCTTAAAAAATTTTTCCGACTCCTGCACCCTGTGGGGTTTCAAAAAAGTGAATGATTGTGTTTTTGACCGGGCAGGTATACCTAACACTTTCAGTTGTGGACAGATTTAACAGCAGAAAACTTGGAAATTGTTTTTGCACCATTATTTACCAATTTATGATTTATTTACATATTGAAATGTTTGGTTAATATCTTGGAAAAAAAAAATTTAAATATTTTTTAAGGTGGGAGCCCTCAACTTCGAGGAGTTTTGATATTCTTCACTTTTACCGAAAACTAAATTTTCTTTATCGAGCAAATTTACAAAATGACAACACATCAAATCAGACAAATTTGAAAACAAAATGAATTGTATAAATTAAATCCAGAATAAAGAGGGCTTCCTGATCAGAATTTGTATTTGAAGTCCGGTCCAAAGTTTGTTTCAATTTTGGTGCCAGGCATGCCCAACGAAACGCATGGGAATAAATCGGCGGCAGAATCGACAAATAAATTGGCGGTGCCTGCAAAAACAAATATTAAACAAAAATTGGGCGGAAATAATTCGAAAACCCTCAACATTTATTATGTCCACGAATTGCTTTGGCGATGATGCTTTTTGTTCCCCCTTTTTCGTGCATTTTTGAGCAATTTGTGCAATAAAAAAGCTTTAAAATTCGCGAAATTGCCCCTGTGATAATAGGCATTTGGGCCATTTTTTAAAAAAAGAATTGGCCCAAAATTTTTATTCTTTCTCACCCAAACGCCGTCCATTTTTTGTGTAAATAATTTGGCCATTTTTTAAATTGACGCCGCAGCCGACGACGTCGCCGACGCCAAACGGAGGCTTTCCACTGATGTAAGGAGATCCATCGCTGTCGTAGGCACATCCCGCCACCTCGTGACCATAAAAATTGCCGTCGCTTACGTATCCGTAAGTGCCTTCGTGATCTCCAACACATGTGTCCAATGGCATTTGTTTTGTCGCAAGTCCAATCGCAATATTGCTAAATTTAATAATAATATTTCAAAAGCACAACAAAATGTTTTGTAATATTTATAAATTACCCTTTTTGCTCTACGATTTTCACTTCGAAGTAAGGATTTTCCGGCATTCGCTTTTTCGCGCGGACAGAGCTCCACCCTGAAAGTGAATTAATTCAAAAATGGTCTGAGGCTTTATCTAAACAATCAAATCACTTTAACAGAAAATGTTTACCCTTTCCATTAAGTTGGACAATCAATCGATCGGGCTCAGAGAGCGCGAGGTTGCCGTGACATGCCGTGGAATCCCATCGATTTTGAGGGATTAGCCCTAAGGAAATATAATTTTTAGTTTTTTTTTTCTAAAATTAAAGCTAAAAAACTGAACTTAAAAAGGCAGAGAATTTCTCCGAACCCTGAACAAAATTTAGTCCGAAATTTACCAATTTCTCTCAACGTGGCAACTGTCTTCTGCAAGTGGACGATGTTCAGCTGCTGTTCTTTCTGATACTTCTCCAATTTGTCATTCTTCTGTTCAATTTCAGCGAATTTGTTGGCATTTGACAATTTCTGCTTCTCCAATTCGGCGAATTTGTTGGCATTTGACAGTTTCTGCTTCTCCAATTCGGCGAATTTGTTAGCATTTGACAATTTCTGCTCCTCCAATTCGGCGAATTTGTTGGCATTTGACAATTTCTGTTTCTCCAATTCGGCAACGACAATCGCTTAAAAAAATCAAAAATAAAATTTGTTAACCATTTTAATACACTTACCATTTTGCCCATTCAATTGATGGAGTGTATAAATGCAAAAAATAAATAGAAGAATGGAGCCCACAATTCGAAAAAGATCTAATAATTAAAGTCCAAAAGATTGCTAACGTTATTTTAAAGAAAAGTTTTCTTACCGTATCGCCGCCATAAAATTGAAGCCGAATTCTCATTCTTGCCAACAATTGCCATTTGCTGTTGTTTCTGATACTCCTCCAACATCTCTGCACTTCGTTCTCCCTTCAGTTGACTCGTTCTCTTTAATTATTTAATAAAAATTCCGATCTTAAATTACATATTTCCCACCTTTTCACACTCTTTTTTCAAACTGTTTCCTAAATTAGAATTCACCAGCTTTTGCTCAAGTGCATTAAGTCGTTGAAGCAATGCTTTCTGATCACTTTGCATCAACAAAAACTGATCAATGGAAACGAGCTTCTGCTGGTCCTCATTTAACCAGCCAATTTTCTCTTCCAGTTTCTCATATTCGGTCAAATTTGACATGCTAATTCCTACAAACGAATGGAACTCTTATTAACGAATGGTAGACATAAGCCTAATCACCAGTTTTAACTTAAATTTAGCAAAAATTTCCAAATATAATGAGAGTTTTTAAATAAATAAATGAATTCTTAGGTAGGTAGTACATATTTATAAACTGACTGAAAGTTGGGGTTATCTTATAAATTGAATGGATTTTTGCGGGGGCAAATGTTGACCTGAAAAAGAGCGGAGGGCATTCACTTTTGGGAATTATTTTATTATACGAATTTGAATTGTTTATTTGCCTCCAGCAAAAATGTTGACCCCGCGAATTGTAGAACAAAAGAAACTTTTTGTTGAATGGAAATTGCTGAGAAAGTCCAGATTTAAGGGCGCCCTTATTTGAAATGAATGTTCTGTTTTCGGGGCTGAACCCCGACCCCGACAAAATTTGCGGGGTCGGGGGTTCAGCCCTACTTTGAAGTGTGGATTACGCCAACTACAACAAGTACAACCAATCCCAATCACGCCAGCTACCCCCCCCCCATATCATTACTGAATCAAACATTGATTTTGCTAACCTTTTTAAGAGCTTTACATTTAATTAAATCAAAAAGGTGCTATGACATTTCGACAATGGACACTTCGACAACGACACTTCGACAATAAAAAATGAAATGCCATAAAAAAATTTAAAATTTTTTTGAATTCTACAATACATAATATAATAGCAATGTAATTATGGTTAAACATTATTTTACGATTAATGAACTGATCAAACTTATAATATGTTTGTACAACATACTAGGGCAGCGCCAATACTCAACATTCTCAATCATTGCAGAATCCTTCTCAAACGCATATTCATAGCCATCTCGGGAGAGTAACGATGCTCCTCGTCTTGATCTCACTTCGACGAACTGAAGTAATTCTCGGTTTTCCATTTCGTCACCTGATGAGTTGCTGTTAAGCGACTGTAATTCTCCTTCTTCTGATGACGAGTATTCTATCATTTAAAATTAATATTTAAGTATGTTGTACAAACATATTATAAGTTTGATCAGTTCATTAATCGTAAAATAATGTTTAACCATAATTATATTGCTATTATATTATGTATTGTAGAATTCAAAAAAATTTTAAATTTTTTTTATGGCATTTCATTTTTTATTGTCGAAGTGTCGTTGTCGAAGTGTCGTTGTCGAAGTGTCGTTGTCGAAGTGTCCATTGTCGAAGAGTCCATTGTCGAAGTGTCGTGCCACCATCAAAAACAGAGTTCAAATTCGTGTGTTCAGTGCATCAAAGTACCCCGACCCTGCAAAAGCGGGACCCAAGCGCCTCCGGATTACCAGAAAAAGATTATTTGCCTTTGTGCGATTGACAAAATTTGGCCAAAAATCCTTTTTTGGTCTTATGCAATGAATTTAAAAATGAGTGAATAACGAACGATTAGAATTTTAAAAACGAACCATCAAATATCAATCAGAATTTACGAACGATTAGAATTTTAAAAAAACGTTTTTAAGCCCATCGAATATCATCAGAATACAATATTAGAATTAAAGTTATTTTGGAATTTTTTTTGCGACGTCAATTTTGTCGTCGTTTGGCTTTAAACTGTCTCCAAATGTGTTACTTACTCTTCGTAATCCCGGGTAACAAAAATGAAGAATTTCAAATTCAACATTGCCGAAGGCATTTAGAAAGTGAAAACCGAGGGGATTTATGGTTTTGGTGTTGAGGCTTCCTTCGGTCATTTTATCCTTTTCATTTTTTTTGTTTTTGAATTTGAATTTTGAATTTGAATTTGTTACTTACCTATTCAGTGAAAAAAAATCCAAGAGGGACAAAAGCAAATACGACCATTTGCCATTTGAAGGAAATGGGGAGCTGCAGATTAGGGATGTAACTGTTCAGATTTCCGGATATTTTTGGGTCCATAATTCCGGACTTTGGGCAAAAAATCGGGAATTTTTCACTTTTTTGCCGTGAATTTTGGCATTTATGGGAAAAGACAGCCCGGGGGGGGGGACTCGAGGATTTATATAAAATTTTCCGAGTGAAATTAAGTCTGAAATTTTAATTGAATTGGGTTGCTCGCCGACCCCTCGGGGGCGGAAAAGTCGGGGGTCAGGAGCAACCCTCGCATATTTTTAGTACTATCAAATGTTGGCTTTCATTGCACGAGGGATGTTCGAGAGTGTCGAACATTCTAATTACCCAGTACCCGGCCCCCGGGCACAAATAATTAGCTGAAATTTTGATCAACGGATCTCACCACCAGCAGCAGCAGGGATATTGGATGGACCCGACCCGCCGACCATTCATTTTAACCGAAAAGGACACGGATTTAAACCGGGGGGTTGGCACCAGAAATCGGGCACGTGCCGGGGCCGTACATCGTTGTAGGCCGTGTAAAAAGTGAATATTTTAACATAACTTTAAAATGGAAACTGAAAAATTTGAAAGCAAAACAAAATGTGTAAATTGTTAAAGCCATCGATCGTACATATCTTTCCAAAGAAAAATAAATTAAAAAATCGTTTTTCACTGTCCGCGCGGCTTCCTCCTCATAATTTGTATTTGAAATTTGGTCCAAAATTCGCTTCAATTTTGTCGCCAGAGCCCGACAACGTAACGCATGGAAACAAATCGGCGACAGAATTGACAAATAAATTGGCGGTGTCTGCAAAAACAAATTAAATTAAATAACGCAATTTATTTACAAATTTAGTGTATTTCTTAAAAAATTCTCCTAAATTTTATTCTTTTTCTTTCTCACCCAAACGTTCGCCATTTTTTGTGTAAGAGATTTGGCCAGTCCCCAAATTGACGCCGCAGTCGACGACGTCGCCGACGCCAAACGAAGGCTTTCTTTTGATGTACGGACGTTTATTGGCGACATCGTGGGAGCATCCCGCGACTTCGTGACCCCAAAATGTGCCATAGCTGTCGTATCCGTAAGTGCCGTCGTGCTCTCCAACATATTTGTCCAATGGCATTTGTTTTGTCGCAAGTCCAATCAAAATATTGCTAAAATAAAGCACAGCAAATGTTTTATAATATTTATAAATAAATTACCCTTTTTTCTCTAAGATTTTCACTTCGAAGTACGGAGTTTTCCGCATCAAGGCCTTTTCAGCGCGTACAGAGCCCCACCACCCTGAAAATTGAGTTAATTAAAAAATTGTCTAAAATCTTTTAAAAAAAAATCAAAATGTTTACCCCAATTCTCTCCATTATGTTGGACAATCAATCGACCGGGCTTAAAGACTACGAGGTCCTTGTGACATGCCGTGGAATTCCATTGATTTTGTGGGATTAGGCCTAATGAAAAAAATTTACCCAAACAAAAATTACATAAATTAACAAAGAAAATTCAATCAAAAATTAAATTTATTAACATTTTAATAGGTTTTTACCATTCATGTTGAGACGCTCATTCATTTTGACCCGACTTTCTTTTTGTTCCTTTAATTGATGGACCGTATAAATGATGAAAATAAGCAGAACGATTGTGCCCACAATTCGATAAGGATCTGTGTAAAGTCCAAAATGTTGGTTTACGATATTTTAAAGTAAAAGTTTATTACCGTATCGCCGCCACTGACCCGCCGGAGTTAAAAATGCAACCAAGCGCTCAATCTTGCCGATTTTTTTGCCACCAATTTCCACTTTTCGAAATAAAATAATTACTATTTTAATACATTTGCCATCTTTTTTTATTGAAAGCATTTAAATTAAACAATTAATTGCCCTACCATTTCCCTGTTCTTCAGTCAACGCGTCGATGTTCTGTTGCTGCTCTTTCTGATACTCCTCCAACATCTTTGCACTTCGTTCGCCCTTCAGTTGACTCGTTCCCTTTAATTATTTAATTAAAAATTCCGATCTTAAATTGGCATATTTCCCACCTTTTCACACTCTTTTTTTGAATTGTTTCCTAATTCAGACATTTGCTTCTGATTTTTGTTCCGTTCTTCAACAAACTGCTCCAAAAAGTTGTTCAGTTGCTGTTCACGTTCATTGAATTGCTTAAAAAGTTGTGTAGCGAACACGGCATTGGCATTGACATTAGCCGACCCTTTAAGCCTAACCAGAATTCACCGTTTGCTTTTGCTCAAGTGCATTAAGTCGTTGAAGCAATGCTTTCTGATCACTTTGCATCAACAAAAACTGATCAAAGGAAACGAGCTTCTGCTGGTCCTCATTTAACCAACCAATTTTCTCTTCCAGTTTCTCGAATTCGGCCCAAATTGACATGCTAATTTCTACAAAAATGCAAATCGTACTTTAAACTCTAAAATGAATTTATTTTAAGGTGGGAGCCCTTCCCGAATTAATCGTTATATATTGAGAGTTTTTTAAAGTTTTAAATAAACTTAAATATTTATGGACTGACTGAAAGTTGGGATTTTCTTATAAATTGAAAGGATTTTTGCGGTGGGCAAAAAGTTGACCTGAAAAAGGGGGGGGGGGATGACGCGCGGGCATTTACTTTTGGGGGAATTAATCTCTTTTTATTATATAAATTTGAATTGTTTATTTGCCCCCAGCAAAATGTTGACCCCGCGAATTGTGAGAAACGAAATTCAAAGTTACGGGCTCGGCTCAGCGCTGTATCGAAATTTCGTATTATTCTTTTGATTTTTGAGAAAACTGGCACTTTTCGAAAAAAAATTATTTTAATAACTCCGAATTTACGTAAAATAGCGAAATTTTTCAAAAATATTTTCATTCAAAATAAAAAAATTAATAATTTCAGTTAATAAAATCCTTTTGTAAATTTTCAATCGAAATTCCGGAAAGTTTCAAAAATTTTAGAAAATCGCGAAAAGCGCCGTCGAATTTTTAATTATATTTTTTGGGATTAGCTTCTGAGGACGTGCGGGTCAATTGCATTTTTGGTCTCTTTCTGTTAAGGAATTTGCAAGAATATAATTTTAATGAATTTTTTAAATTTCAAAAAAAAAATTTCCGCCCGGCGGCGCCTATCCGTCCCATTTACCGTATTTTTTTTAAATTTTGGTGGCAAACTTGGGGAATCTCAACAACATCCCATAAAAATTGCATTATAATTTCCCCGGGAATTTTCTTTTTTTACGGGGAAGCCCTGGGTAAATCTGACTTGATTTCAGGGGAAGTCTCCCTCAGGGAATTTCTTTTTTACTACTAGGATAGAGAGACATTATTAATGGAATCGTTTCGACAAAATGAATTTTGAATTATTTCATTCAGTAAAAAAAAGTGACAATTACCTCCGATGCGAGGGGATATATTGGCTAACATACGCTGTCTGCCAATGAATTTGAATGGGTTTTCCGAATGGCCGAAAATTGATTTGGATGTAATTTTTTTGAAAATGTTGAAGCATTTAAACTTCTAATTTGAATTTGGAATTAAATGCATTGGCTTAACAAATATTTGTTTATCAATAAGGACGCATCTCAAAACATAAAATGTGAAATCCGTCGCTTGCTTCATTAAAACGCTCCGAATTGTTGGGGGAACTTGGCCAGAAGGCGCGTTGGACGAGGAGGGCAAGCCGGACGGTTAGCTGAAGGTGGTCGGCCATCCTGAATGTGGCAAATGCTTCCAAATTCAGTGTCATTTCTAATCGGAACGGTACTAACAAATAAGTACGAACCGATGTAGAAAGTGGGAATTTGAGGAGAGATGTTGGAGGCGATCGGTGCAGGGAAGTTGGCCGTGTACGTGGAAGACGACGAGTTGGAGCTGTCCATCTGTGGGCCCAGCAGCAGACCTTTCTGTAGATGATCATACGGCAACATCAAAGAGGAGGACGATAAAGGGGCAAACGGAGCTTCGGTCTTTGGATGAACCTAGCCTATTTTGGCATTTTTCTCACCTATTTTAGGCGTCTATTTCGAGATTCTTCGAGCCAAAAAATTTTAGCCCTAATTATTTCAATTAAATTTTTAAATAATTTAAGGGTGCTAAAAATCGAATTTGATATTGGTTGAGTACTGAAATCTACATTTGGGACTGAATTTGGTCATGGTTTTTAAACCATTTATAAAATGAACACGGCATTGATGACATCAGCCGACCGACCACTTTAAACCCACCCGATCAATCGTTGCACTCAAAAAAATGCAGAACTCAGTAACGCAGTTGACTTCATTGAGACAAATTGAAATGGTATCAAAATTTTGATCGGTACGATTTATAACCCTATTCAAAAAGTGTTAATTTGTTTTTTAAATTTATGGTTACTGTAGAAAGTACAAACCACCCCAATCGGCAAAAGCCTTCAACAACAACAACAGAAAATCGATCGACGTTTTTCCATTTCTAAATGCCCTCGGCAATATCGAATTTGAAGTTTGGTCCAAAATTTGCTTCAATTTTGTCGCCAGGATGATACAACTTAACGCGTGGAAACAAATCGGCGGCATAATCGACAAACAAATTGGCGGTGTCTGCAAAAACAACAAAAATAAATAACGCAATTTCTTAAAAATTCAATTGCCCTTAATTTTAATTCTTTTTCTTTCTCACCCAAACGCCGTCCATTTTTTGTGTAAATAATTTGACGAGTTGCCAAATTGACGCCACAGCCGACGACGTCGCCGACACCAAACTCCGGCTTTCCATTGATGTAAGGCCGTCCATTGGTGGTATGGCCACATCCGTCAACTTCATGACCCCAAAAATAGCCAGCACTTTGGTATGAGTAAGTGCCTCGGTAATCAACAACAGCCATTTGTTTGGCCCCAAGTCCGATGGAAACATTGCTAAATAATATAAAATAATATTAAAAAGCCTAACAATTAAAGTTAATTACCCTTTTTTCTCTAAGACTTTCACTTCAAAGTAAACAATGCCGTCTTTTCGAATTGCCCGTTCAGCGAGCACAGCGCACGACTCTGAAAAGTAAGCCGCCGACTCAAAAAGAACTCTTTACATATTTATTTACCCCAATTCTTTCCATTCTTTTGAACAATCAATCGGGAGGGCTCAGAGAGTGTCAAATTCTTGTGGCATACCGAGGAATCCCATCGATTTTGTTGTGGGATTAGTCCTTAGAATATCTTTTCGGAACATTTTCTGTTGAAAATTACCTTTTCCATTTATTGTATCATTTAACACGGCAACCGTCTTCTGCAAGTCGATGATGTTCTGTTGCTGTTGCTTCTGATACTCCTCCATCTTAAATGTTTTATAAATTGAACACGGGCATTGGACCTCAGCCGACCGACCCACTAAACTCACTTGATCAATTGTTGCACTCAGAGCTTTTTGATCAGTTTCCAACGAAAACTGATCAATGGAAACTAAAACAGTGAAATAAACGCATTATTTTGTGCCAATGGATTATTTAAATTCAAACAATCTGTCAACTCGTCGATGGTCTTCTGGTGCTGTTTGTTCTGATACTCCTCCACCTTTATCTGCAGAGCCATGTGAGCAATTAGCAGTTTCTGATGTGCCAACTCGGCGCGGAGTTCCTTCTGAATAAAATGGCAAGAAAAAATGAAATGATTTTGTTAGAATTATATTCACATTTTCGTGCTCGAGTTCAATTTGTTCAAAAGTTTTGCCATAATTCATCGTTTGTTGGCGTTCCAATTGAGCATTTCTGGCACGCAAAAGACGCACTTCTTCAGATTGGTCCAAATTAGTGAAAGTTGGCCCCAAATTTTCTGCTAACATTGGCAATTAAAAAGATTTTAATTAAATAAATCGGGTTTCCCTACCCTGATTAGCTGTTATGTGCCCTCCATAGGTTGATTTGGTCGGAATGAACATGCTTATTTCGTAAAAAATCTAAAATTTAGTTTCTAAAATGAAATTAAAATAAATATGTATTTAACCCAAGGCTCCCATACGTACTTGAATGGCAAGTACAGTACTTTAACATTGACCCTCGTACTTTAAACTCTAAAATGAATTTATTTTAAGGTGGGAGCCCTTCCCGAATTAATCATTATGAATTAATTATATTGAGAGGGATTTTTTAAATAAATGAATATTTTTAAATGAACTTAAGTATATATTTATAGACTGACAGAAAATTGGAGTTATCTTATAAATTGAATGGATTTTTGCGGTGGGCAAAGTGTTGACCTAAAAACAGGTGGGCGGGGGGACATTCACTTTTGGGGGGAATTAATCTCTTTTTATTATATAAATTTGAATTGTTTATTTGCCCCCAGCAAAATGTTGACCCCGCGAATTGTGAGAAAGCAAATTCAAAATGAACGGGCTCGGCTCAGCGCTGTATAGCCGCTTTATTTACTTTTGATTTTCGAGAAAATTGGCAGTTTTTCGAAAATAAATTATTTTAATAAAATAATTTTTTTAAATTATAATACATAAAAAATTTTTCGATTTTCAACTGTCGGTCGACGTCTTTAAAAACCCGGCCCAAAAAATCCGGACCCGAGTCGATTCATAAAAGTAAGTTCGTGCATACTGAATTTATAAATTAAGGAATCTTTTTTTTTGCAAAATGTCGGTATGTTTTTTCAAAATGTGAATCGGTTCAAAAATGAGACCTTTTTGTGCTTACAAATTAGCTCGTCGAGACGGTGTCTCTACGTTTTGCCACCCCAGCAAAAACTTAAAGTTCGATCAACCTCGAATCCCGGACCCGAATTCGAAGGTTTTTCGATTTCAAAATTTTATCAGAATCTTTTGGCCCCAAAAACATGCTCAAAATCACCCAAAAAAAAAATGCAAGATTGGCAAAACGTAATGCTTGGGTGGCAAAACGAAACATTTTTGCTGGGGTGGCAAAAAGTAGTATCACCCGTCGAGACAGATCGATTGATATATATTAATGCAACCATTTTTTGCGTACGGACAGCTTTAATACCAACAGCCTGCGCTTTACATAATTGGGTCTGCAAAGAATTCGCTTTTCCGTTGAAATATGCTTTTAAAAGCAATATTATTTTTATTTGGCATTCTTTTAAATTTTATTTGGACAAATGCACAAAGGTCGTGAAATCAGAAAATGGCACTCTGCCAAAAGTTCGGTCGACTTTTGATCGGCGCTGAAGCCCGCTTCTCTGCGCGCACTGAGTAAGTGATTGATTGTTTTGTTATTGATTGGTTTTGGGCTTAAATGTAAATTTAAGGAAATAATAATGATAGGTTTGGGTTAAAAAATTCAAGCTTTTTGGTTAGAAGTGAAAAATGGTTACCAATTTTATGGTCACCAATTTGTGGTCAGGCGTTTTGTATTTAGTTTAACAAATATCTCGACAAGTCTTGATCATTCGCCTGCTCCCACGCAGATTCCCGCTTGGCTTCCCTACAACGCGCCAAAACCTTTTGCACTTTTTACTAAGGATCAACTGAATGGGCAAAGTGGAGGAGGTGCTGAAGCGTTTAAAATTCTTTCGACAAATTGGAAGAATTTGAGTGAGGAGGAAAAGCAGGTTGTCGTCATCAAGTTAAATGAGGCCAACACCAATTATTGTCCAAAGTTTAGAGTTACTCTGAACGTGCCAAAAAGATTGGCGACGAGTTGAGGGACAATTTTGAGAAGCTCACAAATGGCCAGAAGAAAGATTTGTGGGATAAGCATGTCGAGAAAATGAACAATCGAATGAAAAGGAAGCAGCAAAAGGTTTTATCGCACTTTACGAATGCTAAATATTTCAAAAACAATTTTTTCGTCATTTAACACCTTCACAATGTTGTTCAAATAATGTTTTAGTTTTATGCGGAAACAAACCGTCCAAAGCGACCGATGACATCGTATTCGGTTTTCATGCAAAAATGCTTTGAGAAGCAAACAGAACCAATCAAAACGAGGGATAAAGTGAAGAAATTTGTCGCCGAGATGGCCCAACAATGGCGACAGATGACGGATGCCGAAAAGCGGGTGCCATTTTTTGTTTTCTACTTTTTCTCGGACACTCAAAAATTATAAAATTGAACTCTTCGGACCTCTCTAATAATGATTTAATTTAATTACTGAAAATGATTGTCAACCATCATTTTGTAGCCGTATGTTGACCAGACGCAATGCAATATTGCGGCATATCACAAGGAAATGACGGAATGGAAGCAAAAATATACAAATGAAATTCGGGCGTTGAAAGAGGCGGAGGCCACACTTAAAGGCATTATGGGCAATGAACTTATTGGGATGATTGGTAGTTGTGCGTTATGAGGCAATAAACAAAAAATTTTTTTTGGGTTTTCGAGGTCGTTGAATCCAAAACTGACTTCCATTTCGACGATTTTGAACCCTAAAAAATTATGGAAATATTCGAATCCGGGTTCGAATTCGGTTGAAACGGAGACCAGATTTGGATTAACTTTTTTTTTGTTGCCTTATAACGCACAAGTACCGGGATTTGATTTGCCCATTTTATCTAGGAATTCCCATTGATCTCCTTATTTCAAAAATATTTTATTCTCCCCATTCTTTCAGCCAGGGGTACTCAATTCACCGAGGCCTTTGAATGGAACATCGACGACGACAGGGACGTAGAAGAAGAAGAAGCCATTCAGCAAATGCTTCTGGACGATTCAACCCATTTGGGTAAAGGAAAAATGGTCTCACAAAAACAGTGAACGAAAAAATGAACCAAATTCTTTCCGTCTAACCTCTTTCACATTACAATTTGCTTCTATTTTAAGTCGAGAGAAGAGAATGGAGCAGCGACGATAGAGACGTAGAAGAAGAAGAAGCAGCCATTCAGCAAAAGCTTCTGGACGATTCAACCCATTTGGGTAAGGGAAAAAATCTTACAAAAAGAAAGAGTCAAAAAAGTATGAAGTATCGTCAACTCTTCACATTCTATTTTAAGTCGAGAAAAGAACGGAGCAGCGACGACGACAAAGACGAAGAAGAAGCAGCCATTCAGCACATGTTCGATAAAATTTTAAGTGTTTGGGTTGGAAGTCGGGGGGGGGGGGGGTGGGTGCGAATAAAACCGGGGATCCCCACGACCATTTTCATCCCCGGTTTACCATTCCCGAAAACGGGCATCCCCGGTTTGACCGAGGATACCCCCCCCCGGGATACCCCCCCCCCCCCTCCCCCCTCGACTGCAACCCTAATTAATAAAAATGGTTACCAATTTTATTGTCAGGTGTTTTCTATTTAGTGTAACAAATATTTCAACAAGTTTTAATCAATTGCCTTCTCCCACGCAGATTCCCTCTCGGCTTCCATCGGGCTACAATGCGCCAATTGCTTGCTCACTTTTTACGAAGGATCAAATGACGGGCCAAAGCGGAGGCCCTGAATTATTGAAAATTGTTTCGACAAATTGGAAGAGTTTGAGTAAGGAGGAAAAGCAGGTAGTGTCATCAAGTTAGATAAATGGAGTCAAAAATACTACAAGTTTAGAGTTACTCTGAACGTGCCAAAAAGATCGGCGACGAGTTAAGGGACAAATTTGAAAAGCTCACAAATCGCCAGAAGAAAGATTTGTGGGATAAGCATGTCGAAAAAAGGAACAAACTTCAAATATTACAAATGAAAAAGAAGCTGCATAAGGTTTTGTCGAACTTTTCGAATGCTAATATTAAATACACCAGACTATTTATGATTTTGTTAAATTTTTGCATGTTTTAGTTTTATGCGGAAACAAACCGTCCAAAGCGCCCTTTGCCATCGTATATGCTTTTCATGAAAGAACGCTTTGAGAAGCAAACCGAACCAATCAAAACGAATGATGAACTGAAAAAATTTGCCGTTGAAACGGGCCAACAATGGCGACAGATGACGGATGCCGAAAAGCTGGTGCGATTTTTTGTTGGGCACTTTTTCTCCCACACTCAACAATTATTGTCTTCTCATCGGCTTAATTCAATATCGCTGAAAAATACAGTTTGGCAATTATTGTCGATTTAAAAACTTCCCATTTGGGGCCCGAGGGGGTAATTAAAGTTATTTTTAATTCTCTTGAAAAGCGCTAATCCCTACATAACTTTGTAGCCATATGTTGACCAGATGCAATACAATTTGGCGGCCTATCACAAAGAAATGGCGGAATGGAAGCAAAAATATGCAAATGAAATTCGGGCGTGGAAAGAGGCGGAGGCGGAAGCTGCGCTTAAAGGCATTATTATGGGCAATTAACTAATTGGGATGATTTCTCCAAAATGAAAGGAATTTTTATTGGTTTCTATTTTTTCAAAAACGAATTCTTCAGCCAGGGATACTCAATTCACCGAGGCCTTCTTTGAATGGAACATCGTCGACGACGACAGGGACCTAAACGAAAAAGAAGCCATTCAGCAAATGCTTCTGGACGATTCAACCCATTTAGGTAAAGAAAAATGGTAATAGTCGGGGTGGCCCCTCACATTTTTAAAAAATAAATCGAAATTTATCAATATCAAGGAAACAATCGAAGAAGTGGACCAAATTCTTTCCAATCTAACCTCTTTCACATTACAATTAGCTTATTTTAAGTCGAGAGAAGAGAATGGAGCAGCGACGACGACGACAGGATCGTAGAAGAAGAAGAAGCCATTCAGCGCATGTTTCTGGCGATTTCAACCTATTTGGGCAGGAAAGAAACCTCACAAAATCAAAGAATAGAATATTAGAGGATTGGAAGAAATATAATCCTCACATAGTATTATTATTATGTAGTCATTTTTATAAAAGTGTATAAAATGTTTCCTCGACATTTTATCCCTGTATGGTGGGTGTTTTCCGTTTATCGCGCAAAATGTGTGAGATTTTTGAATCGAAAGGCAAACAGTTTAAAATTGAAACGGATAAACATTTGGTGCAAAAACATGTAAAAAATCAGAAAACGTGTAAAAAAAAATTCTGGTGTAGATTATTGTAAAATAAGAATACAGGTTAGTTGTATTAGAAAATAAATCAACAATTCTGTGCAGAAAATCAGAATTCAATACCAATACCAGAAATATCAAAATTTGGAAAAACGTGTAAAATCAGAAAACAAAACAGTTATCAGAAATAAATCAGAATGCAGAAAATCAGAATTCAATACCAAAACCACAAAAGGAAAACCAGAACCTACGTGAAAAAATCAACCGTTGGTGAAAAACGTGTAAAATCAGAAAACAAAACAATTATCAGAAATAAACCAGAACAAATTCATTGCGCAGAAAATCAGAATTCAATACCAATACAACGTTTAGTGGAAAAACGTGTAAAATCAGAAAACAAAACAGTTATCAGAAATAAATCAGAATGCAGAAAATCAGAATTCAATACCAAACCACAAAAGAAAAACCAGAACCTACGTGAGAAAATCAACCGTTGGTGAAAAACGTGTGAAATCAGAAAGCAAAACAGATTATCAGAAATAACCAGAACAAATTCTTTGCAGAAAATCAGAATTCAATACCAATACCAGAGAGCGAAAAGAATATCAACATTTAGTGTAAAAACGTGTAAAATCAGAAAACAAAACAGGTGTATCAGAAATAAACCAGAACAAATTCTTTGCAGAAAATCAGAATTCAATACCAATACCAGAAAGCGAAAAGAATATCAACATTTAATGGAAAAACGTGTAAAATCAGAAAACAAAACAGGTGTATCAGAAATAAACCAGAACAAATTCTTTGCAGAAAATCAGAATTCAATACCAATGCCAGAAAACGAAAACCAGAACCTACGTGAGAATATCAAATTTAGTGGAAAATTGTGTAAAATCAGAAAACAAAACAGATGTATCAGAAATAAATGATATTTGCTTTGTCGTGATCAATGGAAAAGATTTTGTGTTGTCCACAACAACCTCATAATTTTTGATTAACATTTTAATTGGAGCAGCATTTTTGTGTTCGTTTACAAAAACATTTATTTGGGCCCGATGTTTTTGCGAGTGTTCGTACACACACCGGCGGGACCGTCCAATTAAATTATTTTGGCCAATTTACGCGTACAGTGCCCTCCCTCACCGATTGATCATACTATTCGCATTCTCTAATTCCTCTTCTTCCTCCACTTTCGCGCTTAAGGGGATGATCATCATAAAATAATCACCACCCCTTTCATTTCACTGGTGGGTGGAACCCGCCGCCAACCCCGGAGGGGGGGGGGGGGGAAATTGTGCGCGTTCGTTTAGAAGAAGACGACCGACCGACCATCCGTAATCGAATATTTTGTTTGGCCATTCATGGCACATTATACCCAACACAACTCACATACACATTTGTATATATATAATCGGATGGGGACAATGCGCAAAAAGACAGGGGCGGGGGGGGAAGAACATTTCTATGCGGCAGCGGGGTGAGGAGAGCACCACTCGAACCGGAGGACCGACCCAAAGTCACTTTGACATGGGAAGTCGGTGGTTGGGGGAGGGGGGGGGGGATACTGCTCGAGATTGGTGGGTGGGTGGGTGGGTGGGTGGTGGGGCTCTCAACAACGCTCTCGAGAAACCTGTGCTGCCCAATTGAGCAGCATTACGCACATTGTGTCGCGCGTCTGCGGATGGGGCGGGCGGGGCGGGGGTTGGATCACTTCCTAAACGCTTTCACAAATTAAATTTTGGACCGCAAAAGTTCGTAAAATTCCATTCCACCAAAAATTTGCTTGCAATTTTATTGTGGGAATTAATTTTTGTTGGCATTTTTTGTTTTATCGTCGTTTTGTTGCTTGCCCCCACAAAAAATGTTTTTTGCGTCGCTGATCCGATTAGGACCGACCCTCTCTCTCTCTCTCTCTCTCTTATTGTTTGTGTTCGTTCATCCAGCAGCCTGATCATATCAACATCATCATCAGTGTTTGTTCAGGAACAAAACTCGGTGCAGCAAAATCGATCCCTCCAACCCGCCGACCCCAACCCCCAAAGCGTTTTGTCATCCGTAAAATTTAACTCGAAAATCCCGAGGCGCTGCTAGCTAGCTGCTGTTTGTCGTGTCCCAGAAGCACAACTACTGCTTGCTGCTTAAGCATATGGGCGCCACTTCCCCAGCAGCGACAAATGTCGCAGCATTCTTCACGTTGCTGCCCATCATCATTTTGCTGATCAGCGGCACGTGCTGGGCCGACGATCAGCAGCTTGGCCCGCTCGACTGCTACCGGACCAGCGGTTACGCGTTGGGCGTGGAACAGGTGTTTTGGCAAGCAGTTCAATTATGCAAAATCGGTAATACCTCTTCACGGTACGATGAGAGGAGACACCGGACTGCCAATTTCGTCTCAGAATCAGAATTCTGATGGACAAAGTATCGTCGTAATTTTTTGTTCCATTTTAATGCACTTTCCGACTACCGAACCAAATCATCCAGAACGGCCCGGACACAGACCGGGCCAATTTAATTGCATCAATTAACTGACTCAGACATTCTTTAGAGGTGTTTAAGCTAAAGCTTTGTGATTGGAAAAGCCTCAAAAAAGTCATGTTTATAAAACCCACAAAATCGGGATTTTTAAACTTCTTTTTTGTTTTCTGGCCATAACTTTTTTGATATTTTTGTTCAACCGCAAAGCTTTAGCCTAACGATAGTTTTATCTCGTCAAGAGCTTTCAATGGTCTTGAGAACGTCAGAATTGGTTAAGTTGAAGCAAGTTATTGCGCCGCACCTAAAGGATTGATTTTTGTGTCTTTTTGGAAAAGGGGCCTGAAATAGAACTTTCACATAAAATTATCGGGCAAAAAATGACCGCGCTGAATAACTAGCGCTCAAATTGAACTACTAATGGCGATGAGTTGGCCTATACGGCTGAAACGACTGATTTTTGTTATTTGAGTAAATTAGTGCACTAAAGTGCCACTTTTCGGTATTTATTGCATATTTTGACCTTTTTTATATGCAAGGAATGTGCCATTCTTATTTTCAAAACACGGAATACGAAATAAGCGGGCAATACAGAACACGGAATTTTTGGAAAAATTTTTTTAATTTAACTGAATTATTGAAACAAAACATTTTTAATTTTAATATTCTTTTTCAAACAATGTTTTAATTACAGTTGAAAATTACGCAGGTTTGGCGGGGGGTACTGATAGGCGCCGCCGAGTGAAAAAATTGAAGAATTTAAACGATTTACGAAAAAAGTAAAAGCGGCGGCGTCCAATTAATTGTCATTAATTTCGTTAAATGTGTCCAAACAAAAACAACGTTGTTTTGTGTGCAGGTTCGCTGTGCCGCCTCGTTGCCCGGCAGTCCAACGTATTGCCTGAAGGCCGACGTTTACGACGGGCGCGTGGTGCGCGACTGCGCGTCCGCGGCACAATGCCCGCAGGCAATTCTGGGGCATTTTTCTATTGATTTTTTAAACAAGCATTTTAATTGCTTTTATAGGGCGAAGGATGCGCTCCGATCACTTATGACGAGGACGGAACGACGGGTCAATCAATATCCCTTTTTTTGTTAAAAATATTTATTTATATTTAAAATATTATTTTTATTTTTCTGCACAGACTTTGTGTGCTGCTGCACGTCGGACCTTTGCAATTCGGCGAAGGAATCTGCGCGAAATTTTGTGATCATTTTAATGCCAATTTTAGTGATTTTACTGCTCGCCAAATTTGGCACACAAATCGCCATATAAAAAATGAAAATAAAAACTTCTCTCTTTTTTTTGTATAGTGAAAAAATGTCAACAAAAACATATATTTAATATTAAAACCCAAATTCATTTTATTAAAAATTTAAATGTTTAGAAAAATGGATTAAAGCCCAACCAACCCAGAAAATTCTTTGCAAAAATTTCCTCCGAGTGCCGGCATTAATTGGTGTCCACACAATGTCTGTCGGGAATGGCCAACCCGTTTCAAAGTCCCCCGAGGGGAAAGGGACTCTGACAAATGACAAATTCGCCAAATGTTGGGCCAAAAATGTCAAATTTGGCCTTTTTCGTTGGCTGGAATGGCTTTTAACCTTTTATAAATACATTTGAGACAATTTATTTATTGATTTGGTCTCAAAGCTTTTCGAACATATCCTTAAAATGTTTCTAAATTTAGCGCGGAAATACCAATAAATTAATCGTTTAGCTACAAAAATTGCACACTTTTTATTTGTTTAGTGTGTAGTTTTTGAAATTTTTTTTAATGTACCGAAAATTAGCGACGTTTTTTTGACCGGTAAAAGTCGGTAAAATTTAACCGTTTACCGATACGGAACGATCCATTTTCAATTGAGCTTCCAACGGTAATTAGCGATTTTACCGATAGTTTTAAATGTGTGCTTAATCGATTTGAATGTGTTCCGTGCCGCAGGGAAGGATTAAAGTGTTGCTAATTATATTTACCTCTTGACTGGTGGGCGGTGTTTTTTCATTTAAATTTTTCTCTTATTTTAACGTTTACACACAAAAATTTTCCGTTTTCCGTTGTTTTTAACCGTTTGGCGCTTATCGACAATAAAAATATTTTTTGTTTAAAATAAAATTTGATAATTTCTGTTTTCCGTTTTTTACCATTGGTTTTTTGGTTGTTTTTTTCTGTCTTCCGTTAAAAAAATGTTTCCGTTGATTCAAAAAGATTTTCGCAAATCCCTGGATACATTTGAAAAATTATTTCTTTATTTTAGTTAAAATAATTTTTAATAATTTAAAAATAATTTACGCAAAAAGGATTTGCAACGGCCGGGAATCGAACCCGGGCCGCCCGCGTGGCAGGCGAGCATTCTACCACTGAACCACCGTTGCTCTATATACGAAACCATAATTATTTTATTCGAATATTTCTCATAAGGGGTTCTCATCCGTTAAACTGGTTTTCCTCTTTTCGCTGTTGGATTAGTGCAATTAATTAACCTATTTGGATTCAAAAGCTTCAATGTGAACCCCTTATGAGAAATATTCGAATAAAATAATTATGGTTTCGTTTGTATAGCAACGGTGGTTCAGTGGTAGAATGCTCGCCTGCCACGCGGGCGGCCCGGGTTCGATTCCCGGCCGTTGCAAATCCTTTTTGCGTAAATTATTTTTAAATTATTAAAAATTATTTTAACTAAAATAAAGAAATAATTTTTCAAATGTATCCAGGGATTTGCGAAAATCTTTTTGAATCAACGGAAACATTTTTTTAACGGAAGACAGAAAAAAACAACCAAAAAACCAATGGTAAAAAACGAAAAACAGAAATTTTCAAATTTGAATTTAAACAAAAAATATTGAAAGTTAAACTAAATTTACATTTTCAGCACTTATAATTAAAGTAACGGCGTGCAGGGGGGCGTACAATGAATGTGTATAAAAAGTGGGTGCTTTTAGCCTCCAAATGTGTGCGGGGGACGTCCATTTTTTGAATAATTAGTGGCGCCACACTTTTGCAGGGCATTCATTAAATTTTGTTACTCCTCTTTTCAAGTGATTAACTCTTAAAATTTACAAATTAGAGTTTATTATACTCGGTCTTATTTGGAAAAAAAAAATCCGAGATTATAAATGTTGCAAAAGCCAAAGAATTCGGGATTTGTAGAGCTTTGCCCGAAGCCGGGGCGTTTCCCGGCCCCGGTCAACCCCCGGAATTTGTTAGGGGGTAAAGTTCAGATCGCCCCCGACTTTCCGGCCCCCGAGGGGACGAGGACCAACCCTAAATTAAAGATTAAAAAATTTGTTCATAGAATTTCATAGGGAGAGGAGACTGTTTTTTTGAATGTTTATGGACTAAAATTACATCATTTTTAGCCATTTAAACAAAACAGCAAATTTTGTACCAAAAGCCGCCGCGCCGCGCAGTCTCTCCGGGCGACGGGCGGCGTTTTTGTATTTGTTTTAGCACTTCAGCGGCGCGCATTTATATATATTTCGGGGACATGCGAAATGATATTTTGGGTAAGCTTACAATGACACCGACTGACGAGGTCATCCAACCGCCCCCCCAACCCAACCAAACAGCGAATAATCCTCCAGCCCCTCAAGGGCCTCCAATTTTGTTGCTGCCCCCCCTCCCCCACAACCAGAGGGATATGGATGAGAAGATGCTTTCCGTACATACACCCCCGAGGCGACGGATCAGTTAGCTCAATGCAAAATTTGGAAAGGTCCAATGGGCCGGCCGGTGGGTTGGCCCATTCACTTTGCTCCTTAACTCCTCCAAAGTCCACCTAAGTCTCCCCCCCTCCTCCCCGTAGAAGTGGGGAAGGGATGGACACAAATAATATTTATAAATGAATTTCTGCTGCCATTCATTCTTTCACTTTTTGGCAAAGTCCGGACAAAATCAAAAATTTTGGTCCAAATTTGGCGCAAATTTAAAAGAAAGTTCCTGTACTTTCTGAACTTTTCAATTTGAAGCTTCCCGATTTCAATAAATATTTGTATTGAATTTTTAATTTAAATTATAAATTTAAATTTGATTTATAAAAATTGTCCACAAAATTGAAATGTCAAGAAAAATTGCATTTAAAGAAGGCCAAATTCCGACATTTTTGAACCGGGAATTCGAATTTTGTACACAAAAACCCAAAAATTTTTAGGTTTTGGGTTTGGTCAGCTAAAAATTTTGGGTTTTGGGTCAAATTTTGAGCAAACAAAAATTTGTACAAAAGTTTTGGTCCGATATTTTGTACAAAAACCCCAAAAATTTTGGTCCGGACTCAACTCGGAAGTCCTGCTGAAGGGGAACGGACAGGCCCTGCTGCTGCTGAACGCGCTGCCCAATTTGTCGTCCGTCCGTCCGTCGTTCACCGGTCACTTCCCTTCCCTTCCTTTCCATTCGTATAATTTTAGTTGGCACGACGCACCGATGTGCCTCAATTACCCCCCCCCCCGTCCCCCCCCCCCGTCCATGCGTTTGTTTGTTTCCCCCCAACTCCCTCCCACCAATTCGTTCGTCGTCCGTCCGTCCGTCCCTTATCCCGACAATTATCCGCGACGTCCTTATAATAATTAATAAAATATTTGTATCCTGAAAATGTGCAAATTTATACAAAAAAAAAATTATAGTGGACACGGCTAATGGAAAACCGGACAAAATGTCCCATCAACAAAATGTCGCCGGGAAAAAATCCATGGACAAAACGGTAAATGTTCCCAAGAAAATGTCGCACAAAATGTCCCCTGAAAAGTTTTTTTTTGAGTAAATCCTCCCCCCCCCCCCGCCCCTCCAGACCAAACGTTCTCCAAATTATAAAAAAAAACAACAATTTTCTACGTTTTGGGCGCGTAGATTTTGTCTGGGACATTTTGTACATCGCCGAGTCTTAAAAGTTAACATTTAATGAATAAATAAACACATTTTTGCCAATGACAACCAAATTTTAATTCCTAATTGCCTGCCAACCGTTGCCCGGTCGGTCGGTTGGTCACCTGCAAAAGTCCCCATTAAATACATATTAAAATCCTCAAATTAAAATGGCCAAATTTGGCGTTGCGCCCGCCGCCCCCCCCCCCCGCAAAAGGCCAAATTTAGGGCCATCCGAATTGATTTTCCCGCCGTCCCCAAAACCAATTTTCTTCCTCGCCATTTTTTTTGACAGAAAAAAATATTTAATTATTCATTTTCTCCACCACACGCAAATTGAACAATGGAAATGGAGACGACGGAGACAGCCGCAGCAGCACTAAATCCACGACAATCGTAAGAAAAATTGGCCAACAAAATGCCGCTTTTTGGAATATTGATTTTTTTAACCGGTTTTAATTTGTTTACAATTTAGGACAATTAATTAATCAAAAATTAAGATGATTAATAAGATAAATAATAAATCAATTAAATAAAAATGATTAGGTCAATTTTACACCTTTGGACATGTTCGGGCACCGACAGACGCCGTCGGGAAAAATTGAAATTTAAGAATAATTATATTTTGAATATGTCCAAATTTGTAACACCAAAATTGGCGAGTTTTCAAGAAGTCAAAATTAAGTTTAAAATAAGAGAGTATGTTTAAAGACCAGAAGGCCCAAAATAAAGGACAAATTCTTAGAAAAAAGCACACTTTGGGACGCAGCTTATGTTAACAAATTTAAATTTAATTAATTAAAAAGAAAATATATTTTTTAAATTTAATTTTTAAAAAAATATTTTTGAGCACTTTGTTGAATTTCTTAAAAATTTATGATTACAATTAAAAAACGTTTAGCGCGATGAATCGAACGATGATAATTTCGAAGAAGAGCGCCCGAAGGCCGGGACTGCCGGAAGTGTCGCCGACAGATTTTGTTGGGGGCAAAAGCGGCAAAAATGGCATTTTTGTTGAAAAATTGTTGTAAAATTAAATTATAATAAAGAATTTGGCAAATTATTTTTTAGACATTTCAATTCAAATGGAAATGCCGCAAAAATTGCGCTGGCGCCGCAAAATTCGCCGACAATTTGCGCGGAATTGGAGCAAATTTTGCGCGACTTTTCGCTGGACGACGGAATTTGCCAAAAAATTTTGGACATTGCCAAAATTAGGGAGAAGCGATGGGCCGAAATGGTGGAAAAGGTAAAAAGAAGACGAACATTTTGATGATTGGAAATATTATTATAATAATTTTTTGATTGAAACATATTTCAGCTATCTTCAGGTTCATAATTAGCATTTGCCGAACAAATTTCTTTAAAAAAATTTCTAAAATTGATTTTTTACAACGTTCTGAAAGCATTTGTAAAAATATTTTTTATATTTAATAAGCAAATAAATGTGAGAGAAAAGCTGATAAAAATTGACAAATTTTTAACAGGGTTTTTAACGCATTAATTGTTATCTATTAAAAACATTTAAATATATTTAATTAAATTAGTGTGAGAAGGACAAAGCGATGGAAAGCCAATTGTACGAGTTGAAGCTGAAGGCAGCGAACAAAAACAGCGAAAAAGCGACCGAATTGTTCAAAATATTGGAAGAAAACGGAATTGGTAAATGAATATGCTTTTTAAATTCGTTTAGGTATACCTTTTTTGAAATTTAAATGACAATATTATTTTAATTTAAACAAAAAAAGAATTTAATAATAATAGTTGAAGAGCAGCTTTTTATGGTCAGACATTGACGCCGTTCTCACCGATCGTTTCGCCGATTCCATTCGACGGCATTTTCAACGCCGCGCGTCCACACCCCGCGCAAATGAGTCGCCAAATTCAGTTGCTGCTAATTACAACGAAACGGTGTTCAAATTGATGCGAGAAAAGGACGCGCTTGGCGGAGAGGTGGAAAAAGAATTAAAATAATTTTAAAAAATGTTTTTTTAAAATTATTGTAGGATATTTTTGATAAATTTTTATACAATAACAAAAAAATCTTGTAGCTTTAATTTGAACGAATTATTGTTGGCAGATCAATTCTCTGGAGGAAAACTATTCCAACCTGTTCAAGCTGTACGAGAAGATGCGGCTGAACTGCGTGAATTTGAAGGAGGTCGTCGCCTGCCTAATTTTTCGTAATTTTTTTTGTTGTTGTAAAATTTTTCAGGTCGAACAATCGCTGCGTGTCGAATTGGACGGGTTGGGACGAAAGTATGGCGCACTGCACAAAATGTACACTGAACTGTTGGTTGAAGCACAGAAGAAGTTGGAGGAGTACGTGCATCATTTATGGACGACCTTTGTCCATACAATAATTGTGAACATTTCCAGTGCAAATGAGGAGCTGAGGCATTCCGACAAGGAACACGTGCAAAAAACGATGGCACTTCGGTTGGCACTGAAGAGGGCACAAATTCGCCTTGGATCCGTTGAGAAAGCGCTGGAATTGAAGGTGGAGGGAATTTTGCAAAAATGCCGGACATTTGGGGGGAATTTCATTCAAAACGGAGCCAGCGGGCGTACCCATAGGACTTAGCCCCCCGGGCAAAAATGCCTGATTTGGGGGGGGGGGGAGGAGGATTTCATTCAAAGACGGCGCCAGCGGGTGGACCCATAGGACTTAGCCCCCCGGGCAAAAATGCCTGATTTGGGGGGGGGGGGGAGGAGGATTTCATTCAAAGACGGCGCCAGCGGGTGGACCCATAGGACTTAGCCCCCCGGGCAAAAATGCCTGATTTGGGGGGGGGGAAGAGGATTTCATTCAAAGACGGCGCCAGCGGGTGGACCCACAGGACTTAGCCCCCGGGCACAATGCCTAATTTTCATGACTTGTGCCTGATAAAGGTCACCCCCACCCCTAAAATTGCAGAACAAAGAGAATGCAGAACTGCACGACATTTGCGGCCAGCTCATTGAGGCCCGGGAGCAGTTCGAGCAGCACCAGCAACAGCAGCAGCACAACAATTCGTCGGCACTTTCCGTTGCGGACAACGAAAGCGTGAAAGAAAATTCAACAGCACACGGGCGACACCTTTTTTCTCAGTGTTAAAAGCGCGCAGTCAACGCGAATTTTTTTTTTAGTCCCAGGCTTTCATCATTTGACATTTTATTGTTTGCAAAAATAGACAACTGTGTAATGTGACTTCTAATGTAAATTTGGCCAACGTAATAAATTTATTAAATATTTGCTTTCAAAACGTATGAAATGGGAGATTTTTTTGGTGGGAAAGTTTTTTTTAAACATTTTTTTTTTTGTAAACGAATCGAACCCCTAACTATAAGCGTCGACATTTTTAAAGCGTCTCGATTCGCTAAGGACTGCAGGCATTGCCGTTTATGTGACTAGGGCTGGCGGTTCCAACCCGAAGCGTAGAACGGGAATTTTTTCAGTTCGGGTACCCGAAGAATTCTCAGCAACCGCCAATCCCAGGAATGACTTTTGTATAATGGTAAATTTGGCCATCGTATATAATAAACACTGGAAATTTTTGAAAAAAAACGGAAAATTATGGTGATTGTTATTGCAGAGAAACTGAACAGTGTGATACATATTAATTTTGGCATCAATACACACCCAATCAATCATGACATGATAATATCATCGTCATCATCTTCCTCCACCTCGTCCCTGCTGTGCAGCAAGGCCGATTCGCTGTGATTTTGCTGAACAACGGGTGACGGTGTGGGCACTAAAATTCAAATTTCATTTTTTGTTCCAAGCATTTGTGTTGCGACGCGCACATTATACCATTCTCGCGTTGCTGCTTTTCTTCCTGTTCGGCTATTTTTTCAGTGAGGACAGGGACCGCGTTGTTGTTCACCGCCTCTTCCGTGACGGCAGCAGCAGCAGTAGCAGTAGGAGTCGTAGTAGGCACTGCTTCGTCCGGTACAGTAGGCAATGCCGCCGCGCTCGTCGTCCCGTCATCGGGTACAGTAACAACAACCACACCAGTGCCGCCTCCGTCGCTACCACCAACCACGACAGGCGACAACCCGCCGGTGGAAACCGTATTGTCGACCATTTCATCAGGCGCAGCAGAAAGCACCCCCTCCGTCTCGTCAGCTACAGTGGTCACTTCGGCCGCCTTGTCCGATACAGTAATCACTTCGGCCGCCTTGTCCGATACAGTAATCACTTCGTCCGCCTTGTCCGATTCACTGATCACTTCGTCCGATACAGTAATCACTTCGGCCGCCTTGTCCGATACAGTAATCACTTTACATGCCGGTACAGTAGTCACGTTGTTCATATCCTCGGCTGCCGACAAAGGCGTTGTTTCAGTGACTTCATCAGACAGAACAATTGTTTCAACGTCTACTTCCGCCCTTTTTGCCGCGATTGCTGCGTCTAAAATAAACGGAGCAAGCGCCTGATCGATCATTGATCGGAATATCGTAGTACCAAAATGAACATTAAAGTACAGTATACTCTTACCCCCGGCTTCTGCTCCGTCGCTCTGCTTCTCTGGCGCCTCCTTTTCTCTGCCCTCAACATTCTCTTTTTCTTTGCTCTTCTGCTCCGTTGTCGCCGCTGCCGTCGTCTGCTGTTGCGGCGCCACCGCCTCCTCCACCATCTCTTCCTCGTCACTGCTGCTGTCCAACAGAATCTCTTCGATTGGCTCACTGCGCTCAATGTCCTTCAACACCAGCGCGGACGGGTTCATGTTCGTGCGGGGCAACAGAAAGTTGCCGCTGCCCTCCTTGACCAGCGCGCGGTAGCCCTGCGGTCAAAGGAAAATTCTTTTTTAGGGAATTTAAGCCAACCTCCTCCCACTCTTTTTAGCAAATTTTTAAGCTCCCCCCCCCTCCCTTTTTATGAAATTTTAAGCCCCCGCCCCCCTCTCTTTAGAAATATTTTAAGCCTCCCCCCTCCCCTTTTTTAGGAAATTTTTTTAAGCCTCCAACCCTCACCTTGACGAGAGTGAGCATTTTGTCAAAGTGCGTTCTGCTGCACTCCGTCTTCTCCTTGCAATCGATGCGTTTGTGGCCCAACTGTGCGCAGTTTGAGCACAGCTCCCGCAAGTCCATCTGCGTAACAAAGCCATCTTGAGGGGGGGGGGGGGGGATAATTTTGTTGAACATTTTCAACATCATCGTAATTCAGTACCCGGGCACATTCCGTGCAACTGAAGCCCAACCGGGTCGATGGTGCCGTTCAGTTCAATTCCATCCATGACGCGGAAAGTGTCAAATTTCTGACAAAAGCAAAAAAGTTTCCCAAAAAAATTATGGAAAAATCCATTTGTTGCACCTGTGAAAGGTCAACCATTTTGTCCTCCTGGAGATGGACAAAAAAGGCCTTTTTGAACTCCTCCAATTGCGTACAAATTTGTTTATGCAAAGTGCGGCCGATCTGTTAAATTATATTAAACATAAAATATTTTAAACATATTTTAAGCAATCGAATTTAGCTAATAATAAATATTTACGTCAGGACGTGAACACTCAATTTGCTTGTGGTTGAAATGCGCGCACCTTGGACACAACATTCGAATATGCTCCTTAACAAATTTGATCATTTTAGAGTTTTGATTTGATTTTGTAAGGCTGTAACCAATTGCCGGAGAGGCTGAATTGACGGGAAGGCTCCTCCCCCGATTTGGATCCACAAAAGGGATGGATTAAGCGGGATCTAGGCCATTCTCCCGTCCCGTTCCCATCCCCACCTATGGGAGCCCTTCCCCTGCTCACGGGATGAGCCTTCCTGCAGGGGCGTCAGCCCGACACAAACACCTGAGAAGGGAGAGGAGTGATCGATCACGGGACCTCGGGGAGACCATATCCCGAAGCCCAGCACTAAGCTTTACTATTTATTTTTGAAATAGACACCAATCACTTCTTGGAAAATTGGATTAAGTAAAGTCGGACATGCCAACAAATCAACACCAACAACCATAGATGGCCAAGGGGGGGGGGGGGGTCAGACCCCCCCCCCTCCCATCGCCGCTTCGCAGCGCTCGAGCCGACCCCCCCCCCCCTCCCTTTGGCCATCTATGCCAACAACACATTTTATTATATATTATATAAACTTTCACCCGTAGGCACCCACCATTTTGATTTTGCCCTCGGGGGCCGCGACTCGTAGGCGTTCAATCAGCGGGTCCTTCCGGCGCAAAGGGAAGTTTTCGGCCTTGCGCTTCAGCTCCTGCTTGTCCAGTTCCTGGCGTTGCAGCTTCAGATTCGCTTCACGCAGCTTCTTCTGCAGCGCGTCGTCCGAAATGCGGCCCCATCTTGAAGTTTAACAACACCATAAATTGAAAAAACCAAAAAATAAAATGGAAAAAATAAATTATGGTAGTATAAAAATTCGTATTTCATAAAATTTTGATTGCAGAATTTCTATGGGTGAACAAAATCGACTCAAAAAATTAATTATTATGGAATTGGATACCACCCATTCAACCAGATTCAAATGATTTGCTTTGTGCCCGTTTTGTGGGGAAATCGTTTAATCGAAGTCTTGTTACCTAAACGAAAGTCGCAGACACAAAAGCAATTAAATTTTTCGGTAAGCAAAACAACAAATTTTGTGGATGTAGCACTAAATGCCAATTGCAAAAGCACCTGCACTGGAAAAGACTGTGCCCATGCCGTCCACAGTTCAAGCAAATGCCCAGGCTGTTCACTTTCTCGCGCTCCTTGTTGGCCAACTCCCTCTTCTTTTGCTGCTGCTGTTGCTGACTGTTGTCCAGCAGCAGTTGGTTAACCGGTGTTCGTCGAGTGCCGCCAATGGTGCCGCTGGACGGTCTGAACGACGGCGTGCTAGCACCGGCACCAGCAAAAGCCGCCGGCCACATTGACGGAATCATTCGAGCAGCGGTCGACGACAGCGCAGCCGGATAACGCTGTTGGACATGCTCAGGCTCAGAAAACTGCAAGCCGAGACACAATCACATCGTTCAATGTTTTAGTCACAATAAAAATTAATTACAAATTGTTTTGAACTGGATGGGAGCATATAAGCAGGTGGCACGCCTGGAGTGGTCATGCGCATCCCTGGCGGCGTTCTGTTGACGAGCCCAAACCGTGGCTCCAACGGGGCACCAATTCTCGCTGTCGATGATTCAAAGCCACCACCAAATCGCGGAACAAACAGTGGCGACGAACCCATAAGCGGGCCTAGATTGAGCTGGATGCCCGCAAGCGTGTTGGGCATCGGCGGCACCATCATCATCGGCGGGGGTAGCCGCCCCCCTCCTGCTGCTGGAGGCATCAACAATGGAGCGCCCAGCGGCGGCGGCGGAGGGCCATGGCCAAATGGATGAGGAGGCTCAAACGACGGCGGATGCACCACTGCTCTGTTGTTACTGCCCGCTGGTGGTGGCACCCAGCTGTCTCCACCAAAGTGTGGTTCAGGAGGTGGCGAGGGTGTAGAAGCAATGGTCATCGGTTCTTGGCCATGCAGAAATTGTTGCTGTCGTGAGTGTCGAACGTCTTGAGATCGCTGCTGGTGTTCACGACTTCTGTCTCTGCTACGGCTTCGGCGCTCATCATGACGTGATCTCCGTCTGAAAACAATCAACCATTTTGTGTACAACTTCGATGAGAACTTACTCCCTCTCTCTGCCACCATCTCTCCACTGTTCATCACGCCTGGCGCCGCGACGTGACGGCGACGGACTTCGGGTGCGCGAGCGGCGCCTTCGAATGTTGCGCCACTCTTCGTCAATGCCACGCTTGACCATCTCCGAGACCAACTGTCCCAAATCCTCGCGCGACACATGCCCTTGGAATTCCTTATTATCATCGCGATGATGATGATGATGTTGCTGCTGTTCATTGCGCAGCATGTGCTCATCACGGTTCGGTTTGTCGCGCCACGACGACGAATCCGCCGGCTTCACGGATGTGTGATGACGCGGGGGCGATTCCCTGGCATCCTGGTCATCAAGTTCGACGATGGACGGTGAGCGCCGCAGTTCAATTTCACGGCTTAGTTCCTTGGAATCTTTTTTAGTCGAGAATTGGACACGAGACTGTACACAGAGATCGGACTTGAGGACTCAATCGAGAATCTCGAAAAAAAAAATTAAACTATCGAGATTCGTTCGAGATCAGTGAAAATCTCCAAAAATCTCGGTAAAAATTGGTTCGATCGAGAATCTCGATCGGTCCGATCTCTACTGTACACGCGCAAAGACAACAACAACAACAACAAAATGCCAAAAACAATTACCCTGGTGATGTGTCGCTTAAGCTGTGGTGCTGCACAAGGCTGAGCAGCCCGTTCAAGAGAACGCCCATGCGGACCACCACCACCTTCAACATTCAGCAGCTGCTGCTTTCCGCCAGCAGAAACAACGGAGTCAGAACGACGACGAAGACTCTGATGATCAACAGCAGCAGCAGCAGCTTCACGCTCTGCATCAGCACAAGAGGACTTAAAAAGGTCCGCAATCGTCGCCTCCAGGGACCGCTGGTGTGCCAGCAAAGCTTCAAGTTGAGAATGTAAAGCGGCTTTTTGGTGCCGATCCTTGGCTGCTGCGTGTTGGTTGCCCAGCTGTGCAATCACCGTGCGATTGAGACGCATCGACTCGCTCAACGTGTCCAACATGACGCTCGCACTGCTTTTGCCCATTCGCGACACAAATGAACCGATTTGCAACGGCGGGGGCGTCAATTTGGCAGCATCAAGCGCCACTTTCTGTTGAAAAACGGAGATGAAGAAAAAAGAAATGAGTGAACAATTACACCAATGGAAAGGTTAACGGCATCATATATTGTACAAACAATACAGTGAATTTTTCATATTTTCATTTATAAAAAAATGGAATTTGAATGATGACAATTAATTAGACAAAGAGCCTATTTCTTTTTCAAAAAATATTAAATAATGCTATTTTGCGTATATATCCGGATTATTACTATAATTAAGAGTCCAAGCCGAAAAGCTGACCCACCTCTTTCTCCTGCTGACCACCACCAACAGCTTGGACGTCCACCAACACTCTCTGGCGAACTCCATGGCCATGGACGCTGCTTCCACCAACACCGATCTTCAACTTCTTCCTTCCATCCTGCTGACCCGCTCGCGCACCGCTCATTGGTAAGCCCTGCGCCTTTCCTCCATCATCGTCGTCGTCGTCAAGTTCGAGCAGTAGCGGGCGCCGATTTCCGCTCGTTTTCGTTGGTGAGAAAATTTCTGACTTGTTGACGCCGCTTCCGCCCGTTGCCGGCGCCGCTGCCGCCAGTGTACGGCTTGGCGGAGGCGGCGCGTTCCGCAACGCGTTCCGGTGCTCCGCCTCGGAGGGCGGCGGTGCCGCTTCGCCTCGCCGCCCATGGCACCGCTCGTCCTCCTGCAGACGGCGCTTCAGCTGCATGTTGTCGCCCTCGCAGTCGATGTAAGTGCGGTACTTTCGGCACCAGAATTTCCACTTAATAACCTCCAAAATCTTTAAAATTCTCCGACAATTAACAAAAAAAAATGTTTTTACGCTTTTGCTTTTGGGGCAGTAAAAAAATTCGGTTTTCGGATCAAAGTAGAAGCCGGTGCGCTGGTCATAGTAGTAGCTTGAGCTGAGCTCGAACTGAAACTTGCTCGGATCGGGCGCAGCTTAAACCACACAAAAAATTGTTTTAAAAAAATTTCATCAAAATTCAAACGGACGGAATGTTGGCAGGACGCCAAACGGAGTGCTCACTGGGGAAGACGAACAGCCCAAACCTTTTTGGCCACCGCCGTCCAACGAATCTGAATCAAAGTGAGGCAAAAAATTATTTGCTAAAATTTATTTTTATTACGGCATTCTGGCAACAATTCGACGTGTCCATCGCCCAAAACTTTGTCAAGCGAATGGCGCGAAAAAGAGACGAGCACTGAACATGAAGAGGGAGGGGTTAGGCTTACAATTAGATAATAAATAAATCAGGAACGTAGCAAAAAAAAAACAAAAATTTCGGGAGGGGGGGGGGATCAATTAAAAAAAATCGATTTTAAGGGTGTATTTTTTCCATTTTTTTTATTGAATTTGTCTTAAACTTTTTCCAAAAAAAAATTGATGCTATTTCTTTGTCAGAATTTTTAAAATCTCCAATTTTTAAGACATAAAAAATTCGTTTTAATGGACAAAAAAAAAAACAACAACAAACACTTGCCGACACAATTGTCCATGACCGGGAACGTTTGTTGGAACTTTTGGTGCGCAATTTCGGCGTCCGCCAGCGACGCCATTTGGACAAAAGCGAACAGCCGCGAGACGGCTAAACGCACGCGCAACGGCTCGACGCCCGCGTAGCGTACGACCGCCTGGCGAACGGACGCGTCGCTAGCGTTTGCGGGCAGCTCGCGGAACAGCAAAGCTGGCAAAATTTGGAATTAAAATGCCATAAAATAATATGTAAATTATGTGTTTAACTGTCGCATGCAAGTGCGCCAACCATCGACAAGCCTTTGGCGTCCAGTGCCATTGCTTCGCCACTTGTGCGCGGTGTGCCACATTTGAAGCAGTTCGAACGGCCGTTGAAATTGTTGATAAAGCACTAGAAATGTTCGATTTTTGGTTTTTCCCCTATTTCAAAAATGGAAATATTTTCCGATTCAACCCTTCGCCCGGTGAAGAATGTTGTCTAATTTTCTTAAAAATTCGTTTTTTTTAAAAACTAACGAGATAATGATAAAGGGCTAACAATTAGGGTTGTCGATTCCGAAGCGAACCGGGAATTTTTTCAGTTTGGATAACCGAAGAATTTCAAAGAATCGACAACTTTATTAAAACAATTTGCACAAATTTGTGAATGTTGTTTAGTGTTAACTATTTTTTTTGGTAATACTAAAGCTGTCGCCAACCTCCCATTTTTTTGGAAAAAAAACATCCTTAAAATTCATGCAATTCCCCGGAAAAAGGTTTTCGGAAAAAAGCGCAAAAATTTATTTCGTTTTTTCAAATGAGGAAAAAAAATTGTAAACCTTGTAACAAGTCCATTGTGCACTTTCGGACATTAAACTCGGTATTCCACCGCCCTTTTGTGTCCGTGACCAATCGTTTGTCACGTTGAAATTACTCACTCCACCACCACCAATTGTGGGGGGTCCACTGGCGTAAGGCAGCGGAGGTCGGTGGTTAAAAAAGCTCATCGGATACGAATATAGGGGCCAATCAATAGTAGATAAAGCTTTAAAGCATTAATTAACATTTCTTTTCTATGTTTTCTAATTATATGGCTAATTACTAGGGATGTTCAAGACTCAAAATTTACCGAGGCTTGACGTCTAGACTCAAAACCTAACCCCAAAAAAAAACCGAGAAAATTTTTCGAGTCAAGATCCGAGACTCTCGAACATCCCCCTACTAATTACTCTCAATTTCAACAAACCACGACCAAAACAAGTAATCCGTGCCCAATTGGGTTGCCTTTGTTTTTGTTTGTTTATTTGTTTTTGTGACAGTTTTTGAATTAGTGCGAAATGAAAATAAAAAGTGACAAAATGCCAAAAGTGAAAAAGAGTCGGTATTTAAAATTGTCAGAAACAAAAACAACGCTTGTTAAGGCATTAAAATCGCAAATTTCCCGAACTCTTGTAAAATGGTAATGTTTTCAAAAACTGAAAATTCCCAACTTCAAGAATGGCCCGCCGTCCCTTCAACAATGCAATAAACCAACCTAATCTAAAAAACTCCCGCAAACTCAGTGAATTTCAAAGTTCTACTTACAAAGTAGAGCCCGGATTTTTGAAAAAGTTCTATTATTAGTGATTTGACGGTTAATGATGAGTTTGTCCTATTAAAATTTTATTTAAGATAAATTATGGATTTTCTACGTCTTTTTCCTTCTTCATCCTGCACATTTGTGGCGAATAATCACAACAACTTTGCTCATCAATCGCCTCCACAACTTCTCTTCAGTGCTTATCGAAATTTGGGCCTTTTATGCTACTCAAGCGGTGAACCGAACAAATTACATTTGGTCATTGTTGCGTCCGCCGCTTCAGCACCAACTTCAAGAACAACAACTGCAACAAGTTCAGGAAAAGCTAGCGTGCTTTTCAAACGGATTACGGTGAGTTGTGCTTGTTGAACATTTTTACTGCAAATTTTAGGTCCCAATTCTTCGCGAATTCTTCGTTCAAAAAATTCAGTTTTTATTAAACAAAAAATTAATTTATTTAGAGTATTGTTTTGTCACCGAAATTGCCTGAAACTGCACAATTTACTGAGCTGTTGGTCAACACCAGCGGAAGTCGCGTTGCATTGGTTGGTCGACGGATGATTTTTGTAGTCGAATTGGACACCGATTTTTGGCATCGTCCGGCGGCGTTGGATGGTCCGGACTGGGTGGACCATTTGCGACCCGAATATTATGCAAAGTAAATTTTTTTTTTTCGATTTCAAAAATGTTTTTTTATGTCTAATGGTCCAAAAGCGTGAAAAATAGCGGGACATCTTTTTTTCAAAAAAAAAAAAAACAGAAATTTTTGGTTAAAATTTGTAAACAAAAAAATCACATTCAGATGCGATCTTTTGCACGTGGGCCTTTTTGTACGGAAATTTCCGCCTTCCGTCCTCCGTGTGCGCTGGTTTGAGCCGGCCTCGGATTTTTTGGAATATTTTGGCAAAATGCCACTAACCCTGCCCCGGCTGAGCTCGATGTTGGCCGTCCTCTTCTCCGACAATGTTATTCGGTCTGTTGTACAAATTATACAAACCATTTGGGGTAGGAGGGTTTTACGAAGCTAAAGCTTCTTACCCCCGGAATTTGAAAAACTTTAGGTAAAGCGGGGGGAATGTTCTCCAAATTATTTATAGTAATAAATGGACAATTCCTCTTAACAGACTTTACGACGTGACGACTGCGATGGACTGTCCGTTGGTCCAGTTGGACTTCACGACTTTGTTGCCCGACCGAATGTCGGCGGTGGATGAAAGTGAGACGAGCGGAGACGAATTTGGACGAGCGCACTCCACGCTCGGCTTCATCACCCAATTGGGTCGGTTGGTGGTCGACTTTTGTGTTGTTGTCTCTAAAAAAATTCTAAATTAAAAAAATAAATCGAAAAAACTTGTCCATTTTTCTGCAGTTTCGTTTGACTTTGGCCCGCCCCAATTGGTGGCGGCGGCGGCGGATGGCGACCAAACGGTGCTCGGCTCACTTCTCGCGTTGGATTCAAATGGTCAACTTTACACGGCACTTTTCCCATTCGACGGCATTGGGTTTTTTATTTATTTTTTGTAATAGTAATTGAAATCGAAATTTTTTAAATGGGTGGGTCAGCGATCTGTAACCGGCAAATGCTTGTATGGGCTTTCATTAAAATTCTGAGAAAGCTTACGAAAATTTAAAATTTTTTTGACTCTACCATAATTTTTTGAAGGAATTGTGAAAATTTATATTAATTTAGTTATTTATTTTTGGTGGTTTTTTAGGCACTGCCCGCCCCCAAAAGGTCCCCTGCCTTTGTTCGGCTTCCCGGCTGTCTCGCAGCAGCGTCTGCTCTGTGCTGCGCTTGATTTGCTGCACATTCGTCATCCGTTGGGCACCCAAAACTTTTCGGTGTGGGCATTGGCATCGGAAGACGGATTGTTGGCACATTTTGTGCTTCTTAGAGAGGTAATAGAGGAGGTAGTGGGAGGAGTACACATTTTCATAATTAATTTTTTCTTTTTTTTTAATTTAGTTGGCATCTTTTGATGCTTTGTCATTGGAAAGTGCCAATGTTGTGCCTTCTTTTGAACTTTTTGCCGTCGATTGTGTTGAAATTGGTGCTGTTTCATATCATTCGCGTGCAACAAAACTGCCGTCTAAAGTCATCAGCCGACTGCAAAAAAATGGTTTTTATTTTTAAACAAAATTTGACAAAAAAAAAACAACCATTTTTTTAGAATTCGGCGACCGTTCAACGTATTTGGTTGTCGGTGAAAGTGATGTGTTCAGGTTGGAGTTGGCCGCGTTGGTGGAACATTTGTGGGCCCAATGTTCAGGCAGATCGAACTGCGAGAAGCCAACGGTTTGGAAACATTTACTTTTTTTTTGTTGTTGATTTTGAATTTTTCTTTTAGTTTCAATCGGCGCCGGTCGTCCAGCCGAGCAGCAGTGTTCATCAACTGTTGATGTTTGCCGGTGGTGGCGAGGTGTGCTGCTTGTTGCACCCTTTTTAAATCATTGAAATTTTGTCTTAAAATTATTTTTAAACAAAATTTTTTTTTTGAATTTTTAGGCCCCTTCAATTGGCTCCGTCGCCTGCGTGGAGGCGGCAATGGACGGCGGCACCAGCAGCGATGAAACTCAGCGACCAGTGCAGCAACAATTGGTGGCCGCCGAATGTTCATTTGACACCAAATCGGGCGGGAGAGAAAGCGCATTTTTGGCCACTTTGGTCAGGTGAGTGATTGTTGGGCGGCGTGATTCAAATTCGAAAAAATAAAATCAATTTTGAAAAAAAGATAGTACATTTTTCGCCATTTTTTCTGCAAATTTGCCAAGATTCAGGTGAGTTTATTGAAGTTTTTGCGCATATATTTCAGTTGTGAATCGCCTTCCTTTTCACATTATGCTGCTCCAACTTCTGTGCCTAACCAAATTGACCATCGACAATCGAACAAAACGCCCCTGTTGGCCGACGATGTTCGTGCAGTGTTGGCCCAATTGCAAGCAGTGTCCGCTGCACAACATCATTTGCCTCAGTCTTTGCCTGCCGCTGTGCACTTTGACACCACTACCACTGCCGTCAACAATGGCGACGAGGAACAACAAAAACAACAATTGGCACAGGTTAGAATGAAGCTCAAATCATGGACACAAAACCGGTGGTTTAAAGGGGGGGGGGATTAGTGTGTTGGCGCCTTAACCGTAAGACAAATAAATCATTTTTTGTGTTTAAATTTGCAACTTTTGCAGCTTCAACAACGCGCCTCCCAATTGTTGTTGGTCCAACAAACTGTGGACCAAGTGCTCCTTCAAGGCCAAATGCCCGCCCGCGCTGTTGCACTCGACTACGCGCTGAAGAGGTGGTGGTGGAGGGGGGGGGGAATGAAATTACGGAGATTAGGAGACATTAATTTAGGCTTTTTTGCAAATGCATACTAATGATTTTGCCCATTTGTTGTTGAATTTTTGTAGAATCACATTTTTTGTATTCTGTGTACTAATTTGTAGAGCCCGGCGAGATCGAGATCCCGACCGAGAGTCCAGGTCTCGAATCTCGGAAATTTGGCGAAAACTCCGAGACCTGGACTCTCGAAATCTCGAGATAAATATCTATCTCAGTCTCGGCCCATCCCAAATCTCGATCTTGATCTCGGTCTTGGATTTTTCAAAAGTCCGGGCTCTACTAATTTGTACCTCTATTTCCAAAAAAAAAGTTAAGGTCCCACGAACTGCTTTGCTCTCTGCAGGCGGTGGAACGCTTTCGACAAAGCGCCACTCAACGCCTAACCGTCATTTTTCGTCAGCTTAATGAGTTGAAAGCCAAACTTCGCCAGAAACAACAACATTTTCGGGTGATCGAACATCGCGTTGTTCGGGTCGGTGAACGCTTTGAACTTTGTCGAGAAAATTAAAATTATCATTTTTCAGGTCGCTCAATCGCTTCACCCGCTGTTGTTTCCGACGTCGGATGCCGAAACGGCGGCTGCCGACACGCTGAAGCAACTGCAACGGAAGTTGAGGACGTGCGCCGAAGAGACAGTGAAGGTGGCCAATTGGGGGGGGGGGATTTTGCATATGGCCGATTGTGGCATGACATTTTGGTTTGTTGTTACAGTTAGACGAACGCATTCGTGCCCATCGCCATGCGCTGTGTGCGGGTACGCCTTGCTCTTCCTCATTCGCTTCCTCCTCGTCTCACCAGCAGCAGCAGCAGCGCCCGTTGGCCTTCATCCCTGCCCCGTGTGTGCTGCACTCTTCGCACCCGCCGCCACTGCCGCCGTCGGCGACGACGAATGGCATCCCGGCACAAATGTTTATGCTCTCGAAAAAGTGGGCGACCCTTTTTTGTTGATAAGATTTAAATTTTCTTAATGCTTTATACTCAATTACTTATGTAGGAATCATTTAATAAATAAAGTTTTTGCTTTTTCAGTGGTCGAGAATGTGCCAAACTGCGCGAGATGGTCGCCTCTCTGAGTGCGCAATTGGATGGTAGCGGCGGCACATCTCGAACTGCTGCTGCACCTGCTCGTCGTCGTCGGCCTCCTTAATTTGTTCTTTTCCACTTCTCAAACTGATGATGATGTATCATCGGCTTCTTCTTCTTTATTCCGTTTTAATGTTTTACCGCCATTTGCAATTATTTTTTACAATATTTTAATGCGCACTTTTGACCTGCACATTGTTGTTGTTGCCAAGGGATTTGAAACGGTCTCACTCAATGGTAAAATGAAATGAACTTAAAACAAAAACAGAGAATAAATATTCAAATTTTAAAATTGTCAACTTTGAAGCCGATTTGTTGTGAACGTGCTTTTTAAAAAATGTCACAAATTCTCGTATTGCAATTTTTAAAAAAGTGCCAGAAATGTGTTCAAATTAAAGCAACAAAAGTGAGTGTTAGCGTGGCACACATTGCCATCATTAAACAGTGCTGTTTCTTGTGCTCGCCGTTCCAGGCGCGCGACCCAACCTTAATGGACACCGAAGACAATAGTATCAAAACGTCTTTTTTTTAATCTAATTTTATATAAAATTTTTAAAATTTCTTCGTTTTCTTTCCCTTTTCACCAATTTTCACATCGAAAGCTCTCGAGTAGCGTGGCGCAGTTGTCTGAGGGGCGGGCGTTTCCTGAGTCATTGACCAAAAGTTCGCATCCCTTCCGCGCCAAGATTGCCTACCCACTCGCTGCCCAACTCTTTTTTTTGGTATTTTTTGCCACCATTTTTTGAATTTATTTTAATTTTAATAAAAAGTTAAAAAATGAATTGTCGCCCGCTGAATTGGTCCAAAAGAGAAATTTCGGTTCCGATTAGGGTTGGCTGTTTCTGGGAATATCCATTCTGAATTTTTGCAAATATACAAAATCGGTAATACACAATTTTTTTTTAAATGTCAGAATTATGTTCAAATTAAAGCAACAAAAATGATTGTTAACGTGGCACTAATTGCCATCATTAAACAGTGTTCGGTTGTCGCCCGCTGTTTCTTGTGTCCGCCGCCGCCGTTCCAGTAGTATCCGTACCGTTCGTTCGGGTACCGTTGGGGAATGTTCTGACCGTAGCGTCCGTTTGAGTAGGGGTAGCCGCCGCCGGAGTACGGTGACGGGTAATACGGTGTGTCGGCCCCGCCGTACTGGTTGGCGACCGCGTTGCAGTTGTCGTAGTCGCATGTGTAGCAGCTGCACAAACAAAAAGGGGGGTGTTCGTTCAGTTGCTAAGCTTCGTTATGCTGTTTAGCGAGTGTAAAAAAGCCTTTTAGAAGAGCACGAACAAGCCTAAAAGCCGGCCAAATATCGTGGGAAGCTCTGAAAAAAGCCCGTTTTCGAACAGCTTTGCGCAAATGCGACTTTTCTGAAGCACATTTTTGTTGTGCTGCTCCAACTTTGTGTTGAAAAACAACTCTCTTAACTCTGGACACCTGAATTTGCGGGAGAATAACTTATTCCTCATAAACCTATTTTGTCAAAGTCCCAGTAAAAAAGACGGGACTGGGAACCCGCACTTTTCTTGCGGGAATCCTGTTCCCGCCGGGCTTTAGATTGTATGCGCTCTGTTTCATCTTCTGCCTGTGGAACTCTGAACGTACCGAACTTGTTCGTTGATCATCTGTCGTTGTTGGCACATGTCGTCATAGGGATACATGCAGCCCATTTTGAGGACTAAAAGCGTTTTTTAGCCTCTGATGCAAGCATTTTTTTTTGTTTTCCCCTCCGGGGCTGGGCCGGACCTCTGCCGCTGTGTGCGTCAGACAAACGCATGCACTGACGTACGGGGAACTCGCAGCGCGTGTTCATCTGGTACGCGTTGCACATGTCGCCCTCGCACGCCTTGCACATCAAACCGAGCACTGAAAGTGCATGCAATTTTTAATCTAATTAAATTTATTTACAATAATATTTACTAATTTAAATTGTTTTAAACAATTAATTGCCTACCATCTCCTAATTGGCAAGTCGCGATCAGTAAAAATATTATTAAAAATTCGTTGCTTATCATTTTTATGCCGATGAAATAAATGTTCGGCCAAAATTGGTGTAAAATTTGGCCAGGGAATAGGGAGGGCACACACTTCACACAAAAGACAAAACAAATTGGGCATTGAAAGAGCGGCCATAAATGGAATATGCGGAAAAAGAAATTCTCTATGTATATTTTTAAATTGGGAATTTTTGGTTGGTGTAAAAAGTGAAAAATTCTTAATTTTTGGACGATTTATTTTTTGGTTTGTCATCAGCGAATTGGCCCAAAGTCCCACCCCCCTCCCCTCAGAGTTTGCTTTGCATTTAAATTTGTGTTGGAAGATTGGCACGAACGACGACGACGACACTTTCTTTCTCCAACGGCGGGGTGGGGGGGGGCTATTTATGCATTTGTTTGTTTTTCTGCTGAGATTCTCACCCCTCCGCAGCATCAAAGCGGGCGGGCGGGCGGGAGGCGGGCCATGCGTGAACAAACATCGGGGCACAACGAACAACAGACGATGGCTGATTGGGTGGGTGAACGCGTTGGACGGGTGGAGGAGATGAGTCACCGGACGAACGGAGGTGGATGGCGTGAGGCAATTGCAAAGCATGTTTTGGTAAAATAAAAAAAAGTAAAGAAAAATGATTTTCAATTTGTTTTATAATTGTTTTATTTAATATGTATTAAAAAGTGCACAAAGGGCTCCTCTACATCAGTTTATGCGTCCAATCAAAATTTTATGCGACCAATCACAAATAAAGCATGAATTTCTCTCAAATTTTTCATTATTTAAAGAAGCAAAGACTAAGATAGTATAAACGAGACGAGAAAAGTTTTGTTTGCCAAGTTCATTCGAGAATTAACGAGTGCCACACGTAATAGCGGGGATGGGGTTCGGAGTTAAAAGTGTCGGGAAAAACTCCAAAAAATGCCTAAATTGCGGGGTCGAGGTGACAACCCTAATTTGGTCGGTCCTCTTGACCTGATCTGTTTGATCACCACTTCGGGCATGCATTCATTTGCCCTCCAAATGTGAATTTAAAAACACCAATTAAGAAATCGATCGGACAGTATCCGGGACTCAGTCAGCAATATTTTGTTTTGGGTCAAGATTTTTTAAAAATTTAGTGGGATTCGGACCGAAATTGAACACACCAAAGCTAATTACAGAAAACCTCAAAAATATTGACAAATTCGAAAACAAAATGAACTGATAAAATTTGTAAATGCTTTGATCAACAAAGGAAAAAAATGATAAAAACGAACGTAATCTTTGACAATAAGAATCATAATCTCTTCCTTCTGTTTTTAAATTTCATCGGAAATGTTGAATTGGAAATTGGGGCCAAAATTGGCTTCAATTTTGGTGCCAGGCCTGCCCAACGAAACGCACGGAAACAAATCGTCGGCAGATTCGACAAATAAATTGTCGGTGTCTGCAAAAACAAATTCGATTTCCTCACTTTTTAAGCCTATAAAAAGTTGGCCCGCTTTTTAATTAAAAATTGAATTGCCCCCAATATTTTTATTCTTTCTTACACAAAAGCTCCCCGTTTAGCGTGTAAATAATTTGGTAAGTTGCCAAATTGACGCCACAGCCGACGACGTCGCCGACGCCAAATTTGGGGTTTCCACCGATGTAAGGACGTCCACTGAGGAGGCGATGGCGACATCCGTCGACCTCGTGACCCAAAAATATGCCATGGCTTCCGTATCCATAAGTCTCTTCGTAATCTCCAACAAATTCGTCCAATGGCATTTGTTTGGTCGCAAGTCCAATCAAAATAGAGCTAAATGAAATAATCATATTTAAATAAAGCATAGCAAATGTTTTATTATAAATTACCCTGTTGTTTTCTCTAAGATTGTGACTTCAAAGTAGGAAATGCCGTAAGGATTTTCCGGCATTGTCTTTTCAGCGATCACAGAGCTCCAGCCTGAAAATTATTTTAATTCAAAAAGTGTCTCTAAACTCTTTACATAAACAATTAAATCATTTTAACACAAATAATGTTTACCCCAATCCTCTCCATTATATTGGACAATCAATTGTTCGGCCCCAATGAGCGTGAGGCTCGAGTGACAATCATCGAAATCCCAGCGATTTTCTGGGATTAGCCCTAAGGAAATATAATTTGTATTTTTTAATTATTAAAGCTAAATTCAAAAATTGTCTCTAAATTCTTTACATAAACAATCAAATCATTTTAACAGAAAAGAAAACGTTCACCCAAATTCTCTCCATTATATTGGGCAAATCGATCGAGCTCAGAGAGCGCGAGGCTCGAGTGACAATCATCGAAATCCCAGCGATTTTCTGGGATTAGCCCTAAGGAAATATATTTATTTTTTCTAAATATTAAAACTAAAAAAAACTGATGCCAAAAAGACCAGAAAAATTTGAGGCCAAAATTACCAGTTTCTGTCAACGTGGCAACTGTCTTCTGCAAGTCGATGATGTTCAGCTGTTGTTCGTTCTGATACTGCTCCAGTTTGTCATTCTTCTGTTCAATTTCAGCGAATTTGTTGGCATTTGACTGTTTCTGCTTCTCCAATTCGGCGAATTTGTTGGCATTTGACACTTTTTGCTTCTCCAATTCGGCGAATTTGTTGGCATTTGACTGTTTTTGCTCCTCCAATTTGGCGACGACCATCGCTTGACCATTCAGCGATTCATCCAATTTGCGTTGGAATTCTTTTTGAGCATCCTTTTGCTTCTGTTCCATTTTGCGGATCATATTAGCTTAAAAATGAAAAAGATTAATGCTCTAATTAGAAATTATCTCGAATCTTTTCCCTACCGATTTGCTGCTGTTGGTCCTTAATTAACGAGTCAATTTTGTGATTGGTTTCCTTTTGCTGCTTCAAAGCATCCATTTCCCGTTGTTCCTTCATTTCTTCCTTCAAATTCTTGTGATCAGTTGACAGTTTCTCGTGTTCAGCGCGGAGTTCCTTCTGAACAAAATGGCAAGAATAAATTAAATGTTTTTGTAGAAAATATATTCACATTTTTGAGCTCGAGTTTCGCAACTCTTTCCTCCATCACAATCAGTGCTTTTTGATCAGTTTTTTGTTGTTCTGAATTCATCAGCTTTTGCTCAAGTGCATTAAGCCTTTGCAGCAATGCCTTCTGATCACTTTGCATCAACAAAAACTGATCAATGGAAACGAGCTTCTGCTGGTCATCATTTAACCAGTCAATTTTCTCTTCCATTAAATTCTTGTGAGCATTTAGCAGTTTCTCGTGTTCTTGATGCTTCAACGAAAGCTGATCAATGGAAACTGAAAAAGTGAAATAAAAAAATTAATTATTTTTGGGCAAAGATTTTTAAATTCAAACAATTTACCCTTCAGTTTTTGTGTCAACGAGTCGATGGTCTGTTGCTGTTTGTTCTGATACTTCTCCATCTTTGTCTGCAGAGCCCCCATTTGTTCTTCAAGCTTTTTGTCGAAAGATTCTTTCATGTTCTTCAATTCCTTTTTCATCTGATGCAATTCTTCCTTTAACAGTGAATAAGCAACCCCAAAAACATCAAAAAATTTTACTAAAATTCTGACTTTTTGAATAGGGTTTTAAATGCATTTTCAAGCGGCTTAAAGAGATAAAAGCTTGAATATTAAGCCGAAAATGGGCAGTCTCCAGTTTTTCCTTGGCCTGCTTCATGCCCAACAATGCCAGCAGTTCACCCCAACCGATCTTTTAAGGCAAAGTAAAAAATAATAATCCTTTTTTATGATAAAAACTGCAAAATTCTATTTTGGTCCATCCCTGTCCCCAACCGATCTTTAAAGTAAAAAACAAATTCATTTTTATGATTAAAACCGCGAAATTTGTTTGTTTTTTTTGACTAAATATAAAACTCACCTCCAATTGGGCAGTGTTTGTTTGTTGCCCATCTTTAGCAGCCGCCGATTCGTTTCCACCTCCGTGTTCTGCTGCAATTTTGCCCCGATCGTCCGCAGCTGCTTCTAATTACAGAATTAAACAAAAATGAAAAAAATAAATCGTTTAAATGTTTATTAATTACCCAACAAATCGAAACTGGCGCTTGAAGTTGGTGAATTGGTCGATTGTTGACGTTCCAATTCGGCAATTCTGGCAAGCAAAATTCGCACTTGTTCGGATGGCTCCAAATTAGAGAACGTTGACCCCAAATTTCCTTAAAATATTGGCAATTAAAAGGATTTTAATTTAATATTAAAAATCGATCGAAATTTCTTACTCTGATCAGCTGTTATGTCCCCTGCAGTGGTTGATTTCGGCGAAATTGACATGTTAAATTTACTATAAAATTTTAAGTTTTAGTTCTAAAATGAGAAAATTTTAAAAACTAAACATTTAGGTAACCGTTTTGAATGAATTGACATATTTATTTTACTACATAGTAAATTTAATTCTTTTTTTTTCAAAAAATCATTGATATTGAAATCATTCTGATCATATTCGTGATCAGCGAGCTCGAAACCCCCCCCCCCCCTCCGGGTACTTCAGAAATGCGCCAAACCCTCTTAAAACGTTTTTTTGTAGGACCTGTAAACTCTAACGATTGCCGTACACTAACTTTTACCAATTAAGTAAATGCCAAAAAAGAGCAATCGATATAATAAAACATATTTGGGGGGATACGAAGGGGGCATTTTTGCACAAAATGTGTGGAGTAACCATAAATGAATTGACCGTTCAAAGGGGGCGAGGGGGGGGGGGAATGACCTGTAAACAATTGTTGTGGACGGGGGATGATTGGCGCGCCAACAAAATTTAAAATGTAATTTTTTGCAAATTTTAGACGGCACAAATCGCTTTGTGTCTCACACTTCAGTGCCAGCAATTGAAGTCTATAGTAGAGTAGCACGGGCCCGTTTTGGAAAACCCCGGGACCGGGACCAACCGGCGGTACTTTTCAAGGGAAACATTTTTTTTGTTCAATGGGAAAACAAATTTTTTTTTTTATATTCAAAGTATCTCCCTCATTTTCTTTTCACCTTTAATTGCATCATCATCATTCTTTTTTTTGAGAATTCTGCTTTACTATTGGGGAAATTTTTTTGATATTTTGACTCAATTTTGATAGAAAAGACACTACTAGTTCGAATTTCGTGGAAGACGGACATTCCAGCTCGAATTTATTTTGTCCTAACTTTTTTCAAACCCAACCAAATCAAACAACTTTTGACTTGTCTTGACTCTCTTGCTAGAGGCCTGCTTGCTTTCGATTTTAAAAAGAATTCATTTTTAAGTATTCTTGAAAAAAATCCCGTTACAAAATTACGGGGGGATTCTTCTGGACATAATCTTTGTTAATTTTCTATTATTGTGATGAAATTGTTGTTTACAAAAAAAAAGAATGAAGAAAAAAAGGACGACGGTGAAAAAAACTCCCAAAATCTCTGTTTCTCTCCTCTATATTTATCTTTTATTTCACACAAAAAAAGCGAGTGATGTTTTTGTCCATTGTTTATTAAAAACTCGACGAAATCCACTCGATGAAATGTCGGCGCCTCCGTATCTGTCCTTATTTATAAGATTTGTTCTTTTTTGAGGGATGCCAAACTTATAAATTTTAAAGGTTCTTATTTATGAGATCGATCAGTTGGGTGGGCTTTATGTAGGTGAATTCAATTCGATGTTTTGCAAAATCCGTCGACATTTTGATGATTTTAATTGTAAGATGCGAAAAAAGTTTCTGGAAATTGTTAGAATTCGGGACCGGAGTTCGAAGTTCAGTTGAAACGGAGTCAGGTTCGGCTTCTACGACTCCGAAAACCCTTTAAAATTCTGTTATCACATAACAAACAAACCACCCAATTGTTGACAGGTCATTCATTCCCTCTACCCCTTTGACCTGTCAACTCACTTCTGTTTCTCTACACATTTGGCAAGTACCTCCCCCGCATTCAAAAAATATGATATCGATTACCAACGGTTAAAGCATTTTTTAAACATATGTGTATGTATGTCATTTTAGAAAGTAAAAAATTGGAATTTTGTAGTAAATTAACATGGACCTTACTGAAGAAGTGCGTATTTTACGGGACAAAATTGCCCAATTGGAACGCCAACAAACGAGCAATTTGCCAACCTCCTCAAGTGCCGGTTTCGATTTGGTTGCACAAAGTGGAAAGCGTAGAAAAATAGAAGGAAATGATGAAATGGAAGAATGGAAAAGAGTTGCGAAATTGGAGCACGAAAAGGTGAATATATTTTCTAACAAAATCATTTCATTTTTTTCTTTGCCATTTGTTCAGGATGCACTCCGCGCCGAGTTGGAACATCAAAAACTGCAAAATGCTTACAACGAGCTAGCCGCAGAGCTAAAAATAAAGGAATTAAAGCAGCAACTGAACCAAATGGGTAAGATTTTTACCATAAAAAAGCGAAAAGAATTCAGCTTTTTAGTTTCCATTTTCAGTTTTTGTTGATGCAAAGTGATCAGAAGGCATTGCTGGACAGACTTAATGGACTTGAGCAAAAGCAAACGGCAAATTCTGAACAACAAAAAGCTGATCAAACATTTTTGGGGCAATTGGTTGAAGAACAGAACAAAAAGTTTGAGGAACAGAAAGAAACGGACAAAAGAATGCTTCAAAAACAAATGGACAAATTAAGAAACAGTTCGAAAAAAGAGTTTGAAAAGGTTGGAAATATGGACAAATATGTAATTTAAGATCGCAATTTTTAATTAAATAATTAAAGGGAATCAATCAGCTGAAGGGCGAACTGAGTGCAAAAATGGAGCAGTATCAGAAAGAACAGCAACTGAACATTGTCGACTTGCGAAAGACAGTTACCGTGTTAAATGGGGCAATTGGAAAAGGTGATTTCAACAAAAATTTGTACAGAACTCGAAAATTCCTTGGTCTTTGATCAAAATTTTCAAAAATTTGCCGATTTTCAATTTTTTTTTTCTTTTGAAAACTTCTGGGGTGAGGGGGTCGGCGGTGCCGATAGGCGTCGCCGAGAAAATTTTGATGGTCCAAAGTTGCTAAATTTTTGTAACATTTTGCCAAGGAATTTGCTGGAACGTTTTCAAAATTGCGGGACGGTGGATCCCGCATTTCTCCCGTTTCCTCTAAAATCCCGCTCGGCAAAAAAGTGCGGGATCGGGAGCGGGAATCCCGCACTTTTCCCGCGGGAATCCCGTTCCCTCCCGTCTCTTGTTTGGATTTTAATATTTTAAAACAATAAAATTTATATTTTAATAGGGCTTACACTCCTAAACTTTTGGACGCCATCATCTGCGTTTAAGACAATTGCAATCGTCTGTCTGGACCAATTGATCGTCGAATATGTTGGAAAAAAGCAACGTAAACATTTATCTGTTGCCATTTTTTGAATCAGCTCTTTTTCAGGAGCTCGAACAATCCTGGCTAAAATGCCAATTCCGAAAAAGGATTCCGGCATTTTCTATTACGAAGTGGAAATATTAGCGAAAAGAGGGTAAATAAATTTTAGAGCTTCAGAATAAATTTGAACCATTTTCCTTTGAAAAATATATTTAGCGCTCTGAACTTTGGGCTTGGGACCAAACAAATGCGATTGAATGAATGGATAGGAGAGCATGAAGGCACATATGTATACGAAGAAGATGGCACAATCATTTACACAAAAAACGGCGAACGTTTGGGTGAGAAAGAATAATACTTGGGCAATTCATTTTTATGAATATAATACACAAAAAATTATGTAAATTACTGTTGCTGAAATTTAAGAAACTAAGTTTTTGTTAAATTTTTTTTGTTTTTATTTGAACACACTGCCGGTTAAAATAAATAATTTCGCAAAAAAACCGTCGTCGTTTTTGTTGCACCCAGAATTGGGAATTTTGTGAAGTTTATGTGTATTCCTAATAATTATTTCACAAGGGAGACCAACAATTCTAATTCATTAAAATAAGCTTTTTTCCCAGTTGTTTTTCGTAGTTTTCTTGAAATTCTGAGACTCAAATGGGAATTTTGTAAAGTTTATGTGTAATTCCTAATAATTATTTCACAAGAGAGACCTACAATTCTAATTCATTAAAATAAGCTTTTTTCCCAGTTGTTTTTCGTAGTTTTCTTGAAATTCTGAGACTCAAATGGGAATTTTGTAAAGTTTATGATAATTATTTCACAAGGGAGACCAACAATTCTAATTCATTAAAATAAGCTTTTTTCCCAGTTGTTTTTCGTAGTTTTCTTGAAATTCTGAGACTCAAATGGGAATTTTGTGAAGTTTATGTGTAATTCCCAGGGCTGCTACTTTTAGGTAAGAAAAATTGGAGAATAGGTACCTAAATAGGTGAGAAAAAATGCCAAAATAGGTACTAAATAGGTACAAAAACCGTGAAATAGGTACAAAAATAGGTAAGTAAAAAATTTTTACCGAAAATTTTTAAACATCAAACAAAAAAAGGGATTATAAATAAAAGCATATTTTGGGGTTTCGAGCATATTTTGGCATTTTTCATCGATTTCTGACTGTTTTAAAAAAATAATTCATATTTAACGATAGCCTTTTAGTCATTTTCGAAAAAAATCCATAAAACTCGCATAAAAATAAGGAAACAAATTCGGCGCTGAAAAGGCCGCGCCCAAATGGCGCTGGAGCCGAAATGGCCAGAGTGATGAGTTGACCTGGCGTTTAAAACTACCGGAATTGCCATTTTTCGGTATTTTTGGTGCACATTTTGGCTTTTTTTTTGGCATTTTCAGCAGAATTATATAAAAAAAATTAAAAAACATGAAAATAGGTAACAAAAAGGTCGAAATAGGTAGAAAATAGGTACCTAGGTAATAGGTATAAAAAAGCCGAAATAGGTAAAAATAGTTATTATAAAGTCCATTCTAGGAGCCTCAAATTGAGCTAAAAACGTGTTTTTCGTGCTTAACTCAGCGTGCAAAGCTCGCAGAAAAATAGGTATTTACCTAAAAGTAGCAGCCCTGGTAATTCCTAATAATTATTTCACAAGAGAGACCTACAATTCTAATTCTAAGCTTTTTTCCCAGTTGTTTTTCGTAGTTTTTTTGAAATTCTGAGACTCAAATGGGAATTTTGTAAAGTTTATGTGTAATCCTAATAATTATTTCACAAGAGAGACCTACAATTCTAATTCATTAAAATAAGCTTTTTTCCCAGTTGTTTTTCGTAGTTTTCTTGAAATTCTGAGACTCAAATGGGAATTTTGTAAAGTTTATGTGTAATTCCTAATAATTATTTCACAAGAGAGACCTACAATTCTAATTCATTAAAATAAGCTTTTTTCCCAGTTGTTTTTCGTAGTTTTCTTGAAATTCTGAGACTCAAATGGGAATTTTGTGAAGTTTATGTGTAATTCCTAATAATTATTTCACAAGGGAGACCAACAATTCTAATTCATTAAAATAAGCTTTTTTCCCAGTTGTTTTTCGTAGTTTTCTTGAAATTCTGAGACTCAAATGGGAATTTTGTAAAGTTTATGTGTAATTCCTAATAATTATTTCACAAGAGAGACCTACAATTCTAATTCATTAAAATAAGCTTTTTTCCCAGTTGTTTTTCGTAGTTTTCTTGAAATTCTGAGACTCAAATGGGAATTTTGTAAAGTTTATGATAATTATTTCACAAGGGAGACCAACAATTCTAATTCATTAAAATAAGCTTTTTTCCCAGTTGTTTTTCGTAGTTTTCTTGAAATTCTGAGACTCAAATGGGAATTTTGTGAAGTTTATGTGTAATTCCCAGGGCTGCTACTTTTAGGTAAGAAAAATTGGAGAATAGGTACCTAAATAGGTGAGAAAAAATGCCAAAATAGGTACTAAATAGGTACAAAAACCGTGAAATAGGTACAAAAATAGGTAAGTAAAAATTTTTACCGAAAATTTTTAAACATCAAACAAAAAAAGGGATTATAAATAAAAGCATATTTTGGGGTTTCGAGCATATTTTGGCATTTTTCATCGATTTCTGACTGTTTTAAAAAAATAATTCATATTTAACGATAGCCTTTTAGTCATTTTCGAAAAAAAATCCATAAAACTCGCATAAAAATAAGGAAACAAATTCGGCGCTGAAAAGGCCGCGCCCAAATGGCGCTGGAGCCGAAATGGCCAGAGTGATGAGTTGACCTGGCGTTTAAAACTACCGGAATTGCCATTTTTCGGTATTTTTGGTGCACATTTTGGCTTTTTTTTTTGGCATTTTCAGCAGAATTATATAAAAAAAATTAAAAAACATGAAAATAGGTAACAAAAAGGTCGAAATAGGTAGAAAATAGGTACCTAGGTAATAGGTATAAAAAAGCCGAAATAGGTAAAAATAGTTATTATAAAGTCCATTCTAGGAGCCTCAAATTGAGCTAAAAACGTGTTTTTCGTGCTTAACTCAGCGTGCAAAGCTCGCAGAAAAATAGGTATTTACCTAAAAGTAGCAGCCCTGGTAATTCCTAATAATTATTTCACAAGAGAGACCTACAATTCTAATTCTAAGCTTTTTTCCCAGTTGTTTTTCGTAGTTTTTTTGAAATTCTGAGACTCAAATGGGAATTTTGTAAAGTTTATGTGTAATCCTAATAATTATTTCACAAGAGAGACCTACAATTCTAATTCATTAAAGTAAGCTTTTTTCCCAGTTGTTTTTCGTAGTTTTCTTGAAATTCTGAGACTCAAATGGGAATTTTGTAAAGTTTATGTGTAATTCCTAATAATTATTTCACAAGAGAGACCTACAATTCTAATTCATTAAAATAAGCTTTTTTCCCAGTTGTTTTTCGTAGTTTTCTTGAAATTCTGAGACTCAAATGGGAATTTTGTGAAGTTTATGTGTAATTCCTAATAATTATTTCACAAGGGAGACCAACAATTCTAATTCATTAAAATAAGCTTTTTTCCCAGTTGTTTTTCGTAGTTTTCTTGAAATTCTGAGACTCAAATGGGAATTTTGTGAAGTTTATGTGTAATTCCTAATAATTATTTCACAAGGGAGACCAACAATTCTAATTCATTAAAATAAGCTTTTTTCCCAGTTGTTTTTCGTAGTTTTCTTGAAATTCTGAGACTCAAATGGGAATTTTGTGAAGTTTATGTGTAATTCCTAATAATTATTTCACAAGGGAGACCAACAATTTTAATTCATTAAAATAAGCTTTTTTCCCAGTTGTTTTTCGTAGTTTTCTTGAAATTCTGAGACTCAAATGGGAATTTTGTGAAGTTTATGTGTAATTCCTAATAATTATTTCACAAGAGAGACCTACAATTCTAATTCATTAAAATAAGCTTTTTTCCCAGTTGTTTTTCGTAGTTTTCTTGAAATTCTGAGACTCAAATGGGAATTTTGTAAAGTTTATGTGTAATTCCTAATAATTATTTCACAAGAGAGACCTACAATTCTAATTCATTAAAATAAGCTTTTTTCCCAGTTGTTTTTCGTAGTTTTCTTGAAATTCTGAGACTCAAATGGGAATTTTGTGAAGTTTATGTGTAATTCCCAGGGCTGCTACTTTTAGGTAAGAAAAATTGGAGAATAGGTACCTAAATAGGTGAGAAAAAATGCCAAAATAGGTACTAAATAGGTACAAAAACCGTGAAATAGGTACAAAAATAGGTAAGTAAAAAATTCTTACCGAAAATTTTTAAACATCAAACAAAAAAAGGGATTATAAATAAAAGCATATTTTGGGGTTTCGAGCATATTTTGGCATTTTTCATCGATTTCTGACTGTTTTAAAAAAATAATTCATATTTAACGATAGCCTTTTAGTCATTTTCGAAAAAAATCCATAAAACTCGCATAAAAATAAGGAAACAAATTCGGCGCTGAAAAGGCCGCGCCCAAATGGCGCTGGAGCCGAAATGGCCAGAGTGATGAGTTGACCTGGCGTTTAAAACTACCGGAATTGCCATTTTTCGGTATTTTTGGTGCACATTTTGGCTTTTTTTTTGGCATTTTCAGCAGAATTATATAAAAAAAATTAAAAAACATGAAAATAGGTAACAAAAAGGTCGAAATAGGTAGAAAATAGGTACCTAGGTAATAGGTATAAAAAAGCCGAAATAGGTAAAAATAGTTATTATAAAGTCCATTCTAGGAGCCTCAAATTGAGCTAAAAACGTGTTTTTCGTGCTTAACTCAGCGTGCAAAGCTCGCAGAAAAATAGGTATTTACCTAAAAGTAGCAGCCCTGGTAATTCCTAATAATTATTTCACAAGAGAGACCTACAATTCTAATTCTAAGCTTTTTTCCCAGTTGTTTTTCGTAGTTTTTTTGAAATTCTGAGACTCAAATGGGAATTTTGTAAAGTTTATGTGTAATCCTAATAATTATTTCACAAGAGAGACCTACAATTCTAATTCATTAAAATAAGCTTTTTTCCCAGTTGTTTTTCGTAGTTTTCTTGAAATTCTGAGACTCAAATGGCAATTTTGTGAAGTTTATGTGTAATTCCTAATAATTATTTCACAAGGGAGACCAACAATTCTAATTCATTAAAATAAGCTTTTTTCCCAGTTGTTTTTCGTAGTTTTCTTGAAATTCTGAGATTCAAATGGGAATTTTGTGAAGTTTATGTGTAATTCCTAATAATTATTTCACAAGGGAGACCAACAATTCTAATTCATTAAAATAAGCTTTTTTCCCAGTTGTGTTTCGTAGTTTTCTTGAAATTCTGAGACTCAAATGGGAATTTTGTGAAGTTTATGTGTAATTCCTAATAATTATTTCACAAGAGAGACCTACAATTCTAATTCATTAAAATAAGCTTTTTTCCCAGTTGTTTTTCGTAGTTTTCTTGAAATTCTGAGACTCAAATGGGAATTTTGTGAAGTTTATGTGTAATTCCTAATAATTATTTCACAAGGGAGACCAACAATTCTAATTCATTAAAATAAGCTTTTTTCCCAGTTGTTTTTCGTAGTTTTCTTGAAATTCTGAGACTCAAATGGGAATTTTGTAAAGTTTATGTGTAATTCCTAATAATTATTTCACAAGAGAGACCTACAATTCTAATTCATTAAAATAAGCTTTTTTCCCAGTTGTTTTTCGTAGTTTTCTTGAAATTCTGAGACTCAAATGGGAATTTTGTAAAGTTTATGATAATTATTTCACAAGAGAGACCTACAATTCTAATTCATTAAAATAAGCTTTTTTCCCAGTTGTTTTTCGTAGTTTTCTTGAAATTCTGAGACTCAAATGGGAATTTTGTGAAGTTTATGTATAATTCCTAATAATTATTTCACAAGAGAGACCTACAATTCTAATTCATTAAAATAAGCTTTTTTCCCAGTTGTTTTTCGTAGTTTTCTTGAAATTCTGAGACTCAAATGGGAATTTTGTGAAGTTTATGTGTAATTCCTAATAATTATTTCACAAGGGAGACCAACAATTCTAATTCATTAAAATAAGCTTTTTTCCCAGTTGTTTTTCGTAGTTTTCTTGAAATTCTGAGACTCAAATGGGAATTTTGTGAAGTTTATGTGTAATTCCTAATAATTATTTCACAAGGGAGACCAACAATTCTAATTCATTAAAATAAGCTTTTTTCCCAGTTGTGTTTCGTAGTTTTCTTGAAATTCTGAGACTCAAATGGGAATTTTGTGAAGTTTATGTGTAATTCCTAATAATTATTTCACAAGAGAGACCTACAATTCTAATTCATTAAAATAAGCTTTTTTCCCAGTTGTTTTTCGTAGTTTTCTTGAAATTCTGAGACTCAAATGGGAATTTTGTGAAGTTTATGTGTAATTCCTAATAATTATTTCACAAGGGAGACCAACAATTCTAATTCATTAAAATAAGCTTTTTTCCCAGTTGTTTTTCGTAGTTTTCTTGAAATTCTGAGACTCAAATGGGAATTTTGTAAAGTTTATGTGTAATTCCTAATAATTATTTCACAAGGGAGACCAACAATTCTAATTCATTAAAATAAGCTTTTTTCCCAGTTGTTTTTCGTAGTTTTCTTGAAATTCTGAGATTCAAATGGGAATTTTGTGAAGTTTATGTGTAATTCCTAATAATTATTTCACAAGAGAGACCTACAATTCTAATTCATTAAAATAAGCTTTTTTCCCAGTTGTTTTTCGTAGTTTTCTTGAAATTCTGAGACTCAAATGGGAATTTTGTGAAGTTTATGTGTAATTCCTAATAATTATTTCACAAGGGAGACCAACAATTCTAATTCATTAAAATAAGCTTTTTTCCCAGTTGTTTTTCGTAGTTTTCTTGAAATTCTGAGACTCAAATGGGAATTTTGTGAAGTTTATGTATAATTCCTAATAATTATTTCACAAGAGAGACCTACAATTCTAATTCATTAAAATAAGCTTTTTTCCCAGTTGTTTTTCGTAGTTTTCTTGAAATTCTGAGACTCAAATGGGAATTTTGTGAAGTTTATGTGTAATTCCTAATAATTATTTCACAAGGGAGACCAACAATTCTAATTCATTAAAATAAGCTTTTTTTCCCAGTTGTTTTTCGTAGTTTTCTTGAAATTCTGAGACTCAAATGGGAATTTTGTGAAGTTTATGTGTAATTCCTAATAATTATTTCACAAGGGAGACCAACAATTCTAATTCATTAAAATAAGCTTTTTTCCCAGTTGTGTTTCGTAGTTTTCTTGAAATTCTGAGACTCAAATGGGAATTTTGTGAAGTTTATGTGTAATTCCTAATAATTATTTCACAAGAGAGACCTACAATTCTAATTCATTAAAATAAGCTTTTTTCCCAGTTGTTTTTCGTAGTTTTCTTGAAATTCTGAGACTCAAATGGGAATTTTGTGAAGTTTATGTGTAATTCCTAATAATTATTTCACAAGGGAGACCAACAATTCTAATTCATTAAAATAAGCTTTTTTCCCAGTTGTTTTTCGTAGTTTTCTTGAAATTCTGAGACTCAAATGGGAATTTTGTAAAGTTTATGTGTAATTCCTAATAATTATTTCACAAGGGAGACCAACAATTCTAATTCATTAAAATAAGCTTTTTTCCCAGTTGTTTTTCGTAGTTTTCTTGAAATTCTGAGATTCAAATGGGAATTTTGTGAAGTTTATGTGTAATTCCTAATAATTATTTCACAAGAGAGACCTACAATTCTAATTCATTAAAATAAGCTTTTTTCCCAGTTGTTTTTCGTAGTTTTCTTGAAATTCTGAGACTCAAATGGGAATTTTGTGAAGTTTATGTGTAATTCCTAATAATTATTTCACAAGGGAGACCAACAATTCTAATTCATTAAAATAAGCTTTTTTCCCAGTTGTTTTTCGTAGTTTTCTTGAAATTCTGAGACTCAAAGTCCTCCGATGGTTTTTGCTTCTTAAAAAACATTTCGGGGGGAGGCAAGATAAAGAGCTTTTTGTAGAAAGTTATTTGCCTTGAGTTTTTATTTCCGAGAATGTTCAATGAGAAATTTGGTCGAACGCTTTTAAATAATTTCCAACTCTTACAGAGCAAAATGTCAAGCCGGGCACCGTCATTGACAAGTCCGTTGTCAGTTCCCAATGGACCGAATTCTTTTTGGTGCCACAACGCGCTCTTCACTTAGGCCATCAACTCATTTTTTCGCTCACTGCCCTTCCGTCGCCCGTATGAATGGACCGTTTGAATTAAAAAAGCCTTTTAAATTTTTAGGTGTTTATTGCGTTGGAATTCGTAAGTTTTTTAGGAAAGCGCATGGAGATGTTGGAGGAGGCGTTGGGAAACATTTCGTGGGACATTTTGAACCCGTCCAAGGGATTCTCATAAATTTGAATGAACGGTGTGCGTAGCGACGAACAAAAATTTTTTAGAAAAAATCTTAGGAAAAAATTTAGGTTTTCTTGGAGCAATTTTCAAACAGAACCACTTCTAGGGTTTCTTAGGTACTAACCCTAATATAATGAAAAATGTGCGGAAAACTGTTAAACCGATTATTGAAACAGTTTAAGATTTTTAAAACATGCTTGTTTTATGAATTGAATAAAAGAATTTGTTTTCAGAAGGCGCTCCAAGCGAATGGCATCGTTCATTTTGTTTTTGGTTGGTTTTGTTTAAATTTGTTTATTATCAATTTTTTGGAAACATTGACGTAAAATAAAATTTGATAAAATAAAATTTGATGGAATTGGCATCCCGTGTTGGAGGGGGGGGGGGGGGGTCTGACTCCTCCTAGTGCATTTATTTATTTATTTTATTCGGCATCAAAGGAAATGCATAAAATTGCAAATCACTGACATGATGGGCACTGGGGCGGATTATATATGAGACTTCAAGACAATTGGATCAATTTTTGTTAGAGCCAAGGAGAGTTTGGGTCGGGGCAGCTTTAAGAAAGAGTGTTTGATTTTGAAAGTTTGGGGGTTTGTTGACCAGCTCACGGGGAAGACAGTTCCATCTATCAATACAGCGATTAACGAATAGATTGGAGGTGATGGGGGACTTTTTATTTTTGTAAATTTGGAATGGATGTTTACGACTGGGGCGTTCAGAGAATTTGAGAATATCTTAGGGATTGATGTGTGTGTGATTATGACAAATTTTGTGAACTAAACATAAATCGTTGATGAGGCGACGGAACGCCAAGGGCTCAAGTTTGAACACAGAAAGACGTTGTTCATAGGAACATTTGGCGATATGACATTTGACTAGAGCTCTTCGGGTGAAAAACTTTTGGAGACAGGGTTTCTATAGGCAAAACCCAAAAAGTGGAAAACGAGTTCAAACCCGTGGAAAAAACGTGGAAATTTTTTTTAAAAACGTGGAAAAAACGTGGGAAATTTTTTAAAGCCTTTAATTTAATATAAATTGCTCGAACAATCATTAACTAGCATATTTATCCCCACTTTTCACCATTTTAAGCAATTTTGGTTGAGAAAGAAAGTAATTATGGCTTGGGGACAAGTCAAATCGGAGTTAAACTTGAAATTTTTTGGGGGGGGGGGTGGGCAGTTGATCTGAAAAATGATTATTAGGGGATGAGTTGGATCCTTTTTTAAGGCATTTTTGTTAAGAAATTTTCAATAAATGCTTTTTTGCAAATTCTGCTTTACTTCTGGGGGGGGGGGGTCGGCGGTGCCGATAGGCGCCGCCGAGAAAATTTTGAGTTTTGACTCAATTTGTTAAGAGATTTGCAACCAAAAATTTTAAAAATGCGGCAATTTTTTTGAAGCTTTTTAGAATGGGAGAGGCCCCGGCGGTGCAGACAGGCGCCGGCGCCTCCGGAAAAAAATTTGAGTTTTTTTGAGTCCTCTATATTGGCGAAAATGTTTACAAATTTTTAAAATATATCCTATAAATTGAGAGAAAGTCCATTCGATACTAAACCGTGGAAAAAACGTGGCAAAAAATCCTAAAACGTGGAAAACGTGGCAGCTTTAAGAAACGTGGAAAAACCGTGGAAAAGGAACCCAAAACTTGCGAATTTCCACGTTTCCGCACATATATAGAAACCCTGTTTGGAGACGCTCGACTTTGGCTGACAATTTTTTATATGAGTGGTTCCAGACAGCAGAGGCATATTCAATGAGTGGACGGATGTATAATACACACCATTTATTCAAACTATCTATGGAGTTTTGCAATTGGGGGGAGTGGGAGTGACCGTTGTGGGAAGTAAAGATTTTAATATCATTGGCGTACATTCGAATGTTGGTGTGGGAGTTGATTGAGGACGTTATATCATTGATATAAATTATGAAAAGCAGAGGTCCTAGAACCGAGCCTTGTGGTACACCCGAGCGGATTGGATAAGGGGAGGAGATGGAGTCTTCGACCTTGACAACAAATGACCGTTCAGTAAGAAAATTGCGAATCCAACGGAGTAATTTGCCACGAATGCCTATCCAGTGCAGCTTATAGAGGAGATATTCATGCGGAACAAAATCGAAAGCTCGGCATAGATCAATGTAAATACAATCAATACATTTGCCATCGAGAAGCGAGTTTCCCCAGGATTCGAGAGTGGAGATAAGTTGAGTGACCGTGGATCTTTTGGGAAGAAATCCGAATTGGTTTACAAAGGATCAACGATAAGCTCCAACTATTTAAATTATATGAAGCGCACCTTCTATTTACAAAACTTGACTAAAAATGCGTTTGTTTGCGTCCTTTGGAAAAATTGTCCCCGGCATTGTCCGTTTTTTCCTTTACTACTACATTAAAACAAAGCTAAAAACCAGAAATTCACACTTTTTGATTTTGCACCAGCAAGCCTTGTATATTTGTAGAATTATGCAAAGATTTGACATCATCCGCCATCCAACACCGCTAAAAAACGAGGAAATTGTTGTCATTTGCAGGCATCAAAACAAGCGCCTCTTTGTTGTCAATAAAACTGCTCAGCATCTGCTAAACGGAATCCAGCGAACGTCAATGCCCTAAAATATTATTAAATGAAATTCAATTGATTGAAATTGCTTTCTTAACCATGTTTGCGGAGACCTTTTTCATCTTGTAGTAGAATAAATTCTTCAGCAGAACGATGAAACTTTCGTATTTTTCTGATTGCCTTCTTTACGCGTTAAATCTCACAAAAACCATCCAATAACTTCAATCCATTATAAACTGCCGATACCCATAAAAGATGAAATAAAATGTTTAATTAAAACGCCAGTTGAATCCGGTGTGTAAAGCATTGTTGAGATTCAAAGCACGTTAGCCATGTTGATACTTCATTGCTGATTCATCGTCTTGTAAAATGATATGTTTTTGTTTCCTCCGATTTTGTAGTCAGTGAGTACCTTTTTTGGGGACGTTATCAAAATAATGGGTGGGTAAAATGTAAATGTTATAACTTTAAATAAGTTACTCAAATCTTCTGTGAATTAATCAGGGGGCTGAGTCAGACCGCTACCTAAATCTACGCTTGAAGTTCATCTGATTGGAGTCTTTTTTTTCTTTTTCCATCGCATCCGCTTTCTCGTTTTTTTGAGCTACTATAGTTTTTTCATGAATGCCAGAGTTGTTGGGTTACCATATGGTTTTTGGGTGTTATAGGTATTCGCTTTTTCGGACATATAATGCCTTTTTATTAAATATTAATGTGCGGACCCAGAAAAGATAAGTACCATGAATTATGTATTTTGTTGCGGAATGGTAAATCAAATAGTTGGATGGAAAATGTATGGTTTGAAGGAAAGGAATGGCTCTATAATCAATAAATGAAATAGTGTACGTCAGAGAAAGAGAAATTCGGGTTTCCTAATTTGCTTTGGTTACAGCTGTGCATCGCCGCATCCGCCGTTTGCGGGCTGCGCATATGAGGGCAGCACGGTTTAAATTTTATTGTCAATATTAAATTTAGTATTTTGCAACTCGAATTTGATCTGGCATAAAAAATAAAATCATTTCAGGGACTCAACGCCGGCACGCAACCCGATCTTGCGAATCGGATTGCCATGCATGAGAGCGGGCATGTATTTGCCTTTTGGCTCATGCGCGAAGCGGATGCAGTGACAAGCGTAAGTACAATTCTTCGAGTTGTGGGAAAAAGCAATTTAGGTCACTGTGCTCCAGGTGGGCCTGAACCTTGGGTGTACATACACCGCCGGAAGGGCGGAGTACACCCACGGGCAGCTGTTTGCCCGCTTGTGTGGCGTGCTCGGTGAGGTTAATAATATGGGGAATGGTTTCAATTAAATACATGTTTGATTAAACTAAGAATAATTTTAACGACAAAATTTTAATTGGTTTGCCAGGCGGTGCAATGGCCGAGCTCGTCCGTTACGGCACACACGCCCTGGCGATAGACGATTACGTGAAAGCGCAACAGATCGCGCACACAATCGTCAGTAAATTATAGAGTAGGCCGGGCCGGATTTTTGGGGTAGAAACGGGATCGGGATTGAGAAATTTAAAAAACGGGATTTTATGAGTGGGAATATTCATCAAATCCCGGCCCAAAAACCCGGGACTAATGGTCAAAAACAAAGATTTGAAATTTTGAAAAAACCGGGATTTTATAAGGTGAAAATTCAGTCCAAAAATTGGGGACTTCAGTACTAGTCCCCGTCCCGCCCTACTCTACTAAATTACCAAACTTATATACGACTATACTTATAAACAAGGTCTATCGTTTCGTGGAGAACGCCTACCAAACTGCCATCTTCTCGATGGCAACTTTGCCCATGGCTGCGGGGACCCAGCCAAGGATAAATTCCTTGCTTTTTGAATCAAAAAGAATTGTCCTGGCTGGGTTCGAAAACCCACAGACATGGACTCGTCTGGTGGAAGTAAATACTCAACATTGAGATATAAAATGTTTTCTGTTTATATAGCTCGCCGATCATCTGGTTGACGTCGGCAGCATGACTCGGAATGAGCTTGTCGCGTAAATTATTTTTATAAAAGAAATAAATAATAATTTTTTGCTTACTCATCCGTCGACTCTTTGGGCCATTGTGCACGTCCTTCCGCAACAATTGGCTTCTGCCCCCGGCGCTCCCTGTACTGCTCGGTGGATTGCTCGGTTCAAACACGTCTTTGCTTCATTCGTTTCTGGCCGGAAGGGCGGGCACAGCGGCGCCACAGACCTCCGGGAGTACGTTAGGGACAGTTGCTTGGGAGGGATATAATAAATAATTAAATCATAACCAACTGCTTAGGTGTTTACCTTTTATGTTCAGCTCCAGTTTCTCGCCCAACTGCTTTCCGGTCGTGTTTCCGCAGGTGCTACCGAAATGGGGGAGTTGAGATTGGAGGCGGACTTGGTGGTGGCGGACTCCAAACTCACTGGCATCACTCTCCGCACAAATCCCGTGCTCTCAAACGAGGACCGTTTGACGCGTTGAAAGCGCTGTGGGAAGAAACCGGCAGCGAGCGCGAGTTGATCTTCAAGGCTCAGGACTGTTATTATTTTTTTAAATTTTAATAATGTCTTTATTGCAATTTTTGTAAACCATAGGCAAAGGACTTCCTAAACCGTAGTGAATCCGTCCACCCTTTTGCCGTTGGAACTGATCGACAAATGTGTGGGCTCCAAAATATGGGTGATTATGAAGAATGAGAAGGAAATTGGTAAGCATTCTCTTTGAATGAATTAATAGCACGGAGTTATAAGACTTTTTTATAAGTCCTTTGTTTTATTTGGAGTCGATTCCAATTTTATAACAGCAAAACAGCTTTTTATACAAGAAATATAGAAAAAATGAAATTCTTGTGTTGGGATTTGATGGAAATTTTATCCATTTTTAGTTGGGACATTGGTGGGTTTCGACTAGAGACCGGTCAGTTTTAGTCGAGACGAGATGTCGAGACGAGATTTTTCGAGAATCTCGGATCTCGAAAAATCTCGACCCGGAACAGTCGAGATTCGAGATTTTTGATGAAATTTTTTTGGAATTATTTTATTTATCGAAAAAATAAATTTAACCAATCGCAAGGAGAAAAAGTTTAATTCAGTAATGATAGTTGACAATGGGGAGTGCTCTTTTCAAAAAAAATGCTAGAAGGCCACGACTACGCTTTGGGGAAGGCGGGCGAAGAAAATCTAGTGTTGTTTCTTCTTCAAAGTCAAAAGCAGCTGCCTCAGATACATCCAAGAACGTTTCAGCAGATGCTCCATTCGAATCCAATGCCTCCAATTCGGCTTCGTGCAGCTGCCTGGTGATTTTTTGTTTTACTAAATTATAGGCCTTCTCTAGCACAATTTTTCGATAGTAGCTTTCGTCTTTCAATTGGTCTTTAAAAGCCATTTTTGCACTTGGTGAGTTGAGTGAGCCGAAAGAAATGAGATTTTCGCATACATAATTTATCACTCTTTTGTCTGATGCTGAGAGCCCTCCTAAATGGGTTTCGAGAAGATATTAGAAAATCAAACAGAATAATTTCAACCTCCACTAGCGACATTCACAAATTTATCGAGTTGTCCTTGTTGCCCTTGCATCTGCCTTTCTTTTCCGGATTCCAGTTGCAGAAACTGCCTGCATTCTTCGCTGTCTTTGTGCTTTGTCTTCAAGTGATGAATCAGGCCCTTTGTGTTTGAACCCTTTGTCTTGATTTTAAACTTTTCTTCGCCGCTGGACTTGCAAAGTTCACATTCTGCTTCGTCTTTGCACAATTTAGAAAAAAACTTTCTATTAGTTCCGGAAATACAAATTTTTCGAACAATCGATTCGCCGTGACCGGGCATTTATTTAAATCTGTCAAACCAATAAAAATAATTAAACAAATAAACATAAGACAACCAGGCAATTAGGCCGCGGAGGGAATTTTTTACATAAAAATTGGCAATTTTTGTTAAGAGAAAGCGTTGTTTTCATGAAAAATTTTGGAGTCGAGATCGAGAATCTCGAGCTTCTTTCGAGCGAGACTCGAGACGAGATTCTCGAAAAAATCTCGGATCTCGAAAAATCTCGAAAATTCAGTTTTATTCGAGACGAGATGTCGAGACGAGATTTCTCGAGAATCTCGTCGAGATTTTTCGAGATTTCGAGACGAGATCTCGTCTCGACCGGTCTCTAGTTTCGACGACTACGTGAACATGGTCATGGAGGACGTGGTGAAATGTTGATATAGTATATGACAAAAGGAAGTAACTGAATGGAGCTTGAATTGCATTTGCAATGAACTTCGTTGCCTAAAATTGATTTATTTTCAGTATGAACGAACGCCAGAGGGGAAAAGGGTGACGAAGTTGGATCTTCGACAGGGCGCAATGAGTCTGCCCCGCAAGTTCGAGCTGGCCTTGGCCTTAAATGGAAGCGTAAAGTTTCATTAAAAAAAATCACAACTTTGAGCCTAAAATAGTGTTTTTTCTATTCGTTCCCCAGTTCGATAAGTTTGACAGCCGAAGGTGACAAGAAGGGAGCTGATCTGATGAGAGTCAGGACTCGCTGATCGGAGATTGGGAACCCCGGGACTGGGATTAAGAAAATTAAAAACCCGGTTTTTATAAGGGGGGAAAATTAATCAAATCCCGGTCAAAAAAACCCGGGAGATTTTCGAAGACTTGCGAGAAATCGAGACAAACATTTCAGTCCCAGGATGGTTTCAGAAACAACACCAACACAACATTGACTAGTCCGCAGAGATGGAGCTACTGAACGTGGATTATTTGCAAAGTGATCAGACGGCTGCAAAGTGATCAGACGGCATTGCTGGAAAGACAACAACAAAAAACTGATCAAAAAGCACTGAGTGCACCGATTGATCAAGTGGGTTTAAACTTTAAAGGCAGTTGTGTTGGATGGAAGCGAATCGGGCACAAAAGAAAGCCCCCCGGGCGAAAAAGGACTAATGAAAAAAATAAAGAAAAATAATGGTAAAATCCTAAAATGTAATAGACACTCTATTTTTAAACATTATCCTTAATTTAAATTAAATAATTCAAGGGAACGAGTCAACTGAAGGAAGAACCGAGTGCAAAGATGATGTAGGAGTGTCAGAACCAACAGCAACAAAACATCGACGCGTTAACTGAAGGACGAAAGGGAAATGGTGGGGCAATTGTTTTTTAATTATGCCCTTTTTATGGCAAATGCCATTATTTTGAAAATTTGCCCTTACATTTGCCATTTCTTGGAACTTAGGGAAAATTCCAACAAACAAACAAAATGTGGTCTTCTTACCGCTCGCGGGTGCCACCATATTGTCCTGGAAAGAAACCGCGCGCAAAATTCCAAAATTTTGAAAAAGAAAATTTTTTCTCAGCGTAGGGGGAAAAAGAGAAAAATAACCTCGCAAATGTAATTTTTGGACCAATTTTTTTTCTAAACAAATTGAGCCAAAATGTCGAAAATTTTGCCGGCGGCGCCTACCGGCGCCGCCGGACCTCTCCCTTCCCTAAAAAGCATCAAAAAAAAGCGAATTTTTAAAATTTCGGTAGCAAATCTGTTAACAAATCGAACAAAAAATTCCAAAATTTTCTCGGCGGCGCCTATCGGCACCGCCGACCCACCCGCCCCTCGCCTAAAGAGTAGTTGAAAAAATTGCGCGCGAAAAAAAATGGGTGGCGCTCAGTTGGCTTGTCATTTGAGCGCCGGCGCTCTGGCGTACAACATCGCACCCGAAATCTCGGCGACCCTACCCCTACCCGCCCTAACATCGCTCCCCCCCCCTTGGCCATCTATGTTTTATTTTTAATCGAATTTATTTTGTCCATTTTATGTCATTTAATTTTATTTGTTTCTTTTTTTAAATTTCAGAGCAAATGAATCAAATGCGACTCGAAATGGCTGAAGCGGACACTTTGCACGGTCAAAACGACGAAATTGAGCCGAACAATGACAAAGAATCCACGGCTGATCAACAGGAGGACGATCAATTGGAAGTGAGTTTATTTTTGATTGTGGAAATATTGCCTTTTTATTGTGATAGAATTAGAATTGAAGGGAGAAGAGCCCGCAAAGATGGAGGAGTTTCAGAAACAACAGCAACACAACATTGACGAGTCCGCAAAGATGGAGGAGTTTCAGAAACAGCAGCCACAACATTGGCGAGTCCGCAAAAATGGAGCAACTGAACATGGACTATTTGAAAATTGATCAGAAAGTATTGCTGGAAAGACAACAACAAAAAACAGATCAAAAAGCACTGAGTGCGCCGATTGATCAAGTGGGTTTAAACTTAAAAGGCAGTTTTGTTGGATAGCTGAATCGGGCATAAAAGAAAGCCCCCCGGGCCAAAAAGGAATCCCAAAATGTAACAGTACAGTACCGGTGACCAACTCTATTTTTAAGCATTATCCTTAAGGCAACGAGTCAACTGATGGAGAAGTACCAGAATCAACAGCAACAGAACACATTGACGCGTTGACTGAAGCACGAAAGGGAAATGGTGGGCAATTGTTGTTTAATTTAAATCGATTAAAATAGTAATAATTAGGGCTCGGATTTATATGCACATGCATATTTTTTCCTGAACTGGGAACAGCCTAAAATGCACGAAAAACGTGTTTTCAACTTGTTTTGAGCTTCTAGAAGCATTTTCATGTTGTATATTTGCATATTTGTGCATATTTCGCTATTTATGTTCATATTTTGGCATTTTGCAAAAATTAGTGATCTTGGCATGAAATGGAAGTTTTGGGGTCACGAGGTCGAGGGATGTGACCACGCCACCGAAACTTTTTATAGACTGAAGGGGGGGGGGGGTAGAGAAATCGAATTTAATATTTGTTTTGCAGAGACTGACGGTTTGCTTGTCAATATTGCCGTCGATTTGTTTCCATGCGTTTGGTTGGGCATGCCTGGCAACAAAATTGAAGCGAATTTTGGTCCAAACTTCAAATTCAACATTGCCGACGAGATTTAGAAACTGAAAAATTAGCGGATTTGTAATTATACTGTTGAAGATTACGGTCATTTATTTTTTCATTGTCGATTAATGCATTTTTAAATTTAATAAATTTAATGAAATAAAATATTTCCGCAGAAAAAGTTTAAAATTGTAAACAAAAAACTTCGGACTTTCGGCATTAAATGTCTTCAATATTTCGCAAAATTAAACAACAATAAAATTTGGTCTTTTTAACCCCTCCCCCTCCCACCGGTAGTGCTATCATTTTGCCCTGGAATGTGCTCTTAGACGAGAATTCTCAAAAAAATTAATTAATTTTGAACTAGAGTTGCACCCGACCCCGATTCCCTATTTGAACATAAATTAAAAATTTTTCGTAAAAGTCACGGGTTTTAAAACTAGGGTTGCTCCCGACCCCCGACTTTCCCGCCCCGAGAGGTAGGGGAGCAACCCTATTTTGAATTGTAAAGGTCACGGGTTTTTCGGATCTCGATCTCGGGTCAAGTCTCAAGTCTCGGTTAATTAGGTCTCAGCTCTCGAGCATCACACTACAGCAAGTGATCGGACAGTGAAAAATGATTTTTTATATTTATTTTTCTTTGGAAAGATACGGTCGATGGCTTTTAACCAGGGTGCGCATCGAAAATTTTTGAAAATAAGGACATCAAGGGCAAAAAAAAAGATTTTGGGGTCCGAAATAAGGACATTTAACAAAACGTTTTAAAATATACTAAATCTTATTTTTTCGCACGAAATGTGCGTTTTAACCATATTTCTCTACACCAACAATTTTTTTCAATATTCGGGGTTGGAAATTGCTCCCATGGATTTCGAAAATTTTGGCGATTTTCGCTTTTCAAAAATGCAATTTTTTTTTTTTGCGAATTTTGCTTTAGTAGGGGGGGGGGGTCGGCGGTGCCGATAGGCGCCGCCGAGAACATTTTGAATTATTGACTCAATTTGTTAAGGGATTTGCAACCAAAAATGTACCTTTTTTTTTGAAGTTTTTTAGGAATGGGAAGGGTCGGCGGTGCCGATAGGCGCCACCGGAAATTTTTTTGATTTTCGACTCAATTTGGTAAGAAAATTGGTCCAAAAATGAGAATTATCCTGAAAATCATTGGGCACCGGGAAGTTTAGGCACCGCAATACAAATTTAAAAAATAAAATTTTAAATTTTCGCCATCTTATGTTCTCATAAACACTTTGGAGCTGTTATCGTAAGCATTTCAAAACCATTATGGCTTAAAGTGATTTTCCTCCTTGGCCATGAGGTTTTAAAACAGTTGAAGATTTCTAGTCCCGGTTTTCCCGATCCCGGTTCAAATGCTGGTCCCGGTCCCGGTTTTCACGGTCCCGCGGTCTCCCAAAAATCCCCGTTCCGACCAAATCTAATTAGACTCAATAGTTTTGTTTATCGAAAATTAAATTCAATGCAATAATGTACAAAACAAGTCAAGAATGAATGATAGAGGGAGGAGTTTGTCCAAAAAAATCTTTTGAAAAAACGGAATTAAATGAAGTTTAAAAGTTTTTTAAAACAATTTATTTTAATAATATTGTGTTTACAATATTCACTTTTTAACAACAAAAAAGTTAAAAACCCTGATTTTTTTGTTTTGATACGAACCTTGGTTATATTGACTAAAAAGTCGCTCTAATTCTAAAATTTTTTAAGAATACTATTTTTGGACTTCTCTGGTAAACCCTGTTTCTTCTATGGAAAGCAAGAATAATCATATGCATAGCCAGTCGCCCATGGAACGCGTAAACCTTAGGACACTTTTGTGCCTGGAACATCGAACGACCGGCAAAGCCTCCAACAACAACAACAACAACAAAAATCGAGAGTTCAATTTCATTTTGGCAATTTAAGATGAGCGTAAAACGCTTGTCTGTTTTCAAGGAAAATTTGACAAATTCAAAAACAAAATGAATTGATAAAATGCTTTAATGGATAAAGGAACAAAAACTAAATGAGAGCGTAAACTTCAACAACAAAACCACAAATCCCCTCGTTCTTCAGTTCTAAATATCATCCGGCAATGTTCCATTGGAAATCCGCCCAAAGTTTGCCTCGAGCTTGTCGAAGCTAAATCGGAGCGTAACGCACGGAAACAAATCGGCGATATCGGCAGGATTCACAAACATGCCGGTAGTGTCTGCAAAAAAACAAATAAATAAAAGCAAAAAATAAAGTGTATTTCTTAAAAATAAAAATCCCTTAATTTTTTCTCACCCCAACGCTCCCTCTGAAAATCCAACACGGCGACTAACGGGCATTTATCTGGTAGCAAGTCCAATGTGAATCCGGCTATAGCTAAAAATTTATTTAATTATTTAAAAGAAAATGCCTCTAATTTGTCATTTTGAGTCTCAACTATTTTAACTTACATTGGTTTCGCTTGTTTCGCTAGTTTCGCGAAACGTGCCGGTCCAGAAGTTGCTTCCGACAATGCAGCGATGAAGGTCCCGCATCCGACAACGTCGCCAACGCCAAATGGAGGCTTTCCGGTGATAAACCAATGGCCATGGGAAGATTGCAATGCGTCCTCGACATCGTGATCCCAAAACGTGCCATCGCTTTCGTATGCGAAAGTGCCCGCAAACCTTCTTAATAAAATCACTTTAACAGAATAATGTTTACCCCAATCCCCCGTAGTATAAGGGCCCAATGAGCGCGAGGCCGGGGTGACATGCACTGCAATCCCATCGATTTTGTGCCATTGATTTGATCTGAAAGTTAAAGCTTATTATCAGGTGAATTGGGAAGACGATAGAATGATGAGTAGGGCCCGGATTTTAAGGGCTTTACCTATTTTTTTGCCCCACTCATAACTAAGACCCGGGTTTTTATGCACTAAAAATCCCAAAATAAGCGCCTAAAACAGGCACTAAAATCCCAAATTAAGCACTAAAGGTCCAAAATACCAAATTAGGCAATAGTGAGGTTAAACGATAAAATTTCCGACTAAAAATATGTTTTTCGTGCATAAAAAAAATTGACAAATGGTCAATTTTCTATAATTTTAAGGGTTCAAAAGGTGCCCATTTTGGACGTGGGGGGACGAAATATGGTTGTATAAATGAAAGTGGAAGAAAATATGTGGGGCAGAGATGAACAAAGAAAGAAATGAAAATTGATGGAAAAGTTGGCCCCTGGGGGGAGGGGGTGGGAGGGCAAAAGATGCAAAGATGAATGGGATAGGTAAATAGGTATGTGAAGGAGGTGGGGGGGGGAGAAGCGGGGGGGGGGGGCAAATGCGATAACAATGTTTATGGAAATAATTCGGGGGAGGGGGAGTTGGTGGACGAAATATGGTTGGATGAATGAAATGGAAGAAAGGGATGGAATATGAATGAAGAGAAGTGGACGTAAGAAGGGTTAAGTGGAAGAATATAAAGAGGTGGGTTGAGGGGATCAATGAAGAAAAATGCTGGCTGTTTGATGATATGTCTACTTCGCCATCATAACACCAGCAGCAGGCAGCAGCAGAAGAGGACACATTTGAATCGTCGTCTGCTGCTTCAGATGTGTTGAAGGCCATCATTTTCTGGCAGCCCTGCTCTTACTCCCCCCCCCTTCCCACGGCTACCGGTCCGAACAGACTGATGCCGAACTGGCACGACTCCATGAAGAGGAACGGCAAATTTTGATTAAGCTGAAAGTGCTCGAGGTCAAAACGTTTGACGGCGTCGTGGAAGGCAAATATGCATCGAATTTGGTCGGAGAGACGGCTGAATTGTGCTACAACTTGAACTTGTTTTACAAGGAGCACGGAAGCTGTGTGAAGTTCTCGAGTTTTCATTTTTTTTGATCGAAAATTCGGGTTTCGCCAAGGAAAGTTTGACTTTTTCTGATAGTTTTACACAAACACACGGGGGATGGACGGTCACCTCCATCTCCCGCCATGTCCCGTCTTAAGACAAAGGTGGCTAACCAATTCTTAGATTTATGTGGCGGCCCTTTTGAACACTGCTCTCCCCCATTTATTGCTAATCCCTCAAATGATGGACCGAAGAATCACCAATTTTTTCATACGGGGACTGGAAAGGCATTTTTGGGAGGTCGAATTTAAAAGTTTTAAGCGCGTTTTGAGCGGGACCACCTAATTCAATGAATTTTGCAAATATGTAAAAAGAAATTGGTATATGAACAAATAAACTGAGAGAGTCCGGGATGGCTCCATGACATTTCCGCCGGTAGGGCTTGTTTCAGCGCAATACACGGATGGACACGGACGGATAGGAAAGTCAAACCCGAGCATATCCGTATTTTTGAGTACCAATGTTATTATAAGCCGAGGCCAGGCGGTGGTCTTGCGTACCTTTTGACAAAACAGGTACTTATTTATCGTTTTGCCTGCGCATACACATCTCCCATTAATAAAAGTGTTTAACTAAATGTTCAAATATTTTTTAATTAAAATGAGTGCAAAAAATAATTTTTAAAAAATTAATCCCATCTTTCTGAATGACCGTAATCTTCCACAACAACGCCATAAATCCGCTTGTTTTTCAGTTTATAAATCTCTTTGCCAATGTTGAATTGGAACTTTGGCCCGAAATTTGCTTCAATTTTGATGCCAGGATTGCCCAACGATTCTGAAGCATTCTTTTGTCCGTTTCCTTTTGTTCCTCAAACTTTTTGTTCTGTTTTTCAACTAACTGCTCCAAAAAGTTGTTCAGTTGCCGTTCACGTTCATTGAATTGCTTAAAAAGTTGTGTAAACGCGAACACGGCATTGGCATTGACATTAGCCGACCCTTTAAGCCTAATCAGAATTCACCGTTGGCTTTTGCTCAAGTGCATTAAGTCGTTTAAGCAATGCTTTCTGATCACTTTGCATCAACAAAAACTGATCAATGGAAACGAGCTTCTGCTGGTCCTCATTTAACCAGCCAATTTTCTCTTCCAGTTTCTCATATTCGGTCAAATTTGACATGCTAATTTCTACAATTGGAAATATTATTAACAAAACATAAACCAAATCACAAGACTTTAACTTAAATTTAGAGAGAATCTCCACTAAATGAGAGAGTTTTTGAAAAAAATAAATGAATGTTTTAACCGTTTAAAATGAAATAACATATTTATAGACTGACTTAAAGTTGGGATTATCTTATAAATATTTGAATGAATTTTTGCGGTTTAACCCGGAGAATTGTGAGAATAAAATTTCTTAATTTTTTTACAATTTAAACCTTTTTTTTATGTTTGCAACTAAACCAATCCCGCGTGTGATTTTTAGGGACACCCGACTTTTTAAACTGGAATTTCAGGGTAAATGTTGGCTCTATTTTAGGGAATACGGTAGGCTGCTTTCCGTGTTTCTGATCAAAAAATCCCGGTCAATAATGCTGAAAGCAACTGGCGGTTCCGTGATTGGGACCAGCGAAGAGATAATTGCCAGCGGCCAAAAAAGTCGCCGTCCACATTAATGCCCGGGGGGGGGCAAGTGAAGAGGAGAAATTCGAAATTAATCTAAATGCCAAGTTCAAAAGGCTGGTTTCAGAAAATTAGGAGATCAATTCATAATTACCTATATTTGAATACTAATTAAAGCTTTTGAGTACAGATTGCGACGGATCTCCGCAGCGCGGCCGTGTCATCGGTGGACAAATAAATTGGCGGTGTCTGCAAATAAAAACAAAAAAAATAATTTAAATAAATATTTAGTTTCTTAAGTTCCTTAAAATTTTTCAAGAATTCGGATAAAACCTTGAAAGATTTAAAAAAACCAATATGTTTCATCGTTTAATTTATGCCCCCAAACTGATATTCCTATTCGGCACAATGCAAATCAAAAAAAAATTAAATGGAAAATGCGGAACTTGTTTGAATTTTGGTCTGAGATTTGAAATCGATGAATTGATAAAAATGGTTTGATCAACAAAGATAAACAAACGATCGTAATCGTCGACAACATTTTAAATTTTAAATCTCATCGGCAATGTTGAATTGGAACTTCGGCCCGAAATTTGCTTCAATTTTGGTGTCAGGATTGCCCAACGAAACGCATGGGAATAAATCGGCGGCAAAATCGACAATGGCGGTGTCTACAAAAACAAATATTAAACAAAAATTAAGCGGAAATAATTCCAAAACCCTCCCCCTAAACAATTATTATTAGGGCTAAGATTTTTAGTTAAGAAAAATCTCTAAATTTAACTAAATAGTGACGAAAAAAGTGCCAAAATTGTGGTCAAAATCCGGGTTCATAAGCAAAAATAGTGATAAAAAATGTGCATAAAAATAATAATAATAGCTTAAAAACCTATTTTTTCATTTTTTGGACAAAAAGTTTTTTAGTTACGAATAATGACCGTTAAAATGACAAAATTTCCGATTAAAAACCATGTTTTCGTGCATAACACGACAAAACAACGCTGCAGAAAAAATATTTTTTTAAAAATGAATTGCTCCCAAAATTTTTATTCTTTTTCACCCAAACGCTCCCCGTTTTTTGTGTAAATAATTTGCCCATTTTTGGCGCCGCATCTGACGACGTTGCCGACGCCAAATTTGGGCTTTCCATAAATTATATATATTTATTATTTAAGCTTATACAAACGAGATAATTAAATTAAAAGTTGCGGCGAATTATGCATGAACACAGAAAAGATTTTTCACTTTTTTTGCCGTGAATATTGGCATTTTGGTTTAGAAAAGACAACCCGGAGGGCTCGAGGATTTATATAAAAGCTTTGTGAGGGCCAAATGTGCAACAAAAACGACGACGGTTTTTTTGCGAAAATATTTTATTTCATTTTAAAAATGATTAAAGTTTATTTTTAATTTGTAATTAAAGTATTATGACCCAAATGTTTAAAATGCTACCCGTAATAGGCCAAAAAATTCGTCATTTGACAAATGCTAAAAGCCAGATTAAATTTCTTAACGAACAGATTGCAAAACGACAACGGAAATCAAATCAAACAAATTTGAAAACAAAAAAATTCAATTAAAATTGATCGAAAGAATCCTTCCAAATAAAAATAAAAACAAATCAATTTTCACTGTCCGCGCGGCTTCCTCATCATAATTTGTATCTGAAGTTTGGACCAAATTTTGCTCTAATTTCGTCGTCAGAGCCCCGCAACGAAACGCATGGAAACAAATCGACGGCAAAAGAGACAAATAAATTGGCGGTGTCTGCAAAAATAAATTAAATTTAAAAACAAAATTACCCTTTTAATTTAATTCTTTCTCACCCAAACGCTGTCCATTTTTTGTGTAAATAATTTGGCGAGTTGCCAAATTGACGCCGCAGCCGATGACGTCGCCGACGCCAAACGAAGTCTTTCCAGCAATGTACGGACGTCCATAGGCGCAGTGGGAGCATCCCTCAACCGCGTGACCCCAAAAAGTGCCATAGCTTCCGTATCCGTAAGTGCCTTCGGGACCTCCAACACTTTTGTCCAATGGCATTCGTTTGGTCGCGAATCCAATGAAAACATCGCTAAATACAACTTTCTTCAAAGGAAAATGCTTTTAAAGCATTTTGAAGCTCAACTATTTATTTATTTATTTTATTTACCTGCTTTTCGCTAACACATTCACTTCGTAGTAGAAAATGCCAAAATATTCTTTTGGAATTGGCTCAACAGCGAGGACAGAATGCCACACTAAAAAGTAAGCGGAAAATAAACTCTTTACATTAACCTTTTAAACCAAAATCTTTACCCAAATTATCTCCATTCTTTTCAACAATCAATCGATCGGGCTCAGAGAGCGTCAGGTCCTTGGGGCATGCAGCGGAATCCCATCGATTTTGTGGGGTCAGGCCTAATGATTGTATTTATTTATACCTATATTTATTATTTTGAATTAAATTTTATTTTTCAAAACTGAAAGGAAAGCATTTAAACAACAATTTCTCTACCATTTCTCTTCAACGCGTCGATGTTCTGTTTCTGTTGTTTCTGACACTCCTCCAATTCGGCGACATCCTTTTCCCGTTGTCCTTTCATCTCGTCCATTTGCTTCTTGTGAGCATTTGACAGTTTCTCGAGTTCCCCCTGATGCTTCAACGAAAGCTGATCAATGGAAACTGAAACGGTGAAATAAATGAATTATTTGGGAAAGAAAAAAATGATTAATGCAGCACACTATCAAAGGTAAAAAGGATTTTCCAAATTCAACCAAATTTACCCTTCAGTTTTTTTGCCAACTCGTCGGTCTGCTGCTGTTTGTTCTGACACTTCTCCAACTCGGCTCGGAGTGCCTTCTGAACAATTGACAAGAAAAAATGAAATGTTTTTGTTAGAAAATATATTCACACATTTTCGAACTCGAATTTTGCAAGACTTTTCCATTCCTCCATTTGTTCAAGCTGTTTGCCGACCAATTCTTTCGTGTTCTTCAATTCCTCTTTCGTCTGATGCAATTCGTCCTTTAACAAAACCCAAAATAAATCAAATCACGAAGCACTCACAATCTGTGCTTTTTGATCAGTTTTTTGTTGTTCAGCATTTGCCGTTTGCTTTTGCTCCAGTGCATTAAGTCGTTGAAGCAATGCTTTCTGATCACTTTGCATCAACAAAAACTGATCGACGGAAACGAGCTTCTGCTGGTCCTCATTTAACCAGCCAATTTTCTCTTGCAATTTCTCGAATTCGGTCAAATTTGACATGCTAATTTCTACAAAATTTGAAATCTTATTAACGAATGGAACACATAAGCAAATCACCAGACTTTAACTTAAATTTATAGAGAATTTCCACTAAAATGAGAGAGTTTTTTAAATAATAAATGACATATTTATAGGCTGAAAGTTGGAGTTATATTATAAATTGAAAGGATTTTTGCGGTGGGCAAATTGTTGACCTGAAAAGGGGGGGGGGGGATGGAGGGCATTCACTTTTTTGTGGGGAATTAATCTCTTTTTATTATATAAATTTGAATTGTTTATTTGCCCCCAGCAAAATGTTGACCCGGAGAATTGTGAGAATAAAATTTCTTAATTTTTTTACACTTTAAACCTTTTTTTATGTTTGCAACTAAACCAATCCCGCGTGTGATTTTTAGAGACACCCGACTTTTTAAATTGGAATTTCAGTTTTAACATTGAAAAAATAGGGAATGTTTTAATTTTGTTACACACTGTATGTATCAGGGATGTAAATAGCGCCGAAAAAAAGCGATCGGCGATATGCGATATCGAATTTTAAATGCGATAACGATATTCGATTGGCGATAAAACCATTTTCCAATGCAATAGCGATATGCGATATACCCAAAAAAGGCGATAAATGCGATATATATCGCGCGATAGCGATAACGATTTACATCCCTGATATGTATTAGTGATGCACGAGACCCAAAATTTCCCGAGACTCGAGACTCTCGTGCATCACTAGTATGTACATATGTGCTAATTTCAGATGCCCCCAATCAGTGCATTTCGTCCCTATTGCTCCGTTGAGCGGCTAATATGTTGTCAAATCGCAGCGGACACCCCCATTTATTCTGTCCCAAAATAGCTTTTTCGGCCTATTCATTTCACCCGGCCGGACGCAAAGTTTGCCTTTTTGGCCAACTTTCCCGATTCGACCATCCCCAAAATTTGATAATTTCCAAAATTGGTATGAGCTGCTTTCATCAACCAAAAGGCCCTCAGGATTTTCGTGCCCCCTTGTGCCCATCACCTTCGGCGAGACTTCTGTGGGCCCAAAGATGTTGTCAACACTTTTTTGTGTTCCATTGTCCCCCCCCCCCGACTTGAGGGCAAGTGGAATTAACATTTGCGGAAAAAAATGAAGAGAGGGAGTAAAAAGAAAATGAACGAACCCCGAAAAGCCCCAGAGGGCGGATTTGTATTGGTTGATCCCCCCGGGAGAAGCATTGAAAATGATGCAATTGGCAGAAAAAGGAGGCGGGCGGGTTTTGGAACCCGCACAATTAGTGATGATTAGGAGGGGTGAGTGGTCGTGCACCAGAGATGTAGCCGGATTCCGGACTTTTGAGAAAAAAAAATCCGAAATTTAGCCGGAAATTTTACAAAAAGTAATTATAATAAAGTGATTAATGGATAAAACTGATAGTTTTTAATCGTCAACAACAACATATAATAGTTATATCTTTTCCCAATTTTAAATGCTATTGGCAAAAATGTCGCCGTCCACGTCAGTGCCCGGGGGGTGGCTGGTGAGGAGGAGGAGACAAATTCGAAATTATTAATCTAAATGCCAAGTTCAAAAGGCTGGTCTCAGCAAATTGGGAGATTAATTCATAATTACCTATATTTAATACTAATTAAAACTTTTGTGTACAAATTGCGACGGATCTCCGCAGCGTGGCCGTGTCAGCGGTGGGCAAACTATGCAGTCGGCGAGGCGGGAGTACGCGGCATTTTCACGTCCACCCAAAGTGCCAAAACGCTATCACGACGTTAATCACCACTGACTGATCAATTAATTAATCACAAAATTAATCTTAATCTACAACAACAAAAAGAACAATCCTCATTTTTCAGTTTTAACTCTCATTATTTTGTCGAGCTCAAAATTGATGCTGATCAAAAAGTAATTATAATAAAGTGATCAATGGATAAAACTGATCGGTTTAACAACAACAAATAATGTTATATCTTTTTTCCAATGGGTCCAAAATTCGCTTCAATTTTGTTGCCAGGCTTGCCCAACGAAACGCATGGAAACAAATTGGCGGTAAAAGAGACAAATAAATTGGCGGTGTCTGCAAATCAAAACAAAAAATAATTTAAACAAAAATTTAGTTTTTAAAAAAAATAGACACAAATAAATTTAGGAAAAAATAGCATAACCCTCCCACAACACTTATATTATGTCCACGAATTGGTTTGGCGATGATGCTTTTTGCCCCCCTCCCTTTTTTCGTGCATTTTTGAACAATTTGTGCAATAAAAAAGATTTTTGGAACTTTCGAATTCGCGTTTGCGGGCTTCCCGAATTTTGTTGAACGGGAGGGAAGTCAAATTTGCCCCGTCCGTGTAACCAAATGACATTTGCGTCGTTTTTTTATAAAATGAATTGGCCCCAAAATTTTTATTTTTTCTCACCCAAACGCTCCCCGTTTAGCGTGTAAATAATTTGGCCATTTTCCAAATTGACGCCACAGCCGATGACGTCGCCGACGCCAAACGAAGGCTTTTTCTTTGATTAAAGGACGTCGTTATTTTGTAAAAACATCAATTTTTGTTTATTTGAAAATTGCAAAAATTATATATAATTAGCTTTTACTCTATTTTCAAACCATTTCAACTGCTGGCTTTTATTTTTAATAGTTTTATTTTATATAAATTACTATTGTTTTTAAATCGAACTTATGCCACTTGAGATTTAACAAGTAACATAAAAGTGAATAAATTCTCGAGATACTTAAAAAATCTCGGTAAAATTTCGTTGATCGATCTCAAAAAAATTTACATTGTTGATCAGTTTTAGGGCGATTTTTGGTCCTCATTTGTCAGTGCGAATGATAAAATGATGATGATCTTTCGCCACAACGAAATTCTTGAAAAAGATTAAGTGCGTCTCTTGCTCAATTGAAACAGTTTTTTGGTGGCGATGCGCAATTAATTGGCCCATAAAATGTGTGAATTTTGCACGATTTGATGGACACGAACGCTCGGGGAGGTGCCAATTTTTTGATCAATTTTTATTCCCTTTTTTTGTGCGGTTGAAAAGAATTCGTCCGAACATCCAGTTATACGACGTAATCATGATGTGCTGATCAAAAAAAAAAAATTGGTTAAACCTTATAAAATGGGGGGCTAGTGTCCGTCAATGTCCCACTCAAACAAACTCTTCATTTAACCTCCTCCCCGAGACTGAACGCGATAATGAGCTCTACAACCGTCTTGATCATGCTGATTCTGGTGGCCAGTGCCTTCGTTGTGCAAGCCGACGCTGGATGGTTTAAAGCATATAACGGCTATGGCTACGATGGAAGCGCAGCCGCGGCCGCGTCGGCGGGCTATGGCGGCTACGGTGGCTACGGCGGCTACAGTGGCTACGGCGGCTACGGTGGAAGCGCGGTCGCGGCCGCGTCGGCGGGCTATGGCGGCTACGGTGGCTACGGCGGCTACAGTGGCTACAGCGGCTACGGTGGAAGCGCAGTCGCAGCCGCGTCGGCGGGCTACGGTGGCTACCGTGGCTACAGCGGATACGGTGGCTACCGTGGCTACGGTGGAGGCGCGGTTGCAGCCGCGGCCGCGTCGGCGGGCTACGGTGGCTACGGCGGTTGCGCAGGTTGCGGACGCAAATAAACGCGCACCGTCGGGCAAAAAAAGAAAAAGGCGCACGAAGGATGGACAAATTTTACCAAAAGCATTTTTACCCCCCCCCCCCGTGCTGTTGTACATATTATAGAGTGATGAGTATGGCCCGGATTTTTTAAGGGCTTTACCTATTTTTTTGCACATGCTTTCCAAAGTAAAAATTATATATTAGCACTTGTCGAGAAATGCCAAAATAAGCATTAAAAATCACGATAAGCGCCTAAAATAAGCACTAAAAGGAGAAAAAAATGCCAAAATATGCACTAAAGGTCCAAAAGTACCAGAATAGGCAATAAAAGTGAGGTTGGCCACGGCAAATTTTAATTAAGCTGAAAGTGCTCGAGGGTAGAGCCCGGTCGAGATCGAAAATCTCGACGAGATTCTCGAAAAATCTCGACCTCAAGATCTCGCTCGAAGCTCAAGTCCGGGCTCTACTCGAGGGCAAAACGGTTGACTGCGTCGCGGAGGGCAAATAAGCACCGAATTTGGTCGGAGAGACGGCTGAATCGTGCTACAAATTGAACTTGTTGTACAAGGAGCAGAAGAAGTCGGAAGCTTTGTGAAATGTTCTTCGAGTTGTCAATTTTGTGCTTTTTTTGATTGGAAATTGGGGTTTCGCCAAGGAAAGTTGGGCTTTTTCTGATCATCTTACATTAATCAGCTAACATCTTTAGTGCAGTGTTCCCCGAACTCATCTAATTCTTAGATTTGTATATGGCGGTCCCTTTGATCACCGTTCTCCCCCATTAGCTTCTATAATCCCTCAATGGCGGTCCCTTTGATCGCGGCTCTCGCCAATAGCTGCTATACGGAAGCTGTGTGAATTGTTTTTTGGTTTTTCAATTTTTTTTGTGCCTTTTTTTTGATCGGAAATTGGGGGCTTGCCAAGGAAATTTAGGCTTTTCTGATCGTTTTTTAACATTTTTATAACTCGAGACTGACTAAATTAAATGTGAAATTTTAGGGGAAGCTCAAATAGAAACTTTCTGATCATATTTATTTTTTCAGAATTTTAAACCAATATATTTTTCGCCAATAAAATACTAGCCAACCAAAAGTGGTCGTTTTTCCTTAATTTTTCAAAAATAACAACCGATTCAAAAAGCCGCTTTAAATTTTCATTTTTTATTTTTTATTGACGAATTACTTTGAACTTAATTTTTAACTTTTTAATGCCAAGAATTGATACGCGTTATTTTAACTTTTAATAAACTTTTAACAAGTTAAAAGTGAGATTTGGTATAGGGCTCAGCAGAGGATGCTGCGCCATTTCGCCTCCAATAGAGCCGCTGGGATTGAGCAGTGATATCCCTCAAATGATTAACCGAAAGTGAAAACGAATTTTTTAGGTTGGGACCGCCGGGGGCGCCGATGTTATTTATCTCTTATCATTTCATACAGGAACGGGTTGAGTAAAATGAAAAGTGACTCTAAAATGCAAACTTAGGCGCTGAATACAATACCACGTTTAAATCGGTTTATAAAGCCGCTTGTTGTGTAGCGCCCGAGGCGTGCAGGCCTCCGCAGAAAGTTGCAACAGAATTTGTGATTAAAAGGAATTGTTTGGGAGTTCGAATTTAAAAGCTTTACGCGCGTTTTGGAGCGGGATTAATTCACTTTAATGAATTTTGTCAATATTAAAAGTAATTTTGTATATGAACGAATGAACTAAGAGAGTACGGGATATTTGAAAGAAAAAACAATTTGTAATAATTATCTCATTATTGTCTTTGCCTGCGAAGCAATTACTGCCCCCCCCCCTCAAAAAAAAGTAAATGACTAAATTTATTGTTAATTCGAGGAGAGTTCCAGTCAGTGTGCCGTGAACCCTACTCTCAACGGCATTTGCTTCTCATCTCAATTGTGTCCGGCGTCGACCGAAGCAACCAATTCCAAATGCCGGCTATGGAAACGGAGAAAACATTTAATTTTAGGTTCATTCAAAAATTCGGGAAATTGAAAATTGTAAAAAGTGCCATTTTACGCCATATTTTGGTGCATTTTTTGGCTTTTGTTTGGAGCATATAAATCCGTTCCCTGTTAATTTACTCCAAAAATTTTAAATATTTTAATTATAATTTTACTTTGAAAGTGTTAAACTTCCGGAGGGGGGGGGGGGTAAAAGGAGCGCATTTTGTTATTGTTTAATTTTGCGAAATATTGGAGACATTTAATGCCGAAGGTCCGAAGTAGAGAGTCCGTTTCCCCCCTTTTTTCAGTCTATAAAAAAGTTTTAAAAGTTTGTTAACAATTTAAAAGTGCTCCGAAATGGCTGTTCTGCTGACGGCGAGTCGGTGGAGGTCAGTGGCTGGCAAAGTGCCAGCTTTGTGAGGGCCAAATATGCAACAAAAACGACGCGAAAATATTTTATTTCATTTAAATTTGAAAATGTTGCAAAAAGTTTGTTTTAATTTTAATTTAAAATTGCGCAGTTTCAACGGCTTTTTTTATTAGACGGTAAAAATGTTCTTAAATTTAAAAACTATTCCAAACATTCAGCGAGTCCGGCATGGAAAACGCGGAAAACGCGGCAACGCAAGAGTAAATAAAATTTTAATTTTTAAATAGCTGCAATTTTTTCAAATACTCAAAATTATTTTTATTGAAAATTATAATTAAAAATATTCGCAAGCAATATTTTTATTAAAAATTGTAATTTCAAATCATTTAAATATTTGCAAATATTCTATATAATTAATTTAAAATCATTTTAATTTACATTCACGGCTTCAGTGCCATCTAAAGATCATTTGACAGAAAGGCAAGCGTGAATTGTTTGTGGAAATTGGCATTTTGACCAAAAAAATGTTACATTTGTCAGTTTCCAATTTGTCAACGGAATCCCATCGATTTTTTCGGGTTACATTCTGGGGCAACAGCTTCTTTCTAAATTAGTAAATGCTTTGGCCGACAATGAAAAATAAATGATAAAACGACCGTAATCTTCAACAGTATAATCACAAATCCGCTAATTTTCAGTTTCTTCTAAATCTCATCGGCAATGTTGTATTTGAAGTTTGGACCAAAATTCGCTTCAATTTTGGTGCCAGGCATGTCCAACGTAACGCATGGAAACAAATTGTCGGCAGATTCGACAAGCAACCCGTCAGTGTCTGCAAAAATAAAATAAACATTAAAGTCGCCCCCCCCTTTATTAACCATACTAAATCAGTGTGTCCGTATGTTTGTCCTTTATTGAATGAAATTTTTTTTGACACGAAAACATTTTTTGATGGGAGGGAAAAATAAGAGAGCAAAAAAACGAAGAGAGAGAAGAAAGAGAGCGAGGGACATACTGTGTAGAGTTGTTATTGCTTTGTTAAAAACAAACAAGCAAAGACATTTTTTATACTTTATTAAACAACAATTTCAACACAATAATGGAAAATTTAACAAAAATTACGTAAAGAAGAATCCCGTTTTCCCGTTTGTGATAGAATTATTTTCAATAAAAGGGATTTATCTAAAAGTAATTATTTCTTAAAATCGAGTCAAGGGTCAGTGCAAGTAAGTGTTAAGGCAAGTCAAGAGTCTAGGCAACTCAAGAGTTAAGGCAAGTTAAGAGCCAAAGCAAGTCAAATCAAGGCTGTTGAGCCAAGGCAAGTCAAGAATTAAGGCAAGTCAAGGCAGTCGAGCCAAGGCAAGTCAAGAATTAAGGCAAGTCAAGGCAGTCGAGCCAAGGCAAGTCAAGGCAGTCAAGACTCTAGGCAAGTCAAATCAAGGCAAGAGTAAGAGTCAAAGCAAGTCGAGATTCATTCACGAGCCAGGTCAAGAGTCAAGGCAGTCGAGCCAATGCAAGTCAAGAGCCAAGTCAAGGCAGTCAAGAGTCTAGGCAAGTCAAGAGCCAAGGCAAGAGTAAGAGTCAAAGCAAGTCGAGATTAATTCACGAGCCAGGTCAAGAGACAAGGCAGTCAAGCCAAGGCGAGTCAAGGCAGTTGAGTCAAAGCAAGTCAAGAACCAAGGTAAGTCAAAGCAAGTCGAGATTCAACGAAAGCCAAGAGTCAAAACAAGAGTAGGGCAAAATCAAGGCAAGAGTAAAAGCCAAAGCAAGTAGATTCAATCACGAGTCAAGAAGAGTCAGAGCAAGAGTCAAGGCAAGTCAAGAGTTAAGCAAGTCAAGGCAAGTCAAGAATCGAAGCAAGTCAAGAGTCAGGGCAGAGTCAAGGCAAGTCAAAAGTCAAATCAAGAGTCAGAGCAAGAGTCAAGGCAAGTCATGAGTTAAATCAAGGCAAGAGTAAAAGTCAAAACAAGTTGAGATTCAATCACGAGTCAAGAGTCAAAGCAAGAGTCAAGGCAAGTCAAGGTTAGGCAAGACAAGGGAAGTCAAGAATCAAGGCAAGTCAAGAGTTAAGCAAGTCAAGAATCAAAGCAATCGAAATTCAACTCAAGTCAAGAGTCAGGGCAGAGTCAAAGGCAAGTCAAGAGTCAAAGCAAGTTGAAATTCAAGTCAAGAGTCAGGGCAAGCGTCAAAGCAAGTCAAGAGTCAAATCGAAACAGGAGTAAGAGTCAAAGCAATTAAATTCAATCACGAGTCAAGTCAAGAGTCAGGGCAAGAGTCAAGTCAAGAATCAAGGCAAGTGAAGCGTCAGAGAAAAGTCAGCGCAAGAGTCAAGTCAAGAATCAAGGCAAATCAAGAGTAAGTGAATCAAAAGTTAAAGAAGTCAAGAGCCAAGGCAAGTCAAAAATTCAACGCAAGTCAAGAGTCAGAGCAAGAGAAAGCAAGTCAAGAATCAAGGCAAGTCACGCGTCAGAAGAGTCAAGGCAAGTCAAGAAGCAAGGCAAGTGAAGAGTCAAGGCAAGTTGAAATTCAACGCAAGTCAAGAGTCATGGCAAGTCAAGACTCAAAGAAGTTAAGAGTCAAGGCAACAGAAAAAATTTAAACAAAAAAAAATAAAGACAATAAAGAGCGGTTGGGTGCCGCGAAGCGGCAGCCAAACGCTCGTCTACTATACTAAATCAGTGTGTCCGTCTGTATGTTTGTCCCGTTTTGAATGAAATTTTTTTTGACACGAAAATTTTTGGTGGTGGAAAAAGAGAGCCAAAAAACGAAGAGAGTAAGGAAAGAGAGCGAGGGACGACATATTGTGTTAGTTGTTTTTGCTTTGTTAAAAACAAACAACTAAAGACATTTTTATTTTATTAAACAGCAATTTCAACACAATAATGGAAAATGTAACAAAAATCACGTCAAGAAGAATCCCGTTTTTCCCGTTTGTGATAGAATTATTTTCAAAAAAGGGATTTTATCTAAAAGTAATTATTTCTTAAAATCGAGTCAAGGGTCAGTGTAAGTCAAGAGTTAAGGCAAGTGTCAAGGAAGGTCAAAAGTGAAAACAAGAGAAAGAGTTAAAGCATAGTTGAGTTGAGAATTAATGCAAGGCAAGTCACGAATCAAAGCAAGTCGAGATTCAACAAATCACGAGTCAAAGCAAGTCGAGATTCAAAACAAGTCGAGATTTAAGAGTCAACTCAAGAGTAAGCCAATTCAAGTAAGAGTCAGGGCAGCGTCAAGGCAAGTCGAGAGTCAAATCAAGAGTCCGGGCGCGTCAAGGCAAGTCAAGATTAAAAAGTCAAGTCAAGAGTAAGCCAAGGCAAGTAAAAGCAAGTCAAGAGTCAAATCAAGTCGAGATTCAAAATAAGTCGAGATTTAAGAGTCAAGTCAAGAGTAAGCCGATGCAAGTAAGAGTCAGGGCAGTGTCAAGGCAAGTCAAGAGTCAAATCAAGAGTCAGGGCAGCGTCAAGGCAAGTCAAAAGCCAAATCAAGTCTTGACTCAAGAGTCAAATCAAGGCATGAGTCAGGGCAAAAATCAAGAGTCGACGCAAGTCAAGAGTCAACGCAAGTCGAGATTCAATGCAAGCTAAAAGTCGTCAAGCCAAGAGTCAATGCAAGTCAAAAGTGAAAACAAGAGAAAGAGTTGAAGCATAGTCGAGTTGAGAATCAATGCAAGGCAAGGCAAAGTAAGCAAGTCGAGATTAACACAAGTCACGAATCAAAGCAAGTCGAGATTCAACGCAAATCACGAGTCAAAGCAAGTCGAGATTCAACGCAAATCACGAGTCAAAGCAAGTCGAGATTCAACGCAAGTAAAGGGCAGGGCAAGTCAAGAGTCAAATCAAGGCATGAGTCAGGGCAAAAATCAAGAGTCAATGGAAGTCAAGAGACAAGGCAGGTCAAGAAGCAATGCAGTAAGTCGACGCAAGTCAAGAGTCAACGCAAGTCGAGATTTAATGAAAGCTAAGAGTCGTCAAGTCAAGATTCAATGCAAGTCAAAAGTGAAACAAGAGAAAGAGTTAAAGCATAGTTGAGTTGAGAATTAATGCAAGGCAAGTCAAGAGGCAAGTCGAGATTCAACGCAAGTAAAGAGTAAATCAAGAGTAAAGCCTAGAGCCAAGGAAAGTCAAAGCAAGACAAGAGTCAAAGTAGTCGAGATCAAGGGGAAAAGTTTTATACCAAAAGATGAAAGACAATGAAGAGCGGTTGGGTGCCGCGAAGGGGCAGCCAAGCGCTCGTTAACTATACTAAACCAGTGTGTCCTCCAGTGTGTTTGTCCCGTTTTGAATGGATTTTTTATTCACACGAAAACTTTTTATGGGTGTGAAAAATAAGAGAGCAAAAAAACGAAGAGAGTGAAGAAAGAGAGCGAGGGGCAGACTGTGTAGAGTTGTTATTGCTTTGTTAAAAACAAACAAGCAAAGACTTTTTTTACTTTAGTAAACAGTAATTTCAACATAATAATTGAAAATTTAACAAAAATCACATCAAGAAGAATCCCGTTTCCCATTTGTGACAGGATTTTTTTCAAAGAAAAAGGATTATCTACTTACTTAAAAATAATTATTTCTTAAAAGCGAGTCAAGGGTCAGTGTAAGTCAAGAGTTAAGGCAAGTGTCAAGGAAAGTCAAGAGTCAAATCAAGGCAAGAGTCAAAGTAAGTCGAAGTTTAAGAGTCAAGTCGAGAGTAAGCCGAGACAAGTAAGAGTCAGGGCAAAGTCAAGGCAAGTCAAGATTTAAGAGTCAAGTCAAGAGTAAGCCGAGACAAGTAAGAGTCAGGGCAGTGTCAAGGCAAGTCAAGAGTCAAATCAAGAGTCAGGGCAGCGTCAAGGCAAGTCAAGAGTCAGATTAAGTCGAGATTCAAAACAAGTCGAGATTTAAGAGTCAAGTCAAGAGTAAGCCGAGGCAAGTAAGAGTCAGGGCAGCGTCAAGGCAAGTCAAGAGTCAAATCAAGAGTCAGGGCAGCGTCAAGGCAAGTCAAGAGTCAAATCAATAGTAAGTCGGGTCACGTCAAGAGTCAGTGCAAAGTCAAGGCATGTAAGAGTCAACAAGGCAAGAGTCGGGGCAAAAATCAAGAGTCAACGGAAGTAAAGAGCAAGGCAGGCGAAAAAGCAATGCAAGTCAAAAGTCGACGCAACTCAAGAGTTAAATAGAGGCAAAGTCAAAGCAAGTCGAGATTTAACGCAAGCCGAGTCAAGACTCAAATCAAAAGTCAGGGCAAGTGACAAGGCAAGCCAAAAGTCAAATCAAGGCAAGAGTCGGAGCAAAAATCAAGAGTCAAGGCAGGCGAAGAAGCAATGAAAGTCAAAAGGCGACGAAAGTCAAGAGTCAAGGCATTCAACGCAAGTCACGAATCAAAGCAAGTCAAGATTCAGCGCAAATCACGAGTCAAAGCAAGTCGAGATTCAACGCAAGTAAAAAGGCAAGGCAAGTCAAGAGTCAAATCAAGGCATGAGTCAGGGCAAAAATCAAGAGTCAATGGAAGTCAAGAGACAAGGCAGGTCAAGAAGCAATGCAGTAAGTCGAGGCAAGTCAAGAGTCAACGCAAGTCGAGATTTAATGCAAGCTAAGAGTCGTCAAGTCAAGACTCAATGCAAGTCAAAAGTGAAAACAAGAGAAAGAGTTAAAGCATAGTTGAGTTGAGAATTAATGCAAGGCAAGTCAAGAGGCAAGTCGAGATTCAACGCAAGTAAAGAGTAAATCAAGAGTAAAGCCTAGAGCCAAGGAAAGTCAAAGTAGTCGAGATCAAGGGGAATTTTGTCTGGACATTTGCGACATAAGTCAAAATTGACGCTTTTTTATGACTAAAATTTGTATTCTTTCTCACCCAAGCGCTGTTCGTTTAGCGCGTAAATAATTTGGCCATTTTTAACGCCGCAGCCGACGACGTCGTCTTTCTCAAACGAAGGCTTTCCGTCTATGAAAGGACGCCCATTGACGTGGGTACATCCCTCAACTTCGTGACCCAAAAATGTGCCATCGCTTCCGTATCCGTAAGTGCCTTCGTGATATCCAACAAATTCGTCCAATGGCATTCGTTCGGTTGCAAGTCCAATGGAAATAAAGCTAAATATAATATTTTAAAGCACAACAAATGTTTTATAAATAAATTACCTTATTTTCTCTATGATTTTCACTTCGAAATAGGAAATGCCGAAAGGATTTTCCAGAAGTCGATTTTCAGCCAACACAGAGCTCCACCCCTCTGAAAATTGAGTTAATTCAACAATTTAAATAAACCCTTTTAATCAAAATGTTTACCCGAATTCTCTCCATTATGTTGGACAACCAATTGACCGGGCTCAGAGAGCGCGAGATTGTCGTGACAATCATCGGAATCCCACCGATTGATTAGCCCTAAGGAAATATAATTTTCATTTTTCTAAATATTAAAGCTAACTGAGGCCTAAAAGGCAGAATTTCCGAACTATGAACAAAAAATTTAGACCTAAATTACCAAGCTTCAGCAAGTAGCTGATGTTCAGCTGCTGTTCTTTCTGATACTTCTCCAGTATGTCATCAATTTCAACGAATTTGTTAGCATTTGACAATTTCTGTTGCTCCAATTCGGCGAATTTGTTGGCATTCGACTGTTTTTGCTCCTCCAATTCGGCAACGACAATCGCTTAAAAAATCAAATAAAATTTGTTAACCATTTTAATACATTTACCATTTTGCGCATTCAATCGATGGACCGTATAAATGACAAAAATAAGCAGAACAATTGCGCACGCGATGCCAGCGATTCGATAAGGATCTGTGTAACGTCCAAAAGTTGGCTAACGAATTAAAGAAAGTTTAAATGATTCCAATTGTTTTGTTAGAGATTGACGGAACTGGCATTCCCCCCGGGCTTTTTTTGGGAGAGTTCCCCCGCCGAGCCTTAGTAGCGCTGTTCGTAAGTCTTGGGGTCTCGGGTTTCGGGACGGTATATAATTCTTATTTTTCAAAATTTAATGCTAAAATGATGCCTAAAAGACGGGGGAATTTCCAATTTTAGAAGCTAAATTTTCTTTTTACCATTTTCCAATTCGGCGACGACCATCGCTTGGACAGACTTCAGAGATTCAGCCATTTTGAGTCGCATTTCATTCATTTTCTCTGAAATTTACCCAAACAAATGGTATAAATCGACAAAAGAAATTCAATCGAAAATAAAATTGTTAAATTTCGAAGTCGATAAAAAGATATTTTAGGGGTATTCGAGGGCTTAGATTCTGAATCTAACATTTATTCGACCAATTCCGAACCCCGGACCCGAAGACCCGAATTAGAACAATTTTCAAAAAATCAAAATTTTCCAAAAAACAATTGGCCTTTTTTTAACAACATTACAACGAAAAGGCAAGTAATGATCGAATTCAGCTTTTTAAACAATTTAGAGGCCAAAATTGTTTTTTGGAAAAATTTGATTTTTCGAAAATTGTTCTAATTCGGGTCTTCGGGTCCGGGGTTCGGAATTAGTCGAATAAATGTTAGATTCAGAATCTACGCCCTCGAATACCCCTAGAAAAATCTTTTTATCGACCGCTAATCGTCGACATGGGCAACCCCGGCCTCCCCGACTTTCCCGCCCCGAAGGGTCGGGGACCAACCCTACCTGAAAGACCGGGGGAATTTCCAATTTTTGAAACAAAATTTTCTTTTTTACCAATTCCCAATTCGGCGACGACCATCGCTTTGACAGACTTCAGAGATTCAGCCATTTTTCCTTTTTGTTTATCAGTCAATTGAAGGGCCGTATAAATGATGAAAATAAGCAGAGCAATTGTCCCCGCGATTCGAAAAAGATCTAACAAATAAAGTCCAAAAGGTTGGCTTACGATATTTTAAGGGAAGTTTTCTTACCGTATAGCCCCCATTGATCCGCCCGAGCTAAAATTGTGACCAAATTCTTAATCTTGCCAATTTTGCCACCAATTTCCACTTTTCAAAATAAAATTATTACTATTTTAATACATTTACCATCTTTTTTTATTGAAAGCATTTAAATTAAACAACAATTGCCCCACCATTTCCCTTTCGTGCTTCAGGCAACGCGTCAATGTTCTGTTGCTGTTGGTTCTGAAACTCCTCCGCCATCTTTGCACTCAGTTCGCCCTTCAGTTGACTCGTTCCCTTAAATTATTTAATTTAAATTAAGGATAATGCTAACATCGGTACAATGTTCTGACACTCAATTTATGTAGTTTAAAAAAACCTTGAAAAAAGAGACGTAATAAAGGCAAAAAAGTAATAACATCGAAACAGAAACTGGGTCAGACACGAAAAAAAGCAACCACAACTCAATTCATTTACGTAGGTAAAATTAAAAGAGACCAAAATTTTGAAATTCCTAGATTTGGATTTCAGGGAGGCGCCTGGACTAATTTCCTGGTCCGAAGTCCAGGAAACCCCATTTGGGAAGGGGGGGGGGGACAGATAGTATCGTTCTTTTGGGTTTTGTAGAGAATTTTTGATCAATTTGGTGTTAGCATCAGAAGTTATGCTTACCAGGGTGACCACCTGTCAAACCCAAAAATCAGGAATTAAGCTGAAAAATCAGGAAAACACCCTAAAATCAGGAAAAACCTGACAAATCAGGTACTCTGGTCACCCTGATGCTTACATGAATTTTTCGGAATTTTGAAATGCCTATAAAAAGGTTAAGGCCTCTGGAAAAAAGTGGCTTTACTTTTGGGGAACACCTTATTTCTGATTAAAAAAACACAAAAAATTTTCAGAGGATTTTGCACAATTGGTGATGAAAATATGGAAATTAGAGTAGAATCTTCCTATTTATGTCGCTAACAGCATCAGATGAGGGTAATTAAAATATAAAATGATTATGAGCCCTGGAGTTTACTAAATGAATGAATGGCGTTATCAGACGGGTGGGGGGGGGATGCAATTACAATTTTTATGGAAAGAAATGGTGCAAAATGATTATGATCCCTGCTGGAATTAGTCATCATCCAATAATACTAACTCATACTAATTCAGTCGCGAACGTACAAATATTTTTTTAAAAGATAAGAGCATCATAAAAAAAGAGTCAACGAATTTTTCACTCTGCATTGCACCGCCGTTTTTATTAGTAAACAATATTTCATCACAATAATGTAAAATTGACAAAAAAAGCGCCTCAAAAAAAGTCAAGCCAGTCAAGAATTGAAAATAAAAAGAAACTACTAATCAAAACTCCAAATTTCTTCCAGGCTCCATGATGTAGTGGCTAACAAATTCGAGAGTCTCGGTCTCGAGTCTCGGTGTCATTTCTCGGTCTCGACTCTCGAGTCTCGGTAAATTTCAAGTCTCGAGCATCCCTAACAAATAAGCGTTGCATTGGGGAATGTGAGTGTTCAAATCCGGAATGAAAAAAAATATAGTTTAAAAGGTCGACGAGTAATTTTTCGGTTCGCCCGAGACCGAGAGCCCATTCATTTTGGCCGATGCAAAGTTTGCCCTTTTGGACAATTTTTTCCATTCGGCCACCCCCGAAAATTTGTTTAATATCCGAAATTTGGTTCAATTTATAAGTTTAATTATTTAAACTATAAATTTACTAAATAAAATGCGTTTGGTGTTCTTCCATTGTGTGTGTGCATTTTTGTATTAATAATTCGACAAAATTTGCTGTCGATCAATTCATCTTGCAACATTCGGCTTTATCCTCCTCCAAGAAGAGATCACTTCTGATCAAAAAATCCCGGTCAATAATGCTAAAAGCAACTGGCGGTTTGTTTTGGGACCAGCGAACAGATAATTGCCAGCGGCCAAAAATGTCGCCGTCCACGTCAATGCCCGGGGGGAGAGGGGCAGGTGAAAAGGAGACAAATTCGAATAAATAAAATGCCATGTTCATAAGCGAAAGTGCCAAAACGCTTTTGAGTCCCGAATTTTCTTTAGGAATAAATTTATTTTTCACTAATTTCAAATTAAAATAAAAATTTTCCATTTTAATACGCCTTTTAAGGCTTCTTCTGGGTCGATTTGTGTCAGCTCTGCCGAAATAAATGCGTTGTCGAGCAAACACCGAGAGGAAAACTTTTGAATTCGCGTTTTTTATTTTGTTTTTTGAGAAAAAAACCATAGAGTGGCACTTTTGCTTTGCAAAATTCGTAATTATTGACAATTCCTTAACAAGTTTCGATAAAATCTTCAAATATTCCCCGGCGGCGCTTATCGGCGGCAGTTCATCGATTGCAAAAATATTTTTTATTTTAACAATTTTGTAATGAAAAAACAATTATGCCGATGGTATTTAAAATTGGAAAATTTCATTAATCACTTTATTATAATTACTTTTTGATCAGCATCAATTTTGAGCTCGACAAAATAATGAGAGTTTAAAACTTGGCGATTAACGGCGCTGTTCTGTGGTGCCCATTTTTGATCTGAACGCCAAATGGCACAATTTTCCTCTCGGTGTTTGCTCGACAACGCATTTATTTCGGCAGAGCTGACACAAATCGACCCAGAAGAAGCCTTAAAAGGCGTATTAAAATGGAAAATTTTTATTTTAATTTGAAATTAGTGAAAAATAAATTTATTCCTAAAGAAAATTCGGGACTCAAAAGCGTTTTGGCACTTTCGCTTATGAACATGGCATTTTATTTATTCGAATTTGTCTCCTTTTCACCTGCCCCTCTCCCCCCGGGCATTGACGTGGACGGCGACATTTTTGGCCGCTGGCAATTATCTGTTCGCTGGTCCCAAAACAAACCGCCAGTTGCTTTTAGCATTATTGACCGGGATTTTTTGATCAGAAGTGATCTCTTCTTGGAGGAGGATAAAGCCGAATGTTGCAAGATGAATTGATCGACAGCAAATTTTGTCGAATTATTAATACAAAAATGCACACACACAATGGAAGAACACCAAACGCATTTTATTTAGTAAATTTATAGTTTAAATAATTAAACTTATAAATTGAACCAAATTTCGGATATTAAACAAATTTTCGGGGGTGGCCGAATGGAAAAAATTGTCCAAAAGGGCAAACTTTGCATCGGCCAAAATGAATGGGCTCTCGGTCTCGGGCGAACCGAAAAATTACTCGTCGACCTTTTAAACTATATTTTTTTTCATTCCGGATTTGAACACTCACATTCCCCAATGCAACGCTTATTTGTTAGGGATGCTCGAGACTTGAAATTTACCGAGACTCGAGAGTCGAGACCGAGAAATGACACCGAGACTCGAGACCGAGACTCTCGAATTTGTTAGCCACTACATCATGGAGCCTGGAAGAAATTTGGAGTTTTGATTAGTAGTTTCTTTTTATTTTCAATTCTTGACTGGCTTGACTTTTTTTGAGGCGCTTTTTTTGTCAATTTTACATTATTGTGATGAAATATTGTTTACTAATAAAAACGGCGGTGCAATGCAGAGTGAAAAATTCGTTGACTCTTTTTTTATGATGCTCTTATCTTTTAAAAAAATATTTGTACGTTCGCGACTGAATTAGTATGAGTTAGTATTATTGGATGATGACTAATTCCAGCAGGGATCATAATCATTTTGCACCATTTCTTTCCATAAAAATTGTAATTGCATCCCCCCCCCACCCGTCTGATAACGCCATTCATTCATTTAGTAAACTCCAGGGCTCATAATCATTTTATATTTTAATTACCCTCATCTGATGCTGTTAGCGACATAAATAGGAAGATTCTACTCTAATTTCCATATTTTCATCACCAATTGTGCAAAATCCTCTGAAAATTTTTTGTGTTTTTTTAATCGAAAAATAAGATGTTCCCCAAAAGTATAAAGCCACTTTTTTCCAGAGGCCTTAACCTTTTTATAGGCATTTCAAAATTCCGAAAAATTCATGTAAGCATCAGGGTGACCAGAGTACCTGATTTGTCAGGTTTTTCCTGATTTTAGGGTGTTTTCCTGATTTTTCAGCTTCAATTCCTGATTTTTGGGTTTGACAGGTGGTCACCCTGGTAAGCATAACTTTTGATGCTAACACCAAATTGATCAAAAATTCTCTACAAAACCCAAAAGAACGTACTATCTGTCCCCCCCCACCCACCCAAATGGGGTTTCCTGGACTTTCGGTTGGGTCTCTTTTAATTTTACCTACGTAAATGAATTGAGTTGTGGTTGCCTTTTTTCGTGTCTGACCCAGTTTCTGTTTCGATGTTATTACTTTTTTGCCTTTATTACGTCTCTTTTTTCAAGGTTTTTTTAAACTACATAAATTGAGTGTCAGAACATTGTACCTGTTAGCATTATCCTTAATTTAAATTAAATAATTAAAGGGAACGAGTCAACTGAAGGGCGAACTGAGTGCAAAGATGGCGGAGGAGTTTCAGAACCAACAGCAACAGAACATTGACGCGTTGCCTGAAGCACGAAAGGGAAATGGTGGGGCAATTGTTGTTTAATTTAAATGCTTTCAATAAAAAAAGATGGTAAATGTATTAAAATAGTAATAATTTTATTTTGAAAAGTGGAAATTGGTGGCAAAATTGGCAAGATTAAGAATTTGGTTACAATTTTAGCTCGGGCGGATCAATGGGGGCTATACGGTAGGAAAACTTTCCTTAAAATATCGTAAGCCAACCTTTTGGACTTTATTTGTTAGATCTTTTTCGAATCGCGGGGACAATTGCTCTGCTTATTTTCATCATTTATACGGCCCTTCAATTGACTGATAAACAAAAAGGAAAAATGGCTGAATCTCTGAAGTCTGTCAAAGCGATGGTCGTCGCCGAATTGGGAATTGGTAAAAAAGAAAATTTTGTTTCAAAAATTGGAAATTCCCCCGGTCTTTCAGGTAGGGTTGGTCCCCGACCCTTCGGGGCGGGAAAGTCGGGGAGGCCGGGGTTGCCCATGTCGACGATTAGCGGTCGATAAAAAGATTTTTCTAGGGGTATTCGAGGGCGTAGATTCTGAATCTAACATTTATTCGACTAATTCCGAACCCCGGACCCGAAGACCCGAATTAGAACAATTTTCGAAAAATCAAATTTTTCCAAAAAACAATTTTGGCCTCTAAATTGTTTAAAAAGCTGAATTCGATCATTACTTGCCTTTTCGTTGTAATGTTGTTAAAAAAAGGCCAAAATTGTTTTTTGGAAAATTTTGATTTTTTGAAAATTGTTCTAATTCGGGTCTTCGGGTCCGGGGTTCGGAATTGGTCGAATAAATGTTAGATTCAGAATCTAAGCCCTCGAATACCCCTAAAATATCTTTTTATCGACTTCGAAATTTAACAATTTTATTTTCGATTGAATTTCTTTTGTCGATTTATACCATTTGTTTGGGTAAATTTCAGAGAAAATGAATGAAATGCGACTCAAAATGGCTGAATCTCTGAAGTCTGTCCAAGCGATGGTCGTCGCCGAATTGGAAAATGGTAAAAAGAAAATTTAGCTTCTAAAATTCCCCCGTCTTTTAGGCATCATTTTAGCATTAAATTTTGAAAAATAAGAATTATATACCGTCCCGAAACCCGAGACCCCAAGACTTACGAACAGCGCTACTAAGGCTCGGCGGGGGAACTCTCCCAAAAAAAGCCCAGGGGGAATGCCAGTTCCGTCAATCTCTAACAAAACAATTGGAATCATTTAAACTTTCTTTAATTCGTTAGCCAACTTTTGGACGTTACACAGATCCTTATCGAATCGCTGGCATCGCGTGCGCAATTGTTCTGCTTATTTTTGTCATTTATACGGTCCATCGATTGAATGCGCAAAATGGTAAATGTATTAAAATGGTTAACAAATTTTATTTGATTTTTTAAGCGATTGTCGTTGCCGAATTGGAGGAGCAAAAACAGTCGAATGCCAACAAATTCGCCGAATTGGAGCAACAGAAATTGTCAAATGCTAACAAATTCGTTGAAATTGATGACATACTGGAGAAGTATCAGAAAGAACAGCAGCTGAACATCAGCTACTTGCTGAAGCTTGGTAATTTAGGTCTTTCGGAAATTCTGCCTTTTAGGCCTCAGTTAGCTTTAATATTTAGAAAAATGAAAATTATATTTCCTTAGGGCTAATCAATCGGTGGGATTCCGATGATTGTCACGACAATCTCGCGCTCTCTGAGCCCGGTCAATTGGTTGTCCAACATAATGGAGAGAATTCGGGTAAACATTTTGATTAAAAGGGTTTATTTAATTTGTTGAATTAACTCAATTTTCAGAGGGGTGGAGCTCTGTGTTGGCTGAAAATCGACTTCCGGCAAATCCTTTCGGCATTTTTTATTTCGAAGTGACAATCTTAGAGAAAACAGGGTAATTTATAAATATTAACATTTGTTGTGCTTTAAAATATTATATTTAGCGCTATTTTGATTGGACTTGCGAAAGTACAAATGCGCACGGACGAATATGTTGGACGTGACGAAGGCACTTTCGGATACGGAAGCGATGGCACATTTTGGGGTCACGAGGTCGAGGGATGTTCCAACGACGACAATGGACGTCCTTTCATCGATGGAAAGCTTCCGTTTGAGGATGGCGACGTCGTCGGCTGCGGCGTCAAAAATGGCCAAATTATTTACGCGCTAAACGAACAGCGCTTGGGTGAGAAAGAATACAAATTTTAGGCATAAAAAAGCGTCAATTTTGACTTATGGCGCAAATTTCCAGACAAAATTGTTCAAAAAATGCAAGAATAAGGGGCAAGACTTAAAAGGGGGGGGCCGACTTTAATGTTTATTTATTTTTGCAGACACTGACGGTTTGCTTGTCGAATCTGCCGACGATTTGTTTCCATGCGTTTCGTTGGGCATGCCTGGCACCAAAATTGAAGCAAATTTTGGTCCAAACTTCAAATTCAACATTGCCGATGAGATTTAGAAGAAACTGAAAATTAGCGGATTTGTGATTATACTGTTGAAGATTACGGTCGTTTTATCATTTATTTTTCTTTGTCGGCCAAAGCATTTACTAATTTAGAAAGAAGCTGTTGCCCCAGAATGTAACCCGAAAAAATCGATGGGATTCCGTTGACAAATTGGGAACTGACAAATGAAAAAGATTTTTTAACATTTTTTTTTGATCAAAATGCCAATTTCCACAAACAATTCACGCTTGCATTCTGTCAAATGGATCTTCAGATGATGCACTGAAGCCGTGAATGAAAAGTTTAATCCGGCACAATATGTAGCAGATTATCCGTTAATAGAATAGCTTTCAAGCCTAAGCTTAAACCTAGGTCTAAGCTAGCTTAGGTTTAGGCCTGAGCCTAACCCAAATTTGCCTCGTGCGGCAGGGAGGCAAAATGCCCTATATATTTCCACTCTTGCCATAATTTTGCCATATTTTAGAACTTAGTGAAAATTTCGTATTTTTGAGGGAAAAATGAGAATTCCCGAAAAAAGTGTCTATGATTCGTACAATTTGAAGTTTTTGGTTGCAATTTCTTAACAAATTGAGTCAAAAATTCAAAATTTTCTCGCCGACGCCTATCGGCACCACCGACCCCCCCCCCCAGAAGTGAAGCAAAATTTTAAAAAAATCATTGGTTTTTTTTTGTAAATTCCTCAAGAAAATATTTTTGACCCCTCGGTGCCATAAAAATGCCATATTTTGGAGCCGGTTGCCATATTTAACCGCAGTTGCGTGATCGGACTTGAGGATTGATCGAGAATCTCGAAAAAATCTCGTCGAGATTTACCGAGATTCCGATCGAGAATTTCGATCTAATTTTAAGACAGTGTAACTGCAGCGGAACTGGCTGAGACCGCCTCGTTGGAGAACTGTTTGGCTCGGGTGATGTCATTGCGGGAAGAGTTTGTATAGCAGCAAAGTGTGCCACGGCACCAACAATGGGCGGAGCATTCAAAAGGCGCACTGAACAGCAGCCAATCTCCGCAGCCGTTGATTACTTCGGCCATTTCTTCGGAGTGCGTCTTTTTGTGCCGTACACCAAAATGGTAATACAATTAGCCCGGACAGGATTTACCAGGACTCCTGCTGATCCGGAATCCTCGTCTAACAAATAAGCACCAGGCATGGACGGCAAAAAAGGAAAAAAAAGCGAATTAATTCATTTGTACAAATCATAAAAGCCAAAACCATTTAAACAAATTAACAGACAACTCTAATTTTACAGACATGCTTTTAGCATACCCAAGCCAAATTTTTGAGTTGTTCACTCATTTTGGGGTAAATTCAATTTTTTTAAATTCTTTACTCTCTAACTCGAAAAAATCGTATAAAACCAAATAAATTTTGTTATAAATAAAAGAGTATTTTGTTTCTGAGCTCTGTACAAAAAATCAGGAAAATCTGCACATTTAAAAAAATTTCCCACATACGAAGTGCGCCCAACTCGATTTTCAGTGTAAATTTTTTTTACTGATGACAGAATGCCAAAGATTTATTATTACCAACAATTCGTTCAAACATTAATTCGCTTTTTTTGCCTTTTTTCCGTCCATGCAGGATTAGCAGGCTTTATTAGAGCCCGGACAGGATCGAAGTCCGGACAGGATTTACCAAGGCTTCTGATCCGGAATCTCCTGGTATTTTCGTCGAAGTCGAAGCACCAGGATCAGAATATCCTGAAAAACCAGGATTTTGATTCGGATAAATCCTGATCCTGGTCATTTCTAAAATCCTGATCCTGATCCGGGGTTTTTCAAAAAGCCGGGCTTTAAACACAATACAGGCAAAATGAGTGCCAAAACAAATGCTTTCGAATTTGATGAGTTGCCATTTGCTTTTGACGGCGTTTTTTTGAGCCGTAATTTTGAGACCTCCCAAATTTCTTTATGGCTCCGTTGGGCGAGCGACAGGAAAATCGGCAAAAGATTTGTGGCACAGCGGTTATATTCGAGTGGCTATTCCAGCGATTGGCGGAGAAGTTCAAGTGCCCGGAGGAGCCTGAACCGCAGTGGATTGTGGAGAAGATGGACGATATTGGGCACAAGGGTAGGGAGGAGCGCAGGCAAATTGGGGATGAACGAGACTTGAATTTATTAAAAAGGAGACAACCAAAAGGCCAGGGGCACTTCGCGTCTCGAGAATTTGACTCTCGACAACTCTATCGAGGAAGCTTCTGTTCGAGAATCTCGAAAAACTTGAAACGTTAAAATTTGTTTAGAAAGCTTATTTCTCAATGAGATCTTGTTTGATCTATCTTTGGCAGAGTTATACCCATTCGCCAATTTTTTATTTGAGTTGGACGAGGATTTTTGAAAAACCCGGGATCGGGAAAAATCCCGATCAAAAAAACCGGGACTATGGACAAAAAGAAATGTTTTGTAAAAAATCGGGATTATATTTGAGGGTTTTAAAAACCGGGATCAAAATTTGAGTACCAAGATAGAAAAATGGACAATTTAGTACCAGTCCCGGCCTCGTCCAACTCTAGAATTCAGCGAGAAAAGCGAACAATCGCAAAATTACAGGGGGTGTGGGAAAAGCGTAAGAACATTTTTTATTTTTTTACATTTCGTGGAGAAAGGATTCCTTGCGCACTGTGCCGCCATTGTTTCCGCCACTCTTAGGCCGATGATTTTGAATGTTTGATGACGAGGACAAGTTAAGGCGGCAGCTCGGAATCGAAATTGGACAACCCATTTTTTTCGGCACAGAAAAAAAGAAAGAAAGAATAGCTGCCCAAACTTTTCGACTTAACCACCCCCCTATTATTGCACCAATTCTGTCCTCCAGCTGTGAGTTGTATAATTGCGACAACAAAAGAGGTGCACACAACGATTTTTTTCGTGAAAATGACGGCATAAATATCGTTTTATCAAATAAAAAAAAATCGAACATTAAAAAACGAAAACACCTGCTGAATTGACAGAACGAAATAAAGCTTTTAGTCATGTCACAATGAGAGATTATAGAAATACGAGTAAGCTGAAAGAAAGCACAAAAATTTGAGACCTGAAAATCACAAATTGTTTTTACCATTCTGAATTGGAGGGGGGGGGGGGGGGGAGCTGACTAGATCGGATATCGGTGACTGATCAGAAATAGGTCGAGTTTTGGTCGGTTTAGAAAAATGATCACAAATTTGTTATTTCGATTTTCGTTTTCAATAGGGTCAAGCGATCAGATATTATGCCCTCTTCCATTGATTCAGACGAAATTGACATTTTAAAATTTTTTTGTTTTAAGATTATATCATTTATATCATCTGTAGACAATAATTTATGTTCTTTTTTAAAAACAAATCAGAATTTACTAGAAAAACACCGGTTTTGTTTAATTAAATGAAAACCAAAGGAACATTCATACGGCAACAGAAGAAGCCAACAATTTTTGTGTCAATTAATCGATTTTTCCGTTTAAATTCCATCCATCAAATTCCATCCGCCATGCACTCACTTGGCCCTGCCTTTGCCTCATCCATCCTGACCTTAGAAAATTTGAAAATTTTGAAAGAATTTCATTCATTTACCCGTCGCCGATGTCCCTATTCGTTGAATTTTATGGAGATGCGATTCCATTGTCGGTGCCATTCCCACTGAATTGCCTCCCCCTCCCAATTGGCCCATTTGTCCTCTTCTCGCCCAATCGGACAACGCACCAACAGCCATTTGCCTCCTTTTATTTGTCGAAATGTCAATCGCTCCCCCGTCAAATTGTCCTTCAGCTCAAATGGCATAAAATTATCGTAAAAAACAATCTCAAAAATGATGATGATGAAATTGACCGACTCCGAAGCATTGACAAAGGCCTAAACGAAGGGAATAATTGCTCTCAAACTGAATTATAAAAATGAAATTACGCTTTTGAGCTCTTCAATTCCTCTCGAATAATGCAAAGAACAGTGAAGTATCTTCGGAAGACCATCCCCGAGGGGGGTGAGCAACCATTTGGCCATGGCTTGGTTAGAAGCAGCAGCGGCGTTGTCGTCGGCCAGCAAATCGGGAAAAAGTCCAGAGGAATCGATCGATCGAAGCTTTGCGCAATTGCAAAGAATCGCCGGAGAGAATTGTCGCAAACGGCCGAGAACGGAGGAGCCCGACAAACGAAGTCCGCAAATGTTGCCATTGACCAAAGGCCAAAACTTTTCGCAAATAATTTCCCAGCTGCGACTTTGGTCGACGGAGGTATAAATTGCAACAGTTGTCCCGGAAGAGATCAAAAGACGTTTAAGAAATTCGATGACGGTTTGGTCGACATATCTGAATTATCACAAGATTGTTAAAATAAAAGTGTTTTTTTAAATGGTAATTACCTTATCCAAATCAATTCGAATCCGATCACTTTGCCTGGAAACGGTTCCTGAGGAATTGGCTGCCGTTTGCCAGTGCGTTTGTTGACAATTTGTGCGCCGTTCCCGTCAGTTGCGCGACGAATTTGCAGCCGACCCAACGACCATTTTCTCGACTTGAAATGGACGTCCACCAAAGCGTCCAATCGATCACTGATCAGCGCCATTTTCAGTCCGAGCTCAAAAGGGTCAATGAAGGCGAAAATCGAGCCATCAAACTGAAAGTTGAGACTTACTGTATATTCTAAAAGAGAACCCCCGGGGGCTGCTATTTAGTATATACGGCATTGCTTTATTTTGATCATTAAGAAATAAACTCACATTCCCTCCATTTGCTGTTGCTGCTCGTCGTCGCTTTCGTTGTCCGACATTTTTATAAATTAATTTTGACTTTCCGATATAGATTTAAATGGGTTAAATTATATTTATGATGGAATGACAAAAAATGTATTCCAAAAGCCCCGCAAAATCATCCGTAGAAATGTTTTTGATGGATGTGTTGGGGAAGAATGATTACATATTTGGGGAATAGAAAATGTTTTTCATTCTTTTGAGACCCAACAAAATATAAAATTGATATTATTTATGTATGTATTTGTTTGTCGGTTGCGAGGAATAATTTTTGAATGGTCAATGGTCAACAACAACAATCATTGTGTACTTGAGTGTGGATGGGGGGGGGATGTACTCTGATCAAAATATTGGGAGGGGGGGGGGGGAGGTGCTCATTTGTTAGCAGCATCGCCCTCAAATTTGTCCTTTGGTAATTGTCCCAACTTTTCATTGTAAATTCGTTATTTCGCTCAAAAATTTTTCTCTTATTAATAATACTTAAAGCATTAATGATTTAACTATTATTTATCTAATTAACGTTTTTACACTAAAAAAAATTTTTTTCCCTGAAAATTGATTATAATTTGAATTTACAAGAATTTCATACAATTAGGGATGAAAAATTGTGCGGATTTTCTGCATTTTATAACATTAAAATATTTAAAATCACGGGATGGGAACCGCTACCGGTACCGCGCGATATTTACCGCAGTTATCGCCTTTTTTGGGCATATCGCATACCGCATGTCGCCTTCGGACAAATTTAGCTCTTTTGGGTGGAGGGAAGCTGAGGAAGACTGCTAATTTAACAGCGGATGAGTCGAGAGGACGAAAGGGGGTTGGGGTGGTTTGGAGGGCCCTCTGTTTCACGGGGGAAGCCAGTGGCAGTTGTCAGAGGGGATGTGTCGCGTTTAATTTTTGATGACCCGAAGAGGCGATAATTTGAGACAATTTATTCTTTTTGGGGGTACCTCAAACTTGGGTAATTAAACCGCTCGGACGATGGGGATGAAATGGGACATGCGTGAAAAGGAGGACGGCACAAAATGGGGGGGGGGAGTTGAACAATGGGGTAAATGAGTGAAAATGTGGGGGGTAAATGGGGGGGGGGGGAGGGGAATTTAGGGAAAATGTGATGGGGACAAATGGGGTGGGGAAGGAGGAGGTAACAACGGCACTTGGACGAGGGCGGATGAGCGGGCTCGTCCGAGGGGCACGTCCGAGAATGGGGCCGGCGGACGGTGTACACGAGCGGGGCCAATGGCGGGTAGGGCACGAGCGGGGCCAATGGCGGGCAGGGCACATGAGCGGGGCCAATGGCGGGTGGCGAACAAATGTGTTCCAGTTGAAATGTGGTGTGAAGGTGATTTGGCTGGGCTTTTATAGCCTCTTTTCTACGGTGCCAACGTTTTTGTTTACTATTAAAATTGGTTTGTCCTAATTTTGATTCACACTTTTTGCCCATTTTGCCCATTTTATTTCCATAACATTTCATTTCTTTCCGTAACCTTTCTCAAATTTTGTTTTGTTCCTTCCTTTTTGCCACTTTAGATTATTCATTTCAATAAATTTTAATATCATTTTTTGTCCGACATTTGTCGGCCCACTTTTTGTTATTTCCCTATTGTTGTTTTGCACTTTTTGGGAACATTTTATTTTAGTATTAGATGCTTATTCATTTTTTCTCGCCCTTTCCATTCATTCATTTATTTCTTTCATTCATTTATCTTATTTATTTCATTTCAATTTTTATTAATTTATAATTTTTTATTATTTTTATTTTTACTCTTTAAGTTTTTAATTAATTTAGTCGAATTTCGCGTGCTCGCGACACTCCCGAAACGGAGAGCTTTTGGTCGTATTTGACGCCTTTTACGAGAGCAACATATGGAGTAAATAAATGGGAGTATGAAAGGGATGAATAAAATTAGAAAAGTTAAAAACAGTATTGCTATAAGAATTTGGAGCCAATTAAACTGTAAAAATGAACTTATGAATTTTAGTATTTCGCTGACTTGGTCAAAGGTTGTACCGGTTATCGGTTCTTCAATACTATTGTTAGTTACTACCGATTTTTTGTCTTGTTGAACAATATAGATTAACTTGGCTTCCAATGTTATCGTTGTAGTGCCGTCGGGGCACGTAACCGAACAACTTTCTTTTATTGTTTCATTGTGGTAATTAAGTTGAATCTGTTGGGGGTTTCCTTTGGTGTCACAATGTACTTGGATTTTTTGAGACGGACACTGGATATTGGCTAATGCTGTTCCGAAGTTAGTTTGACACGATAATGTCCAATTTGCACCATTCGAGCAGGAGTAACAACCTTCTAATGATTTAGTGGTGATAGTACAAGTATTCTTGTCGTAGATAGCTTTAACTTTGTGGCCTTTGAGCGTGATTTGCATTTGAAGAGCGCTGGTTTGTCGGATTTTAGCCTTTAATTGGGATTCAAAATAAACATGAGCGCCTTGGGTATCAAGAGGTAGAAGGTTTTCCGATTTTTGAAACATTTTCGGTAATGGATTTTCTTCACATTCACAGTGCACGATGGAATCTCCTCCATGGCATTGACAAGCTTCGGGTGGGAAGGTACATTGAAAATTGGTGGCCTTTGCCTTGTTTTCACATCGTAAACTGTTAGTTAATAAGTGATCATTGTCCACAATGATTATTTTGTCGTTGGTTCGGTCAATTATAAATTTCGACCCAAAGAGTGGAGTGGGGGGAATAGAAGTAGAAGTTAAGGTGACTGATATGGATTTGTCATTTGGATTTCCATGATGGGTAAGAATACCAGGTTTTAATTCCATCAGGAATACCTGTTTGTTGTCAAAGGACAGCTTAGTCGATGCAAGTATTGTCCAACTGGGGCATTTTATAACTTCATAGAGGTTATTATCTTTTGGTTCTGCGTAAGTTCGATAAAATAGACATCCGTCAACGGCAAGAAAGCATTCACAGTGCCATCCTCCGCAAGATGGAACACAGTATGAATAACCGGGTTGATCATTGACATACTTACTGACGCCTGGATTTCTCTGGCTCATTGTCAGTTTTTGGCAAAATTGTCCAGTACAGTCGCCCGAACCTGAGCATCTTTTTTGGGATGATGATGAAAGTTGATAGTTCCTCATGAAGTATTCTGACTTTTCGTCACAGACTATCGCGAGGTTATCAATCAAAATTTGAAGAGTTTCCATTGTTTTGTTTGTTTTCGTGTTTTGAAGTTTTAAACAAGTCATGTGCTCGGGTGTGACTGAAATTTGGGTTGTTTGGTCATAGGTACACTCGATGTGACCGTCTTGGCTAACAGCACAATCATTGGTTCCGGCGACGAGATTTGTTGTTTCGTCACAAGCAGTTATTTCTGGAATATTAAGAAGAGGAATAAAGGCAGAAATAAATAATGTCAAAAGAATGAGTGGTTTTCTTTTTGATTTAATAATTTTCATTTTTTTTTGTTTTCCTCTACAACAGTTATGAAGACATTGAAATATCCGGTGTATAATCGAAAAAATTAGTTTGATAATTTTTAAACTTAAGGTGATGATATAGAGTGTAAGTAGGAGGGTAGCCAGAATTAAGGCCCAATGAACTTGGCCTATACATTGTGGGTTTCGGATATATTCCATACAGAGTTGGCACGTTATTAATTCACAGACTGGTGAGGCTTGACAAGAAATATATTTGTTCTCAGATGGACCTTTGGTTTTGACGAATTGGAGGGTTATATTATAGACTTTTGCTATGATTGAGACAGGAAAAGAAACAATTTCTTTTTCCTGAAGCAAATTTTTAATAACAACGCTGTAGTCTCCGGTAAAAAGTCGCAGTTCTTTGACGTCAGTGATAGAATAAATCATAACTCCGCCAGTAACGCATTTAATTAAATTTTCAAATTTTGAGTCGTTCGCCGCTCTTTTGTTTCTTGATTGTGAGTGTTCAGAGTGTGCAATTGTATAATATTTAAGTTTAACGTTTCCCCATGCTTTGATTAATATTTTTTCATTCTCAGATTTTATATAATAAGTTTTTTCGTATGGCTCGTAATAGCAAAATTTTGTTCCATAGGTTTGTTTGATGCAGGGGTATTTCTGGCAGTATATGGGAGTACCAATCGTAAGATTGCCCTCCCCCAGACAGCGGAAGTCGTCTTTGGAGTTTGTTTGCGAATGAATTAGATTTAGGTTGTGTACAAAAAAAATAGAATGGTTAATAAGCATTATTGTATTAAAAAATTTTCTGTAGGCTTTCGAACAAGAATTTGTACGTATAAATGAACAAACAGTTGAAAAAAGAGGGGGAAGAAATGAATGGGGTGGAATAGAGTGTTCGAATTTAATGGGTATTGTATTTGAAGAAGCAAAACTGCAATCATGTGACCACGAGGGGCAAGCACAACGCGGACCACAATAAGGGGGATAATTGAAACGAATATGGCCAGAGACACAGGATAAGTGTCGAAAGCAAAATTCGCTAGTTCTTTTATTTTGTTTTATAATGAAACCGGTATTTGAACAATAAGTAGTGAATTTTGTTTCCCATAACTTCGAAGTTTCATTATCAGGGCATTTATATGGGTGGCTAAGGCAAGCGGTGATAAGGCTAAGAAGAGTTATGATTGTTAGAGAAGTTGAAGGAATGTCGAATAAAATTGATGGTTTAGTAGGATTATTTACAACAAACTGGCTTGGAGCAGATTTGTCGGGAGAGCATTCTGCAATTTCTGGTTTCAGTTTTCTAAGGTTGGGAGGGTTTTTGATAGATTTTGGTGTTGACAAACGGGTAAGTGCCACCAAAGTTTCTTCGAAATCAGAATCATTGGGAGTTATTTCTAAGGGATAAATTAATTTTAGAAGACGATTGATTGTATGTTTATTTGCCAGTTCAATAGACGCGCCGCGAGTAAGACCGTCCGAACCATTAAATAGAGATTTGATTATGCCTGTTTTCCAAAGTGCTCGGGGGGTGTCTTCATGGATTAAAACAACATCATTAATTGCGGGAAGGGATTTATTGCATAATTTTGGATTTTTATTTTCAGTTTTATAGCGTTCTCTTAAGCTCGGAATATATTCTTCAGTCCAGATTTTCCAATAACCGTCTAAGAGGGTTGTTGATTTCTTCCATAATTCGAGTTTTTGATCATAAGAGGTTGGTTGGAAAACGAAATTGGGATCTTTGGCTTCATTCTCCTCTAAGATTGGAGGAATGCAGATGTTTTTATGGGGGAGAATGAAATCGATTGGTCGCAGAATTTTGTAAGAGTCAATATCGTCGTAAATAAAAGTGAGAGGACGTGAATTTACTAAAGCTTCAATTTCGCATAGAAGTGTATGAAAAGAATCAAAATTAATGAGTTTCCTTCCGATCAGTTTTTTCATCGCACTTTTTACATTAAGATTCAATCTTTCAATAGCGCCGTTTTGCCATGGGGCCAATTCGATTGAAAAATGCCAATTAATTTTTTCCGATAAAAAATAATGTTTGATTGTCGGATCGTTTAGGACTTCTTTTAATTTCAAGGTTTCTGGTAAAATTTTAGACGCGAGTTTTAATTGAGCCGCGTTATCACTCCAAACATTCTTTGGGGTACCTTTTCGAGAAATGAAGCGCCGAAAGGCATTAAGAAATTGGTCGACAGATAGGGAGGTTACTAATTCCAAATGTATCGCTCTTGTCGTAAAACAGGTGAGAAGAAGAATCCAACATTTGTCAGTGAAAGCTTTTAGTTGTATTGGACCCATATAGTCGAGACCGACGTTTTGAAAAGGTCCACTCATTTGAACGCGTGATTTTGGTAAAGGAGGCATTTCTGGTTGCTTGAAAGGTTGTGCATTATAACGTCTGCAGTATACGCAGGTCTTTCTAATTTGGTCAATAATACGGCGAGCCTTTGGAATCCAAAAGATTTTACGTAATTCAGCTAGGATTGTCATTGTGCCAGAGTGCAAATTGTGCTCATGATAGTCCATAATCAACAAGTGGGTTCCTTTGTGTTTCCGTGGCAAGAAAATTGGGTGAATCCCTTGTATTTGTGCATTTTTTAGTCTTCCTCCGCATTTATAAATATCGTCTGAGCTTTGGTAAATACCAAGTTGTCTCTGTTCCTCAGGAGTAGGCTTCATCTCCTTTTGGATAAATCGAATGAGTAATTTTTCAGCCATTAGTTTTACAATTAATTGATTTTTGAAGGTATTTTGATCAAACTTTTCATTAAATTTATTAGAGTTTTTAAATTTGAAGTGAACGAATTGGAGAAAAACTTTAGCATACTGTATTAATTTTTGCCACGAATTGAATTTACTCCATTCTATGAAAAGAACGGGGGTTGAATTGAGCGTCAAATTTATTTGGGTAGTTTCAATTTCATCATCGAAACTGAAGAAGGATGAATTTTCTTGTTCTGGGTTAAAATTTTCAAAACTGTGGGGAGGCCAATTTTCTTTATCCATTTTTAACCATTTCGGACCATGCCACCATAACGCGGAATTTTTTAATTCAGTAATAGTCATGCCTCTCGAGGCTAAGTCAGCCGGATTGTCCGAGGATTTTACATAATAAAAATTCAAATTAATTTCAGTCATGATTTGTCGGATTTCAGATACACGGTTTTTGATGAAAGTAGGCAATTCCTTTTTACTTTTTACCCAACTCAAAACACATTTAGAGTCAGACCAGACAAGAATGTTGTCGATAGTCAATTTTGATTCTTTCACGAGGAATTTTGCGGCACGAGCTGCGATTAGAAGGCCCAATAATTCGAGTTTAGGAATTGTTAATCCCTTTAAAGGGGTGAGTCTCGTTTTAGAAAAGACAAGATTTACTTTATCATAAGTTTGTAGGTAGACTGCTGTTGCAAAAGCTAATTCAGAAGCATCTGAGAAAACGTGTAATTGAGTGAAATTTTGATGTGGTTTGATGAAAGGGGAGCGAATGATTAGGATTTCGTCGGATTTAGCAATTGAATTCCATTCTGATATTTCTTCTTCATTGAGTTTGTCATCCCATGTTTTATTAGCTTTCCAAAGTCTTTGAAAGAAAAGTTTAAATTGTAGTACAGCAGGGGAAATCCAGCCCATGGGGTCGAAATTTCTGGCGATTAAAGTTAATATTTGTCTCTTCGTTGTGTCTGTATTAATTGGTGGAATATTTAAAGTCATTTTTAGCTCGTCTGTGTTCACGTCCCATTTTATTCCAAGCATCTTTGTTACTTTGGGGATTTCTGCTCCTTCTAATCTTTGAATTTCTTAATTTAGTCGAATTTCGCGTGCTCGCGACACTCCCGAAACGGAGAGCTTTTGGTCGTATTTGACGCCTTTTACGAGAGCAACATATGGAGTAAATAAATGGGAGTATGAAAGGGATGAATAAAATTAGAAAAGTTAAAAACAGTATTGCTATAAGAATTTGGAGCCAATTAAACTGTAAAAATGAACTTATGAATTTTAGTATTTCGCTGACTTGGTCAAAGGTTGTACCGGTTATCGGTTCTTCAATACTATTGTTAGTTACTACCGATTTTTTGTCTTGTTGAACAATATAGATTAACTTGGCTTCCAATGTTATCGTTGTAGTGCCGTCGGGGCACGTAACCGAACAACTTTCTTTTATTGTTTCATTGTGGTAATTAAGTTGAATCTGTTGGGGGTTTCCTTTGGTGTCACAATGTACTTGGATTTTTTGAGACGGACACTGGATATTGGCTAATGCTGTTCCGAAGTTAGTTTGACACGATAATGTCCAATTTGCACCATTCGAGCAGGAGTAACAACCTTCTAATGATTTAGTGGTGATAGTACAAGTATTCTTGTCGTAGATAGCTTTAACTTTGTGGCCTTTGAGCGTGATTTGCATTTGAAGAGCGCTGGTTTGTCGGATTTTAGCCTTTAATTGGGATTCAAAATAAACATGAGCGCCTTGGGTATCAAGAGGTAGAAGGTTTTCCGATTTTTGAAACATTTTCGGTAATGGATTTTCTTCACATTCACAGTGCACGATGGAATCTCCTCCATGGCATTGACAAGCTTCGGGT
>JAEVLN010000024.1:0-209063 GCA_018350325.1 Globodera rostochiensis
ATTTATGAGTAAAATTATATTTGTAGACGAGTTTTTGTCTTTAATTTTTGCACCTATTAGATTATTTTTTAATTTTACTTTTATTTTCAATTTACATAAGTATTTTAACAGTGATAATTCTTAATTTATTTCAACTCTAATTTTATTTTTAAATAAATGTTGTCTAGAATCCGAGAAACTCTTTATTCACTGCGTCAGAAAAAGCAGATCACGATGCGGCTTCACTAGCAATGAAAAGACGTTATAGTAAAAATAAATTTTATTGTTAGATGGGAAAGTTTTCCGATTGCGAGCAGCGATCATAATTGTTTTTTTTATAAAAAAATTTATTTTCTTTTTTTATATATAAATAGGGAGAGACATAATGCAATTTTTTTGCCTGACAATTTGGCAGCAGCAATTTTACATGCCCCAAACATCTTTTGATTATTTCATCAGATTCACGTTTGGGGGACTGGTTGGAACAATAGAAGTTTTTTACATAGAATAGTCGTAAATATCGTTTACATTTAGTTTTGTTCATTAATTAGTTTATTCACCGATGGGATCATTTAATTATTGTAGATACAAATATTAAGTTTGATATGTTCTTTAATTCCATAGATTTTTTAATTTTTTGATAAATATCACAATTTTATAAACTAAGCTTCTTGAATACCAAAGAGTGTATTTGCAAACTAAAAATTAAATAAAGTTGTGCATAAAAAGCATTTTTGGAGGAATTGCATTCTTTACAAATTAACATTATGTGGAAGGAGGGACTCTAATGAATATGGAATGACGTCGTTTGTTGGTGGTCGTGTTCAGCAAACCTGCACACTTTTTCATTGGCAATCGATGGCATTGATTTGTGTGCCAATGGGAAAGAGGAGAGATGGCGCTTCAAATTCGTTCTCCCCCCCCCAATAAAAAATGATTACTCGGAATTTCTATCTTATATGTTCTTCGCTCAGAAATGGTATATCAATTTGCAAAACACTAGGGGGGACCCTTTTGGTCTAAATTTGTGGAAAGGCGGCCAGTTTCGCAGAGTATCTTTATTTTGCCGCGTAGTACAAAATTATTTCTATTTGACCACTGCGAGTGTGATTTTGATGAGCTTTTGGGTAATTTATTAAATCAAAATTGCTTTTTGAATGTTTGTAGAATGGATCCGAACTTGAAATTGAAGAATTTCTTTTATGTTTTATTTATTTTTACATTTACTTGACTGATTTTTCGTTTTTTAATTAAACTTTAAATTTTTGAATTTTTACAATTGCCAATTTTCAGTTCAAATTAAATTATTAGTTAGGTATTTTTTATATTTATATTTGAATTAGGATTTGTTTAAATTGAAACTTAAAGACTTACTTTTTGTTTTTAAAAACTTAACATTCTGGGTGCCATCATTTACAACAACAAAAAAGCGTTAATGGTTGTGGACAGTTAGTGAAATGATCTAACGTTTTCAGTTTTGGATTCGTCCTACTCCAAAACGAAACTTAGGTAAAATCTAATTGAAATAACACAATTTTTTGTCATATTTAAAGAAAATGGTAATTATTTGCTAAAACAATGAAAAAACACGGTATCACTAAATTGCATGGGGTATGAAAAAATGGTGTGTGTTAAGTTATTATTCACCATATTTGAATCTGACTGGATTTCGATTGCGTAAATTTGAGTTAGAGTTTTATTTTAAAAAACCGGAATATCCAAAATTTCAAATTGCTAAATTGGACATTCCTGCATACCAAATTTCCTCCTTATTTACAGACTTTTTTGCTTCCTGCTACAAATTATAATATTTATACTTGCTATTTTTTCAATTTTGATGTCCGAATAATCTTTATATAATATTTTTATCATTTCATGTTTATTTTTGTACTTTGTATATATGAAATCGTTAAAAAACGTTAAATCTTCAATGGCTTATTTGTAGCAATTTTGTTGTTAAAAGATATTTTATATTTCTTTTGGCTCACGTACAATAGACAATATTAGGTATTAAATAGTGTTCGTAGTGCAAAAAATTAAAGTAATAAGTATACTTAAATATTAAAAAATGTTTACTAAGCGGTCATTTTAAATTTTGTAATTTCTGTTTTACAATAATTGCTTTCCACGCCATCTGTCGACATTCACAACTTGTGGTTTATTCAAGTTCTTGTTTTTAAATATAACAAAAATTCAAATTTTTTATATAACATTTATAATAACTTTTACGTAACCTTTATGTTTTGACGGAGTGTTCCTTCGTGGCATTTTCACATTGATTTAACAGCAATACATATCGTTTACTATAACGTGCAAATAAAATTAGTTTCAAATATAATTGGATGTTCCCCGAGTCATTTTTTTGAAGCAGGCAACCTGCGATTGCCGTTTTGGAAGCATCCGTTTCCACAATGAATCATTACAACCTAACATAAATTCGTATTCATTATGATTTTAGTATTATAATATGCTTTCAACATGATATGGGACTACATTCGGTAAGGTGCCATACAAACTTTAGTTTTAAATATTTCGGATTTTTGCATTGTAGTAGGAAAAATCATTCGTCGATATTCTTTCAATTATTTTTATTAAATTGATATTTAAAGGATATATTTTAAGTGCAACGGGTCTTGTTAATTTTTTTAGGAGCAACAACTTTTTTCTTTTGTTTTTCAATCTGCCCAAGTCCATCAAGACCGTCCTGGATTTTACGCTTTCGATTTGGTGGCATCATTGTTTTTGAATTGTTTCGTTTTAAATTGTTATTTTAGTTTTATCATAAACGCTCATATTTAGCATTGTAAATATCTTTTTAATTAGGTTTACAGACAAAAGTATTGCTTTTTGTCTTATTTTCTTAGATTAGTTTTTAATGATTTTGGGGGCAGACTTTTAACAGATTTTAATTATAATATTAGAACATTGCACATAATCAGTCAGTATTCATTCAGTATGACCGTATTGCGTTCAATGGTTGACGACAAAAAGCACCCATTTCAATAAATCCAGACTCATTACCTCCATGAGTCGAGATTATTATTTCGATATTTTTTATAAAATTTAATTTATTCTGAACAACCTTTAAACTAATATTTATTTTACTAAATAAATCTCCATTTCTGATGAACAGTAATGTTTAGTTTGATTTATAAATATTTTAATTTTCTGTATTGTATGATATAATTTTTGTTATGATATTTGCTATTTTTTACTGTAGGAGTATTATTTATTGGGTTATTAAATTAGATTTCCGTTAATTGGATATTTGATTTTAGGTCTAAGTTTTTTCGCTTTAAATAAATGCAATTCGTTATTAAATTTCAAAATATTAAAGTTTATATGTATTTTAAGCTTTTAGGTTAAAGAAAAATGGTTTTGTATTTTTGCTCAATTTGAATTTGAAAAAGCATGCTTATTAATTTATTATAGAATTTGATAAAATGATATTTAAAAACTCTAACACAAAGTTTTTACTCTTTGCAATTTGGTCGTTATTTTTTTGAATGAGTTTCAGAGAAACAAATTTTTTATGATTTTACAGGTCCATAATTTTTTAAACACTAATTTTGATTACCAATGCGTTTAAGAAATCTTTAAAGTCATAAATATTCACATTAATTTGCTTTGCTTGCTGTGCGATTGGTGTTTCAGTCCTGATATTTAAGTTAATAATTATTTTTCTGCTTAAAGATTTGAAAAATGCATAATGACAAATCACATTTTAAAATTCAAAATATTTTTGCACAACATTTCATTCAATTCTCGTATGCCGCAGTGTTAAATTCTGTGTCGTTTCACTTATACGCAAATAAAATGTTAATTTGCTGTGTTCATTTATTAGCTAGTAATGTATTATTTATATTTAAATTTAGCACTATTTCAATTAAATTAAATTTTTTGCAAATTTATCAAATATTTTTAAACACTTGGATATTTTGTTTTTATATTAACAATTTGTTATTTGATACAGAAAACTAATAAATATTTTTAGTAAATTTTACCAGTACTGAAATGGTCAATTTTTCAAATTTTGGTAAACTGAAATTTTGGTCCCGGTTTTTCAAAATTCCTTTAAAATCCCACTATAAAAGTCCAGGTTTTTACAAAATGATTCTTTTTCTTGTTTTTGTCCAATAGTCCCGGTTTTTTTTGTAAAACGTGCGCTATTTTGGGCGCTGTTGCTTTAACAACCACTTATGCGAAAATATTATAACAATGAAAATAATTTATAATCGCATTGTGGAGCATCAGTTGATCAAAAAAGAAATTTAATATGTATAGGTTTTGAAATGGGGTCTCTACCATAAATTTTGGCCTTTAACGGCAACATCGACTTCACGAATTCCAACGCGCATGCCCAGGAGGACGCTGTATGGTACTGATTCTTTATTCAAAATCGCCGAAAACGGGGATCCCCTGTACACCTCTAAAGATGTCACTTTCTGGTGAAAATTCATTTCTTGGCGATGATAATGCAAATGTTTCTTGTGTTCAAATATTTTTTTAAATTCACCTAATATAGCCTATTGGTCAGTTCCGTTTGACTTTTCACTTTTAGAAACCGATGGTTCGGATCCGTGTTATGTATTTTGTTCATTTTTTATTTTTCTGCTGTCTGAAAAGTTGGAGAAAATTTTAATCGATTTCTCCTTTGAGTTTTTGCTTCACTTTTCTTAACAAAGACTTTTTTCCTGGCGGCGCCTGTCGGCACCGTCGGGCTTTCCTTCCTTTGTAAGAAAAGTAAAATCGATTTTTTGGGGTGCATTTTTAGACAAAAAACAAGTCTTTTTTAGGGGTGCACTTAGTTTGAAAAAATTTCAATTTTTAAAAAAAAGTTCCCCAAATTTGCATTTTTTTAAATACATCCCGATTTCCATTCCCCGTACGGTGATCCCCGGTTTGTCCGTCCCCGGTTAGGTTGAAGAATTTATTTATTCACAATATAAATTGAGTAAAGAATAGGCAAAATGTTAGCCCCGGGTGGGACTCGAACCCACGTCCTCCACCCAATCCGTGGGCAGCTCTTCCGACTGAGCTACCGGGGCGTCCCATTTGCCTTCTTCTTTATGGGTGATCTTTTGCCCCCGCCATAGGCGTTTTAACCGTTCGCTTCCAACCAGCGGAACACTCAAATCCTTACAGCTTCATCCTCAACGGGACCGGTCCCTCGGTCCATCGATCGATCTCACATCGATCGCTTCGCTGGCGACGGTTGGGCAACCATCCGGTGCTACCAGTAAAGAATAGGCAAAATGTTAGCCCCGGGTGGGACTCGAACCCACGTCCTCCACCCAATCCGTGGGCAGCTCTTCCAACTGAGCTACCGGGGCGTCCCATTTGCCTTCTTCTTTATGGGTGATCTTTTGCCCCCGCCATAGGTTTAACCGTTCGCTTCCAACCAGCGGAACACTCAAATCCTTACAATTGTAAGAAAAAGGCTAAAGAAAAATATAAAGTTTAAAGGTAATCAATTAACATATAAAGAAAAACGCAAAAATTGTGAGATATTAAAGTATTTATTTTAAAATTTGGAATGTTGTCATTTTCAGCTTCCCCAATACTTTTGCCTGAATTCCTAGTTCAGTACCTGTTATAAGTAATTATGTCATTGTTTTCATTTTTAGTAATTTCACTCCAGACCACTTCTTAAATTGCTGTACTTAACATGCTTATAGCCGTTAAATCCCGCGGAATATTTGCGAAATTTTTGCTGTATACAATTAGAATTTGAATGAGTTAATAGGTACGAAATGTAAAAAATTATCAATTTTCGTAAGAGTAGACAACGAGTTTTTGATTTGATTTTCAGTAATGAAGATGATCGTTTTTAAATTATTCATCTGTCAGGGATTTGATCGTAAAATTATTGGACGGATAATTGTGACTTGGGTTGTTTGATGCCAAAATTGTGTGCGAAAAGCGTTGCGATATTGGGCACTAAAAATAGACATAAATTAATTTAGATCCAATATTACTTTTTATATTTGGCAATTAATTTTACTTGCAAAAGTAGAGAACCGGAGCACTGCTTCCGTATGCCATCGATTGCAAAGCAAGACTTATTGGAAAAACAAAATATTCAATTGTAAATGTGTCCAAATTGATTAAGGGCGATATGACACGTGCAAAGAAAATATTCTTAAAAAAGAGTGCATTTGAAAATAATTCTGAATTGGGCAATCCTGCAGAATGGGGATCCCTAATTCATACTTTGTTATTTGAGCTAAAAAGCTATTTGTGAAACCGGGCGAAATGGAGGTCAGATTCGGATTCTACGTCCCGGAACAGCACTAAAACTATTTTCTAACGACTTTATAAAAAATTTTCATTTTTTGAAAAAAATTTGGGATCCCCATTCTGTAGGATTGCTCTGAATGAAATTATTTGTTAGCCAAACCAATATGTAGCATATCAGACCAATCGACATCAGAATACTCAGCGAAATTGTTAACTTTTTCACTTGTTCCGGGACTAAATGAAAAGATAAAAAATATTGTTGAACAAAAATATAAACTCGTTGATTTTTGGCGCCAAATGATCAACAAAATCAGTGTGTAACATAAAAATTCGCCACAATAAAGAACTAAGGCGCTATTATTAGTGAAAGATTGATTTTCGGGTTGTTGGTTGGGGTCGCCAAGTGTGCACATCACCGGCCTAAAGATTATTTTTAAAATGAATTTTTGCAAAAATGCTAACTTTTCCCAATGCGCGGAGCTTCCAATATAGGCGCTGAGCCCATTTAATAACGTTTTAATCAAACAAATGCCAATGAAAACTTTAAAAGTGACGTATTTTCCATTCGCTTTATACCTTAAAAGAATAAATTAATACCTAAATGTACTTTTAAATAAATTCTCAGTATGAATAAAAAAACTAAATATAAAAATTTTAAGCTTTATCACCAGAATGGAAAGATAACTCCGATCAGACGGTCGAGTCCAATGCATAGCTGAAGCATCAAAGCAATTCCTGTGCCAATTAAGGGAACAAATTGTATATAATAGCACGTCCGCAGTGTGATGTAATTGATTCCAAACGCAAAAATGACGAATTTGACGCAACTTCCAAAAAGGAGGAATGAGGCAAAAAATGCATAAAAAGCGACCAGAATCATGCAAGGCGAATGGAGTGATCTGATCGGATAAGTGTTAGCCGTTTTCTTACAAAGTTTGATCTAGATACGACTACCAAATTTCAAAATTTGGCATTTCGTTTTTATTTTGTGGCATTTGGAGATTAATGGGTACCGGGGAAGTCCCAAAAAACCGACACCCTTTAGTAACAACAAATTTTAATAGAATGAAATGAGGCTATTTTAGTTTAGGGCTTAAATTCGAATATTTTTTACTTTTTTTTGATGGTCACATAGACGAGACACGAGTTTAGTCCAATTCCGACACAACAAATCATGGCATTAATTCCGGTTGTAACAATTTCTCTTGGCACAAAGCCTTTGTTCATGAAAAGATCGTAAAGCTTAAAAAATAGAAAATTCAATTAATTAAATAAATAATTTTACCGGATCAACGGATGATGATGCCATTGTAATTATTTGAATATTTTAGATTGTTGTTCGCTTAAATTTATTTTATTTGCTTAAAATGTCTTTGCCATTTTTCATTTGTAAAAGGATGAAAAAATCCAAAGTTCTGTTTGCTAGTTTATTTCAAAAATTTACTGTTTTATTTTTGTTAGTTAGTCTCAGGTTTTTTAACCGGGAGTTAAATAGTTTTTCCGTATAACTCCCAATTATTTAATTCAAATTCCGGTTCTTCTTAAAATATGAACCCGCTCAATTCAGGAAAAATTAATGTGAACAAAGAGAAATTTTCATCTAAAAATTTTGAAAACGAAATGCTTGATGAGGAAATACTTTCGTCAAGAACCGTCACAACTTTTTAACAGGATAATTCGCGCGTGAAAATTTAATAATGAACAAAAGCTAATCATTAAAAATATTATTCTAAATTTTCGTAATAATTAGTTTTGTTTATTGCGAATTAAAGATATTTAAATAGTATCTCAAATTCATTATTGCATAGAATTTTTTCGCTTTAAATAAATGCAATTCGTTATTAAATTTCAAAATATTGAAGTGACTTGTTTTTCATTTTTTTAATATGTATTTTAAGTGTTTTTCTTGACTACCTGCCATTGTTGCCAAATAGCTTTTTTGTTGGTATTTGTTAATTTTATGAACTTGAAGTTCAAAAGACTTGGTGCCATCAGCTTCGAAACTCCAGACTGGCACCCCAATCTTTGACACTAGCAAAGTAACATTTCATTATTTATCGTTGATTTGCATAAATATTTTATCTTGGTGTCGCAGATTAGCATGCTTTTATTATACAAACGCTCGTTTTTACTAAATTACTGATTATTATGCGTTAATTTGAAAAAACAAAAATCAAAATTTTAAATACAAGTTTATTGGTAATAATTTTGAGAAAATCGCGCCGTGCACGTCTTTTGCGCTTTCAGACATTGGCTCATCTTCGTTAAATTAAAAAAATTTTAAATTAATAAATTTTTCTCTGGCAGCGCGAGAACGAACATCAATGATCACGCAAACAGACATAACTTGCTAAATAGTAGGTTTTTCGTCGCAATTTATATTTTGTATTGGTCCGTCAGTTTCCAAATGTTTTTAATTCGTGCAAAGCTTTCTCTAAATAATTTTAAAAATAGTAAAATATTTTTATGTATTTATTATTTCTTAATTTGAATTATTTTTCCATGGCCGTAAACGATCATAGTAGTTATATTATTGTTTTGCATTTTTTTTATGTTCAGTTCAGATTTTCTGCAAAGTTTGTCAGCCTTTTTGTATATTAAGTAAAATAGAATTTTTATTTTGTTGCAAATTTTTTCGTGTGATAACGATTTTTTTGAAGATTTTTGTTTTGCTTCACCTTTTGGCTTTTTGATGTTTCTTATACAATAATAGGCGAAGGCAACATTTTTTTAGAGGCATTTTACTTTATCATTCTTTTACCTGTACGTGTGATGTATTATTTTCATCGTTCGTGTGCGGTTCAGCTTCATCTTTCGGGTTGCTTTTAATATGATTTTAGGTTTCAATAATTAATATAATTTTAATTAAACACATTTAAAACATAAGAATTAATAATTGTTCTTGGTTTATATTTTATTGATAATTTTTGTCTATAATCTTCTGCATTTATACAATCAATAACAGACGCGTATTTTAAAATAATTTGTTTTTTCAAATTTGCATGAGAAATTGATTGGTTTTGTATGCTTTTAGGTTAAAGAAAAAAGGTTTTGTATTTTTGCTCAATTTGAATTTGAAAAAGCATGCTTATAAAATTTGATAAAATGATTTAGTTTGTTTTATACGATAAAGTTTCAACCAATCCGTTTCCTCTTTAATTTTTTAAAAACTCTAACACAAAGTTTTTACTCTTTGCAAATTAGTCGTTATTTTTGTGAAAGAGTTTCAGAGAAACAATTTTTTATGAGCGTTTAAGAAATCTTAAAGTCATAAATATTCACATTAATTTGCTTTGCTTGCTGTGCGATTGGTGTTTCAGTCCCGATATATATTAACAATTATTTATGCTATTTGTATAAGCCTTGAAGCATATTGAATTTATAGAAATGCAGATGCTGGTTAAAACATTGATTACAAAAAACCATAATGACGACGACCTACGAACCAATATCTAATGAATGAAATGAGTGGGGCGGGAAGATGTAAAAATTCAAAATATTTTTGCACAACATTTCATTCAATTCTCGTATGCCGCAGTGCTAAATTCTGTGTCGTAACTTATTTATCGGAGATCTACGAGAGAAAATTCATTTTATTCTTTTAATTTTAATAAATACTCTTTTTTACTAATTTTTACTCGAAAAACAAAAAATATCATTCAGAAAGCCTTATAAATAGAAATTTCTTAACAAATTCTGTCAAAATTTCAAATTCGATTAACCGACCGTGTCCACCCTAGTGGTCATTTCCCCATTGGAATCAATGAAATGATTCGTTGAGAAGAGGAGAAACCTTTGATATTTAGCTACGATGAATTTTTTAAACCATTTTTGAATGGTTTTAATGAATATAATGTTTGAGTGTTGATTATTTATATACAGCATATAAGCAGTTGATTAAATCATAATTGTTTAAATTATACTTGAACTTATAACTTAATATATTATATCTTATTATAAATTTATTTATTTATGTGATACCCATTAGTGACCTAATTCAAAAATAGATTTATACATAACCATTCTTTCTTTCTCTTTATTCACTTAAACATGTAAACGAAATTCCATTGTTGTGATTCGTGAAGTTCGAAATATGTTATATTTAATTATTTGTCTGAAACTTGAATGTTTTGTTAGTATTTAAAAAATAATTAACTAGCACCTTAATACTTATTACATGTAAAAGTTTGCTTTTATTTAAATGCTCCGTAAAAATGTAATTTTTTAATATAGATACACACTTTTTTAGTTAGTTTTTTTTTCAATCTTTTATTAGCTTGTTCAACCAAATTATTCGTAATTACGATTTTCTTTATTCGAAAGATTTAAATGTTTTATTTATCCTGTCTTGCGTAGATTTTGTTCCTTTTTTTAGTGATGTAATTTATTTACAATTTTGCAAAATGTTCCTTAAAATATTTTTAATATCGCTTCAATATTTTCATTATCTATTAGTTTTTTTCTTCAATATTTATTAGCTGTTCAACCAAATTCTGAGGCGCGCTTTAAACTCACCTGTTTAATTCTGTTAATCATTCATGGCGTTGAATCCATGTTATACCTTTTGCTTTAATTGTATATTGAATTTTAATCTTATTTTCAAATTTAAGTTTTTCGTAATAATTAGTTTTGTTTACGAATTAAATAAAATATTCACAATATAAGATTCTCAAATTCATTATTGCATTGAATGAAATCGACTGTTTTGTTGTTTTTCACTGCGTGGGAAAGAATGTGGATTAGGCCGTTCTTATCTGCAGCTGGTCTGTGGATTATTTATATATTTATTTTACTATTTTTATTGTTTAACGTTAAGTATATTGCAACGATCTTGTTTTTCGAAATATTACTAAATCATTTGCCTTTAAAATTTCTATTAATAAATTATTCAGGGTTGTTTATTATGTTTCAGCAAATATTCAACATCCACCAATTACATATTAATCTTTATTGCTGTTTAATAGATCAGTTTTTTTTTAACAATGATTTTTTTTTTGGTTTTATTTTGAATATTTCCAAGTGACAATAATAATTTTATCTTTATTTTCTACCTTATCCTTATTTTTTTATTTAAATAATATGGTTTTATAATTCAATTTTTTTAAATTATTTTCATAATTTCTTATTAATTAAAAAAATTTAGTGATTCAGAAACATTTAACCCAGCCCAATAAATCTTTCATTTTTAATGATTGTAATGGAAAGTTACCAGCACAGTCCGAGAATTATAATTAGAAGAAGACTTAGATTCCAGTTCTAAAAAAATAAACAAAATATACATTTTTAATAAGCAACTTTTCTGAAATATTTATAAAATTGTTTTTATGCTTAAAAAGCTTTTTGGCGTCCGTTGCAATTATAATTGAACTTTAATTGAAAATTTATTTTTTGATTATTTTTTTTTGCTTTTTATTTTGTAACATGTAATCTTTTTTATCATAATAGTTTAAATTTCTTTGAAGAGCTAAATTAGTTAAGTAATATTAAATCATCATTTTTTTATTGTTTTATATTTAAAAGGCATTCATCTTATTGCATAGTTATTTTTGAACATATTCAAGTCAAAATGAGAAGAGTATTTCAATCAAATTGCAAATAATTATTTTAGTAAATAATATTTAATTATCGTGCCTAAACCAAATTTTTAAAAAGTCCAATTTGTGTATGTTTAATTTTAGGTACTTCCATAAAAAAATTCTGTTGTTTTTCCTGTTAAAAAGTTAGTTTTCATAGTAACTAACTGTAAAGATGTTTGCAGTGAGTTTTAAAAATAATTAATAATATAAAATTGTAATTTATGTACACGTTTCCCAGCGTTGTCAGCAGCATTGAGCAAACTGCAAGACACAATGATTTTATAAGCTAATGAGAATGACGCAGCCTGGCTACACATGGGGTGCAAAATTCTGACTGCGCCACGCAGACAGAATTCTGCCCAATTCTGTGTCGCCCTCAACTTCACGTCCTATCCTTTTTTTAAATAGAAAATTAATATTTGCATATTAAATTAATAAATAGTTTTATTCACTAAATAGGCACAAAGTTTTGAACACTCAGAAAATGGAAACCGCACATTTTTAAAAAGGTTGGGGCATTAATTTACAATTAATAAGAATATTAAAAAACAAATAGAATTGGATGCGAGGAATTGGCGGATTCAGTCCAAAAATGATTTTGCCGGCCTAAATCCTTTTCTAATGAAATGGTTTCAAAAGTTTTAGTTTTCATATAGTGTTAAATTTATATAATAATTCAATTAAAGAAGTCCACATTTTTGGATTTTAAGTATATACTATTCCTTAAGGAAAATGTATATCTCCAAAGATTAATTGTCCTAAATGCACCCCTAAAAATTACTTTTTCTTAAACCAAAATTCATCCCTAAAATGGCAATTCTGTTCATATGCCCTAAGATATAAATGTAGAGTATGCTATCTCGATTCATATTTTTATCAAATTACGCGCATATTCCAACTGATGGAGGCATGCAGGCTGCCCAGGAGCATCACACCAAAACCCCAGCAATTACTAAGTAAAAATGATTGTTTCTAATATTTCTGATTAATTTTATAAATCTTCGTTAAAATTTTGTACATACTTTTTCTTGCCTTTGTTTTACGTCAATATTTAAATAATTTTCGTATTTATAAGGTTTTCATTGAATTTCTTTATAAGTTTTTAAAAAAGTTGAATAAATTTTACATATTTATTTTTAATATTTTTTAAAGTTTCGATGAGACTCGTTTGCCAACGCTGAATTAATTTGAATTTTTTTCCAGATTTCTAACGGGATCATTTGTATTCAGATCAGAGAAAACGTTTCTATTTAGTAACTTATTCAGGTATAAAAAAAACAAAAAACTCCCAGCTCTTGTTTTTATTTATGCATTTTGTATTTTATTATGAATTTTTATTAGAATTATAATTTCAAATGTTTACCACAAAATTTATTAGAAAGATAATTTTCATAAATTAAACTTTTAATTGTTGATATAAAATTGGAAAAAATAAAAACACTGTCTCTGAACCCGTAAACGCCCTCCAATTCAGCAAAAGTTCAATGACAGTCCTCGTTTGACCACTGTCGGATGCAGAAAAGCTCGTTTCTTCAGACTCCATCGGTGTCTCCTGGTCTAATTGTTAACCTTACATATTAAGACTTTTGCGTCTATTTTCATAAAATTAGCAAAGTTTTTAATAATGACTTTACAATTACACGATGTTAACTCTTTTATCCGTATACAATTGGAATTTTTTTAATAGTAGTTTTTGTGTATATTTAATGCTCTTAATTTGATTTCATATTTGCAATATTTTAACAAAATTTTCTCATCAAATTTTAAAGTTCATGCTTTTAGAATTTCATTTATAGTTAATCAGCCAATAATTTAAATTTATTTATTTTTATTTTTTGACATTTTATAAATAGTATTAATTTGGTAGTTTTTCTTTGAATTAAAATTAATGCGTACGATGGGAGTGATAGTATGCCCAGCCTCGTGAGCTGCGACCCTTTCATCGGTTATTGTGTAACCAGCTTTTTCTGAGCCTAAAGGACCGCCTTTTGGAGCTGTACTAAAAGACAACTCCACAAATTCTATTATTTAGAATTTAAAATTTTGTTTGTGTTATAAAACTTGATTGGCAGCAGCGTTGGTTTTTTAGAAATTGTATATTTGATTGAGTGAAACCTTGCATAAAAATTATATGAATTATTATAGCTATATTAAAAGCCTTATATTTTATGGTATTTGTTCTATTTTAGAATATTAATTTTGTTTTAAATGTGAAATGTATTTAAAATAAACTTAAAATTTTTTATATTTTACTTTTTTTTAAATTTAGGTATTATGATATTATCCCTTGCTTTTTTAAGAACAGCAAAGTCAGCCGAATTCCGTATTGCGCGGTGTTAGTTGTCTATTCTTTAAGAATTTTTGAGGAATAATAATATATAAAGAACTTATAAAGCCAAATGATAAATTTTTGTAATTATTATATTTTTTTGCAAGATTATTATATAATTAAAATTTTTTGTATTATCACACAATTATTTTAACTCAACAAAATGCATAATTTTATTTTTTAATTTGAATTTCACTGCAATTGTTTGTGTTGATTTTTTGTTAGAAATATTTATTTTGTCTATTAATTTGTGATATTGTGTTACTGTTTATACTGTTTTTAATAAAATATATTTTATTTATATTGATTGGATGTTCATATAAAAAGCTAACTCACTTCTTGTTACTCCAGATATTTCTTTCTGTGTTGAAATTTCCTTGCCGATTTCAGTAACAAAAGAATTAGGTAGTTGAGTAATAAATGGGTGGTTTTATTCGTGATACAAAACACTTTGTCAAGTGATTTTATTGTATTCAAACAAAAGACAAATATTTTTTGTTTCGAATTTGTATTCATTTGTTTGCTTAAATGTATAATTCCTATATTCATGATTGGCGAGGTACTGCTCCATTAAGTTCCCAGACAAATAATTTTAAACACATTTTAAATTAATGTTTGTTTTTGTGTAAATGAATGGATGTCGGTTACTTTAATGTTAATTACAATACTTTATTGAATTCAAATTCATTGTTTGCTATCTGATTAAGGAAATTTAATATTTATTTTTAATTATCATTAGTAATCCGTGAGCAAAGAAGAATTCCAGCCTTTTTTGCTACAAGTATATTTTGACAAATTTTGTTTGTTAAGTCTCTTTAAAAAGAATTAATTCTTCAATTCACTTTTAACATTATTATAATATTTGTTAGATTTAAATGTTTTACCACCATTTGGCCACATATCCTTCTACTTGTTGCTGTCATAGAATAGCGCCAATTATGTGTTGGCCGATGTTGTTTAAGTTGTTGGGCAATTTGTTCCCGATCATTGTTCTATAAATTGGTTGTTTTAAGAGTTTTGAGTCAAAAAATAACCAGACAACATTAAAATTAAAAAAATCAAGTAAATTTTTTAAAAATTCAAATAATTCATTTAAAATGCGATTAAACTGATCATTTAAAAAATTCTGTTTTTAAAACTTTCTCCTCAAGTTTCTAGAGGGGCGCAATCAATTTTAACGCATTGTTGTTATTTTTATAATTTAGCTTTTTTTCATTCATTTTGGTATTTAATTTGAAACTTTAAAAAGGTATCTTATAATATATTTCGTTTATAAAATTTCAAAGATTTAATATTTATTATTTTTATATCAATTTTTCACCTAAAATTCACACCTGCAAATGATGTTAAGGAATTTACGTATACGTAGCAAAATAAAATCTAATAGATATTTAGCACCTTTAAATCATTAAAAACATTTATTTTATTTTTATTTTGGGTTAATTTAATAATTCAGCCCAAAAATTTTTGTTATTTTTAAATGATTATTTTTCCGTCTATTTTTGTAAATAAATTTTGCTATTGCGACCATCCTTAAATTAAATTTAATTGGCTTAAACAAATTTTAAGTTTTTTATCGAATACTTTTTGGCAGTCAATCACAAAATTATTTTTTTGTTGTAGGATGGACAAGAATTTGTACCTTGAGCACTTTTATTTGGCTTACAGCGATTAACACTTATTTCGATTTTGATTCCTGTTTTTGGATGGCGGTTGTTGTAGCTCGTCAATTTTTTGTGATAATTTAATTTTTTGGCGATGCTTGCGCTGCCATTTTCATTTTGCTTTTATTTAATTTAGTACATTTATTTTAACCATATATACATTCGTCTTTTGCTGTCTTTAATGGCATATCTAATGATAATTCCAGCTGTCACGAAACTATTTTATTTAATAAATCACATTATTATATTCACATAAATAAAGAACCTTTCTAAATAGAAATAGCATTTTCATACATTCTAACCATACGCTCTCTATTCACTTCAATACATGTAAAACTAAGAACCTTTGTTGCCATTGGTGAAGTTCGAATTAGTTATTTTTAATTATTTTTCTAAAACTTGATTGTTTTGTTTGTTATTTAAAAAATAATTAACTTAAATACTTATGGTGTAAATTAAAAATTGTTTTCACCACCATCGAGCTATGGAAAAAATCATTTGATTTTTCATGGCACACCAAAGGGTCTCCCCCTTAACAGTTCATTTTTTATCTTGTATTACTATTTTTATATTAATTTTCTTTATTTATATTTTACTATATTTTTAAGTTATTTTTCACAACTTTTAAATAAATGTTTTTATGTTTGCATATTGAATTATTAAATTAAAATAGTTTATTGATGATTAATTTCCGGTGCCGTTGGCGTTTTTACTTGGGTTTTTAATAGTTTGATAATCACACTGACTTATGTGTGGTCTCGTTTAAAAATTTATGTACCTAATTCATATCTTAATTAGGTAAAGTTTCATTTTATTTATTCCTATATGTTAGGGCTTTTTAGAAGTGACTATAATTTAGTGTCATTCGTTTTGATTTTATAAATTAATTTTTTATATTATCAAGTTTTAACTGATAACTTAGTTCTATTTTGTTGTTTTGATATTAAAAACGGTTCAATTCAGTAGCTTTGATGGTGTGCAATAGAAATGCTCGAGAGTCTCGGTTATCGAGTCAAGAAATTTCTCGGTTTTTTGGGTCTCGGAGTCATTTCTCGGTCTCGGAAAAGGAGATTTTTTTGCACTGTTAAAGATTGGATTTTTTGGTGAACATCATTACAGAATTTTAAGCGATTTTATAAATACATAATAGCAAATCAAACACCTTAATTAGTGTCCTTTGTCCAATGGCCATCTTGATGCTAGTATGACTCAGTAATTGAAATCTGTGCCTTAACCTATTTATCGGAGGTTCTCTGCGTCACGACTAAAAATCCCTATTATTCTGTTAATTTAATAATTACTTTTTTTGTCCCACCCATCTCATCCATTACAAAGTTGGAGTTCTAAAACTTTTTAGCTTGCTGAAGCATATCTTCTACTCAATTAAAGCTTTCTAATAACTACAATATTGTTTGCTTTTGTTACATTGAAAAAAACTATAGAACTCCAAATTCACTAAAATGTTCATTTTTTCCTCGATGGCGCCTATCGGCGTCGCTGGACTCCTCTAATTTCTAAAAAGTTTCAAAATTTACAAAATTTTGGTTGCAAATCTCTTATCAAATAAATAATATATTTCTATCGCAGTGGACCACTTGATTTTTTAATCAACGCTTTTTGCAATCATAAAAATTTGTAAATTGAATAAATAACAAATATTAAGCGCTTTCATTTTTTAAGTATTGTAGAGGAATATGTTTGTTATATTTAAATTGTTTATATATTTTCACTTCTTAATTTTTTATCGGCTGAGACAATGAATATATAATATAATTTAGTTTAATTTAGTTTTGTTTCTTATTATTTTTGCCATAATCCATCTTTATTCTCGTTTTGAGCTTGAAACCACAATAAGTTTTTTGTTTTAAATTTTAAACAGATCTTATCAAAAAAATAAAGTTTTTAGAGCTGATGGCGTTGAATCCAATGATATGCCTCTTGATTTAATTGTGTCTACTTATTATTTATTACAAACAATTTTCAAAATTATATTGACTTGTGATTCTGCTTTCGATATTTTTGTATTATTTACATATTGTGATAACAGTTTATTTACTACTTTTAATAGTTCATCCGATTTCACATATAATTCTTAGATTCATTTTCATTATTTCTGTTCTCGTTTTCTGATTGATTTGTATCAATGTCTTCTTATCTCTTTTATTATTCCTTTTAATTTGAATTTTAAGGTTGTTCTATAAAATGATTTTATATTTAATTGATAATTTTAGTTTATTTAATAATTTCCATAACTTATTACATTTGTAATTGTTGATCCACACCGTACCGACCAATGCAACCGGCACTGCACAGCGCCAATGGACTAATATTTTCATTTGGTTTTATTTAGTTTCTTGTAATTATTGAGTTGCCGTTCAGCTTTTTCCGCTTGTTCATTCGGTAAATTTTTCATTTATAAATTTTTGGTAACTTTTAAAATTCAATTATTTTTAACTTTATGTTTTATCTTAATAACATAAAATAAAACAAGAATTTTTAAAACACATTTTTTTTTGCGTCTTCGGTCATTAAAGTCTGCTTTCAATTGTTTAATGACATCTTTCTTCTCAGCATTTAGGCTTTAAATATAGCCAGCCGGAGTTTGTGTTTGAGCAATAACTCAATTTTAGAAATATATAAATTTGTCATATGTTCTAGCTTATGAAATTAATAAAATGAATAATTACATCATTTTAATTTGTATGATTTATCATCGTTGTATTAGTTTATTAATTTATTTAATGTTACTTAAACTGATTTTAATATTTTAACCGGCAACTCCTTTTATTTGTTCTTTTGACTTTTTTCTTAAACAAGTCGAGTCAAAAGTCCGCTTTTTTGTTTAGCAGGTAGGTCATTAATGTATTTTTACTTGCTTATTCGACAAATGATTTTAAGTTTTATATTAAATTTAGTATTTGTATTTAATTAATATTAATGGGATTTTAGTTTTAAAAAAATTGATGACGAGGTAATTGAGGTTGAAGACAATGGGAAGATATTTTTTATTTTTTTTCAATCACCATTGAGCAACAAAAAAAGGTTTACATCTCGAACAGAGCTGGGCGAAACTCAAATTTTTTTTCCGACGAAACGAAATGAAAAATTTCTTTTTCATTTAACGAAACACGAAACGAAACAAAACTGGAAAATGCTACGAAACGAAACGAAACACGAAAGGCCTAAAAAATAACGAAAAACACGAAACGAAACGAAACGAAATTTCGCCCAGCTCTGATCTCGAAAGATTGAAAATTTATAATTTTGTATTTTTTTTTGCTTTCATTCGTGTATAGTTGTAGCAAAGTCATATATTTTTTTATATAAAATATGCAAAAAAGTTAATTTTAATTTAGAATTTTATATATTGTTTTAACACTTCAATAAATTACTAATTTCTTAACATAACATTTATGTTTGACAATGTGTGTCGTCCCTTCATGGCATTGAACATTCCCAAATCCCAAATTTTACGAATACGCCAAGCTATTATTGGTTCTTTAATTGGTTTTTTATAAATTGTCTCTTAGTTGTTTACTCAAACATTTGTCCCGTTGTTGATAACGTTTACTTTTTTCATATGCTTAATTTTGTAAGATTAACTATTGTTGAGGCATGTTTAAAATTTTTACTTATGCATTTTTTATTAGCTTGTTTAGCCTTCTTTAACATTTATATAATGCTTTCTTTTTTATTATCTTAGGCTTGTACATAAATAATTTTTACTTCATTGTATGTTTTTTCTAATTTTAATTGTTCTATTATTAAAATCATTATTTTAAAATCTTTTCATTAATGGTTAAATATTTTTTTATATTGTCCTTATTGACTGAGCTCAACATATTAGAAAAAATAAACAACTTGTAATTTTTTACTTAATTGTTTAAAAAATCTTTGAATATTTTGGTTAGGACCTTCATTGTTTGTTATAATTTATTATTTAATTTTTGCTTTCTAACAGACCAACCCCTGGGACGCCACGACTCGCCGGCTGCCGTGCCCTGCCGCAAAAGTGAGCAAAAAGTTTTTTTACGTAAAAAAATTGTCGCCTTCCGTGCTTTGTTAACGTATTTAATTTTTTTCTATCTTTTAATAAAAGCCATATTTTAATAAAATGTGATGTTTTTAAATATGTTTATATCAATTAATCATATATTTCCTTGCTTCATCTGTTTTTTATTGGAAGATTCTGCAAAACATCCTTTTGTTTTGGTTAAGTTCGTTGATTATCGTTCTTTCCTTTGTCGACAGGCTTGACTATAGTTATTTGCTTTGATTTTATATATTACAGATATTTTGCATAACTAAAGTCTCAAGAATAGCACTAATTATTAGCGTGCACGTGTCATTAAAACCTTTAAATGTAATATTTTGGAATTTTGTGATCCAAGTATTCGAGCCATTAATAAATTAACAAATTATCAATTTATTCTCTTTTTGCCTAAATTTCATTTTTTATTGCTTACAGCGCAATAATATAATTTGGAAGACACTTGATGCATAAAATAATTAATTCATAAATTTGGCTGTTTTATTAAAAAGAATTTTTTAAAATAAAAATACATGATAATTTTTTAAATTTTAAAATACATATATTTTTCTGCGTTTTGCTATTATTTTAGATAGAGTATCAAATTAATAATTAAAATGCAATTAATATTTTTAATTTATTAGAACATTATTTCAATGCATTTCTTTTTTTATAATTGGTTTTTTATTTTTAAAGAGAGTAGTGGTGCAATAATTTAACAAACACAAATGGGGGGAGGGGGGGGGGGGGGTATTATAATATTTTTTGTAAATAATTAGTAAAACTTGCTTTTATCAAAATTTTTTAATGTATTTATCAATAATATTTAATAACTTTTCCACGTTGTTTATTTTTCTTTGGCATATTTATTAGCCTTTAAGTATTAAAGCGTAATGGCTGTTTATCAATTCGTCGTTTTCTTCTTCGTCTAATTCACACGCTGTCCCGTCCTTACTGAAGACCAACAGCCCTCCTCTGGGGGGCTTTCTTTCTCCACCCTCCTTCGCCTTCTCGTCGCAATCGCAAATTTGGCGACACTCCCGGGGGCCGGCAGCGGCGAGGCCATTCCCTTTAACGCTCAGAATAAATAAATTATTGTTTTATAATTAATGAATGTCCAAATTTAGATTTTCAATAATTATATAGCGTTATTTTTGTAACATTACTATTTAAGGCACTCTTTATATAATTTGACTTTTTAAATTTATTTAACAAGTAAACATATTTAAATTTTAAAACATTAGGACTAAGTGTACTAGGTTTTTAATACGCTAATATGTCGAACTCATAAATTGTTAAATTATGGTACAAAAATAAAAGCATTTCCGCGTTTTCGGGAAGCAATCTCTTCCTCAGATTATTGACGATTAAACCCGCGGTTGAAAAAAGGCGCTCGCTCTCGGCGGATGTAGCGGGGGACGACAGAAATTTCGTTGCCAGTTTTCCAGATTAATGACATTTCTGAAATAAAGTTAAGCTCCAAAAGAGAATAAACATAAAAGAGAGGTGTAGGCAGAAAAAAATATTTCTTATTTGTGTGTTTATAAAAATTTCCACTCCAATATTTATTACATCCATTTGCTTCAAAAGTGCCATCTTTAGGGGTGTAAAATCCGAAATTTTGCTCAAATTCCGAAATCCGAATCCGAAATCCGAAACGGCCAAAAAACCCGAAATTTTCCGGAATCCGAAATTTCGGATCCGAAATTTTGCCCATCCCTGGCATTTAGGTAGATCCATTTCTGCTAAACACAGAGAAAGAAGAGGATGACATACAATTGGTAGAGAAAGAGGAAAAACACCGGAGTCAGAAAGAGAAAGAGATGCGAAAGAGCAAACACGGAAATACTAATAGTTTGACAAGTTTATTATAAATACATTATATTTTAATGATTTTCATTTACATTGAGTCAGTTGAATAAAAATTTATGTCTGTGGATTCGAATTCAGTTTTTTATTTTTATAGCGCAACACCATTTTGTCTATTATAGGTTTTTAGTTAAATCATTTGAATTTAAAAATTATTTTTTTCCTAAGATATAAATGTAGAGTATGCTATCTCGATTCCATATTTTTATCATGCAAGATTATTAGAAAAAAAGTAAATTATAAAACATAAAAAAAAAGTAACATATTAATTTACTTACATCAAATGTAAAGACAAAATTCTAATCATGTTGCTTCTCTAATCAAAGCATTCCAATAAAATGAATATGTAGAAAACTTTAAAATGTTGCAAAACAGGAAGTTCAAATTACTAGTACTCTAGAACCATCTGGAATACGCGCATATTCCAACTGATGGAGGCACGCAGGCTGCCCAGGAGCATCTCACCAAAACCCCAAAAATTTCTAAGTAAAATGATTGTTTCTAATATTTATGCACTTGGGACAAATGCACTCTTAAATAAAAAAATTCATTAAGGATAATATATAATAATTTAAATTAAGCTGCAATTCTGAAATAAATAAAAGTAACGCTCTGATTAATTTTATAAATCTTCGTTAAAATTTTGTACATACTTTTTCTCCCCTTTGTTTTACGTCAATATTAAATAATTTTCGTATTTTAAGGTTTTCATTGAATTTCTTTATAAGTTTTTAAAAAAGTTGAATAAATTTTTCATATTTATTTTTAATATTTTTTAAAGTTTCGATGAGACTCGTTTGCCAACGCTGAATTAATTTGAATTTTTTTCCAGATTTCTAACGGGATCATTTGTATTCAGATCAGAGAAAACGTTTCTGTTTAGTAACTTATTCAGGTATAAAATAAACAAAAAACTCCCAACTCTTGTTTTTATTTATGCATTTTGTATTTTATTATGAAAATTTTTATTAGAATTATAATTTCAAATGCTTACCAAAAAATTTATTAGATTGATAATTTTCATAAATTAAACTTTTAATTGTTGATATAAAATTGGAAAATATAAAAACACTGTCTCTGAACCCGGAAACGCCCTCCAATTCAGCAAAAGTTCAATTACAGTCCTCGTTTGACCACTGTTAAATGCAGAAAAGCTCGTTTCTTCAGACTCCATAGGTGTCTCCTGGTCTAATTGTTAACCTTACATATTAAGACTTTTGCGTCTATTTTCATAATATTATTTAGCAAGATTTAAATTATTTACATATCAATTGTATTAAACAATTTATTATAATCGATTATTTGTTAATGGTTTTTATCGTTTGAAAAAAATCCAGTATTACATTGTTTTGAAAATTAGATATTTAATAATGACTTTACAAACTATTTTTATTCAAATCATCTTACTCATAATTTTTTAAAAGCATTTTATTTTTTCGAACTTAATAATGTCTTGTACCGAGAAGTGTAATCGAGGAAAGGCGCAACGTTTGCGCGAACTGAGTAAATTTCTTTGCGCCCTTAACATTTTGATTAATAGCCAAAATCCCAATTTAATAGAAATATCAGACTTTAACGCAGTTAACACCAAGTTTACTTTACCCGCCTGAACTAGTGATTTCCTTATATTCGTATCTCGGCGTTGTCAAGCATTTCAAATAAATAACTTTATTATTTTGGGTGTCAATAACTTTAAAGATTTATTATACAGTAATTTATACAAAAATAAATTGTGACGAGCTTACGAGTGGCTACCAATCAAGTAATGAACACGACATAACGTCAAGGAAATAAATTAATAATTGCCATTGAAGTAGCATTTTCGGTATCAATTTGATTCTACACAAAATTAGTTGAATTTTATTTTAATTCAGGTTGATTAAAATAAATTGATTTAATCCTCTTTTATACTTAATGCATTTTAGGTATTCTATTTGGTTTTTGTGCAAATCAGCAATATATAAAGATTATTTGCAGATATTTAACGTCAATCCGCGCCACGCACTCAACTATTGAATTTTTTTATTGTATAACATAATAATATTTTCTAAACTTTTGAGTAGATAATAACTCTAAATTAATAAGACCTTCACATTAAAGTGCAAGTCCATCTTCGTAGTACAAAAACTTTGTAAAGGAAATTTAATTTAGTTTTTTAAATATTTTATTGCATATTTATTAAATTATTAATAAATTTGTAAATAATTATGTGATGAGTTTCCTAGTTGCAGTTTATTTAAAAAGAGTGCGCGACAAAACAATAAATAATCGCTTAACTAACTATCGTTACCAATTAACGCTTTTGTTATAGAAACTAGTGAGTAATCTTTTATATTTATTTAAATAAATTATATTTATTTATCTGCATATAATAATTGATTGGGTTTTATATTTATTCACCATTTGTACTAATTTAATTTTAAATGAAATATGGGTTTAAATTTTTTTAACATCATTAAGTTATATAAATTTTTTTAAATGAACTTTAAGCAAATAGTATTAAATCAACCCAAAAGATTTATTCAAATTTTATTAAACCAATTAGGCTTTCGTTATGAAAGTCTCCGCACATATTTATTTTTGGTATTATAATAAAACATTGAAAGCTATTTTAACATTTTTCTACCTTTTCAAGGTAAACCTTGATTAAATAGCAGAAATTACTATTCATGAAGTAAAAGTTTTTGGCTTGAGAGTTGATTATTTTAGTGTATTTGAAGACGTTGTTTGTTAACAAATGGTAACGATAAATGTCTGGTTTCTATAAAAATTGTGCTCGCATTATTTTTCTATATTTTTACATTATTACACATTTTTTTGCAGTAGTCACTATTAATAGGGACGAAGTTTATATGAATTAAAACTTGTTTTTGTAAATTAGTCATACCTCAGCGCTTGACGGATTCAAGGCACGGAAGCACGAACTAGCACAAGTTAGGGCGGCTGCAAATGTAGCATTTATTGCTGCCAAATTTAACATTCTTGTATAAAATCTCAACAACACCTTGGCAGAGCCGGCTCTGTTGATCTAAGAACTTAGTGAAATTTTGATAAAGTCGACGAATGAGGATGTGAAAAGTTTGTTGATCCGCTGAATTCACTTTTGTCGTCGTTAGGTGTCTTTTAATTTAAGTATGAATTTTTAAATTGTTTTTAGAATTGCCAATGTTTTCTTTAAAATCAAATTGAAATAGTAAAATGCTTCATTTACTTTTTTGTCCATGATATCATCAGTTATTAAAGTAGCTTTAAGACTTTTGGTTTAAGAAGTTAATAAACTCTTTATTTAATTATCTGCAAAATATTTAGGCTATTTCTAGTTTAATTTTAGTATCCGCGAATTGGACTTGGGCATAATGTCGGCTGGTGAACTGGCCGCGCGAGCCTAACATCAACTCGTAAGTATATAAGCTTCATTTAAATCAATTGTAATTAGAAATTATTGGTTTTGTATGCCTTTTATGTTAAAAAAATATTTTTGTATTTTTGTTAAATTTAATTTTTAAATCATGCATAAAATAATTTTACAGATTTTGGTAAAATGATTTAGTTTGTTTTATACAATATTTCTAAGCTCCAATCCGTTTCATCTTTAATTTTCATTTGATAACTTTAACACAAGTTTTTTTACTCTTTGCAATTTAATCGTAATTTTTTGAAAGAATCTGAAAAGGAAAGTTTCTGATCACTGATAACAACTTTAACGGAAGATTATTTTGTTTTAATTAATAAAAATTTTTAATATATACATTCGTCTTTTGCTGTCTTTAATGGCATAGCTAACTGCCACGAAGCTATTTTATTTAATAAATCACATTATTATATTCAAGTAAAGAACCTTTCTAAATAGAAATAGCATTTTTATACATTCTAACCATACTTTGTCTCTCTATTCACTTCAACATGTAAAACTAAGAACCAATGTTGTCATTTGTGAAGTTCGAATTAGTTATATTTAATTATTTTGCTAAAACTTGATTGTTTTGTTAGGGTCCCTCCTTAACAGCTCATTTTTTATCTTGTATTAAACTTTTTAATTTTATATTTAAATAATTTTCTTTCTTAATTATTTATATTTTACTATATTTTTAAGTTATTTTTCACAACTTTTAAATAAATGTTTTTATGTTTGCATATTGAATTATTAAATTAAAATAGTTTATTGATGATTATTTCCGGTCCCGTTGGCGTTTTTACTTGGGTTTGTTTTTAATAGTTTGATAAATCACACTGACTTATGTGTGGTCTCGTTTAAAAATTTATGTACCTAATTCACATCTAGATTATTAGGTAAAGTTTCATTTTATTTATTTATATGTTAGGGCTTTTTAGAAGTGACTATATTTTAATGTCATTCGTTTTGATTTTAATATATTAATTTTTTATATTATCAAGCTTTAACTGATAACTTAGTTCTATTTTATTGTTTGGTATTAAAAACGGTTTAATTCAGGTAGCTTTGATGGTGTGCAATAGAAAGCTTGAAACAATAGTTTTAAACAGATCTTCTCAAAAAATTTTTTAGAGCTGATGGTGTTGAATCCAATGATGTGCCTCTTGCTTTAATTGTATCTTTAATTTTAAGATTATTTTCAATTCTAAGTTTTCGTAATAATTAGTTTTGTTTATTGCGGAAATAAATGTTTTTATGTTTGCATTTTGAATTATCAAACACACGGACTTATGTGTGGTCTGGTTTAGGGATTTAATTATTTAAATAGCTTTATTATTTTAAGATTTCAATAATAAGCAAATAAATGTTTGAATGATTAGTGGACAAAGACGAATATCCAAGTTCGCTTTTTAGCACCTTTTTTATTACATTGTAATTATTGAAACAAATAACTTTAGGAGTTATTTTAATCGATTAAACAAAAATCTTTTAGTTTGTAAGCACTTTAATACTTATTACATGTAAAAGTTTGCTTTTATTTAAAAGCTCCGTAAAAATATATATTTTTAATACCGATACAATATTATTCATTTATTTTGTTAGTTTTTTCTAAATATTTTATTAGCTTGTTCAACCAAATTATTCGGAATTAGATTTTCTTTATTCGAAAGATTTAAATCTTTTATTTATTCTTTCTTGCGTGGATTTTGTTCTTTTTTTTTGTGAATTTATTTACAGTTTTGCAAAATGCTCCTTAAAATTATTTTTTAATATCGCTGCAATTTTTCATTTATTTATTAGTTTTTTTCTTCAAAATTTATTAGTTGTTCCACCAAATTTCGAAGCGCGCTTTCTTCCTTTTCTATCCAAAATCAACAAATTGTACAGTGGAGTTGTATTTATAGGTTTCTCGTTGACTATGGTTAGGGACTGACAGTTTTTTAAGTCGACAGCCAAACGTTCTGATATTATGTACACCAGAGTGATAAGTTTTTGTTTTTCAATTAAAGAGTTTTTCACGGTAAAACAAGTTTTTGATCTGTTAATTTCCTCTTGCTTGAATTTTAATTTTATTTCATTAATCAAAATATTTAAAAATAGTAAGATTCTCATCATTTTATTGCATTGAAGAAATCGACTGTTTCGTTTGTTTTTTACTGCGTCGGAAAGCATGTGGATTAGCCCGTTTTATCTGCAGCTGCTCTTCTGAGTATTTATATAATTATTGTATTCTTTAAATTTGAATATTAAAAATATGTAATTATCGAATTTTAATAATTTTTTTAAAGTTGACGAATGAATGATGTTTAAAAAGCAAGATCTAATCTGAGAAGACTTGCGCGAGAAAGATGTTGAACTTTGTTGACGGGTTTTTTTTTAAAGTTTGAATTGTAACTATCTATGTGTTGTCAATAGTTTTACATTGACTAGTTTTCATTTAATTTGCTCATTATTTATTACAAACATTTTTAAAATTATATTTGACTCTAAAATCTTTGAAGTTATATTACCCAATTCAATTTCGCCATCTCCAAGCTCAAGGAATTCTATCTCTTGGCGTCTCTGTTTCTTGCCCATTCCACCGTATATTCTTCAATGAGCTCTGCATAATTGGCAAAAAATAGCCAACGAATTTTATTTTATGCTTATAAGTTGTATTATTTAGTTTAAAAGTCACATGCGTATAAGGACAATTAGTCTATTATACGGTTATGTTAATAGAGAGTTTATTTACTTATGATGAATTTAATGGCTATTTTAATATAAAGGTTGGTAATTATTCAAGATATCGAGAGGCTTTGGGAACAACGCTATTTTCTGGCGCCAATGTATTCGTGATTGTTGAAACAGTCATTTTTTGTTATTGAGGGAAAAAAAGATTTTAATCATGAATTCAATATCACAAATTAAATTATTATACATAACAGAAAAATTTGCGAAATCCAAGTACACTCAAAAAATTAGCTCCAAAACCAATTTTTGGGGTCAAATTTTGTTTTCCGGAGCCGTATTTAGCCTTGGATTTCGTTGTAGGTGGGACCTACGGCGCCGATAGGCGCCGTCTGGAAATTTTTTTACTAATTTTTAATTTTTGTTAAGCAAATTGCGAAAAAAATTTTGCAAATTTCCTATTTTCTAATTTTTCAAAAATGCAATTTTTTTTTGCGAATTCTGCTTTACTAAGGGGTGGCGGTCGGCGGTGCCGATAGGCGCCGTCTGGAAATTTTTTTACTAATTTTTAATTTTTGTTAAGCAAATTGCGAAAAAATTTTTGCAAATTTCCTATTTTCTAATTTTCCAAAAATGCAATTTTTTTTTGCGAATTCTGCTTTACTAAGGGGTGGCGGTCGGCGGTGCCGATAGGCGCCGTCTGGAAATTTTTTTACTAATTTTTAATTTTTGTTAAGCAAATTGCGAAAAAATTTTTGCAAATTTCCTATTTTCTAATTTTCCAAAAATGCAATTTTTTTTTGCGAATTCTGCTTTACTAAGGGGTGGCGGTCGGCGGTGCCGATAGGCGCAGCCGAGAAAATTTTGTGTTTTTGACTCTAAAAAATTTGCAACCAAAATAAAAAGTCTAATGTTTCGATAGGGCGCATTTTTGATAAAATAGCCATTTTCTACTGAAAATTTTTGAATCGACACAATGCCAAAGCATGAATATTTCCAATAAAATCACTAAATTTTCAACACTCACGCCAAATTCTCATTTTCCAAGTACATTCTTGGAAATAAGTACGTTTTTAAATTTCAAAGTGCGAGGGTCAGTTTTAAGTACTGTACTTTGGAAGTAAGTACGAATCGGACCCCTGAAGTAGCAGCATTTGGATGGGGTTACTATTTGTTTTAAAAAGTATTAATCAATAATGGACGTAAGGGAATTTGTTTTTTATTTTAAAAATTTTATTATGAATTTACGCTAAAATGGAATACAAATTTACACAACAAACAAAAGCCGGATAGAATAACAGGAGGTACCGCACATCCGATCAATCCAAAATAAATTTTTCGGATGATTATTTGATTTAATTTTTTTTCTTTTAATTTTATTAATAATTTAAACTTTTAGAATTTTTTTGGCAATTGTTTTTTTTAATAAATTGAGGAGGATTTTTTAATTAGTTTCATTAATTTTAGTTGAAATAAACTTTACTACAGACCTTGAAAAAATAATAATTTTAAATTTTTTAGAATTTTACAATTAATGAAGCAAAGTCTAGTCAATGAAATATTCAACAAAAAGTTTTTTACATTTTTAAATAATTATTCTTTGGCTGCCAGAGAATTGTTTTTACCGTTGATTTTTTAATAATCGAAGAGCTCCTGACGCCATTTGCAGTTGAGGCTCGCGATTTTCCTGTCGTTATGAATAACGTTTGTGCTGTGAAGGGTCGCTAAGTTAGTAGTGGACTATATTGAATCGAATGGCATCTCAGATGTAGAACTGGATTTCTTCTTTTTATAAACATTTAAAATTTAGTTTTAATGGTATTTTAAAGTTTTAATTTAAAAAAACCATTAATTTTAATCGTCATCCTTTATTTCTCGAATGTTTACAAAAAAAAGATTGGTTGACCTAGAAATTATAAACTTTATATTAGTAGGACTTCCCTCTCGGAGATCATGGCCGCTGAGTCGGACAATATTTGATGGACCTCATTCAGCATTGCGTTGCTATGTGCGTCCTCCCGTTTAAATTCAGTTTAATATTTTTTAATTAGTTTGTCAATCAACCTCAATTTTACGAAATTTACCTTTGATTTGTAAATATTGAGCAAGTTCACTTTGGTTCTTATTACTTTTTAAACTTTATTAAAATAAAGCTGTTTACTAATCAGAATTTTATTAATAATTGATATTTGTTTATTTTTAATGTTATATTTTGTTTTAGCATTTTGAATCACATTTTTCCGTATACCATATTTGGAATTGGAAAATTATTTAGAACGTCATAATTTACTGAAAATGCTTTGAGTTTTTTGTGTTCAAGATTAATGATTTTATTTTTATCAGGTACTGGAAATTATTTTTTTGTTGAGTTTTTAATTTCAAATTTAAATGTAATTGGTAGGGTCAGACGGCGCCGGTGAGAAAGTCACTCAATGATGCCATCTTTATGGGTGTATGTTATCCCCAACCCCGAGTCTGTTGGGCCATCAAATTACCAAGTTGATTTTCGTAGGAGTTTTTAAAGTTACATAAAATAAATTTATTCCCAGGTGGATATTTCGTCTATTACTTATAACTAAAAATTGTTTACAATATATTGGTCACTTTTACGAATTTTTAGTCCTTTGAATTCTGGGTGTTTAACAAAACAATCTAAAGTAATTTGGAAATTATTTTTTACAGATTACTGATGTTGTTTTAAACATACTGGTTTTTAATTATAAAATAATTTGCTTGCTTAAAATTTTGCATTATTTAATTTCATGTTCGCATCTTTGAATTATATTTAAGATAGTTTATTGTTGATCATTTATGGTTGATGCAGCGAACTTTTGGTTTTAGCGACGAAATTACTTTTTATGTTTATTAGTTTAGCACAAATGCAAAAGTATTGTTAGTCTTTATTTTTAAATCTATTTGCCATCAATTTATAATTTTAAAGAATGTTTGTGAATAAATAAAACTTTTCTATAAAATTTAGAAAAAAAGCTGATTAAACTTTTTTCTTTTATTGTTTTTCGTCTTTTTTTAACTTGTTTTTTGACCTTGGGCGTAGACTTTCAACAAATTAATATTGGATATAATCAGTCTTAATTGAATTTTTGGAGTGACTACGGCACTATAAATTGTTTGCCAAAATTGCTTTAAAAAGAGACCATTTTTGCTCCCAAAATTTGAGTTTCATATAAAATTAATGGATGTAGCAATAAACCTCAAATTTTGTTTTTCATCTTTGTTCTCGCTCTCCCAAACTTCAATTTCCGCTATGAAAAAAATAGGGGCCCAAACAGACAAAGTTCAAAAAGAGCAAAATTTGGTTTTTGGCTCAGCTCCGGTCCTTTCGAAAGACGGAAAACTAAAATCCAGATAAAAAGCAACATTTATTGATCATAATGGAGACTTTTTGAGTCTTAATTGTTTTCTTGTTGAATTTAAGCAAATAAATTTTCGTGAAAAACTGTCAGGTGTCCAAACTTAGTTGTCACCCTAAATATTTGCTATTAAAGCGTCATTTCCGCATTTTAGAATTGCGTTGTGGTTTGCCAGTTTAGTTTTTTCATTATTTACTGCATTTACTTTCATATATAATTAATGTAAATGTAATTTCATTAGCCCACCACGAAGAGTACTTTGTAATTGCGTTTCTCAATATTTAATTCAAAGTACAGTTCTAACTGTTCAATACATTATTCGCTTAATCGGTTTGTTCGGCCGTTAATGTAGCTCGTTGTTGATGATACATAATAGTATTTAGTACTATGAATATTGAATAACGATTTTTTTAATTAACTGGCTTGTTTTTTAATTAACATAATTTATGAAAGGTTAATTTTAGCGACTAAGTCATCATTATGTTCACTATTTTCATGCTGTATTTGTTGGATGCGCGCATGCCTAAATTCTTTTTTCACCTCTCTGGCGAGCTGGATCCTTAGCTAGCATATCATTTTTTGCCCATTCCATCGTATATTCTTCAATAAGCATCTGTATAATTGGCAAAAACTAACCAACGAATTTTTTTTAATGCTTAGAGTTGAATAACATTTTTTGTTATTGAGGACAAAATATATAGTTAGTTTTTAATCATGTTCTGTTTTAATTATTTTTTAATTTATTATATGTCATGAATTTAAGTACAATATAATTTTGGAAAATATTATTTTTTGTTTCTTATTTATTTCGATTTTAATAGAATATCTAACTGTATTAATGTTTTCAATATCACAAATTAAATTATTAATTTTTTTTTAATGAAGAGCATTATTTACACATTTTAAAGATTAAAATTGACAAATAATAATATTAATTTCTTTTAACAAAGTGCATTACATAAATGTAAATGTTTTACTTGCCTGTTCTTCCAAAACAATACACTTGGTTTTTGCATAACAGACGTTAGAAAATATCATGACAGAATCATTGGGTTAATTAGTTTGGTATTTATTTTCATCATTTTCATACTCAAATTTGTGTGCACAAGCCATGAATAGTATATTTAATTTTAATATTTCCCATTTGCATTGTGTGACTTGAATAACAAACATTATTTATGTCTTTGTATTAAAATTCAATTTTTTTTACTTTATTATGGCACACTATTTATGTTCGCTGGTAGCCAACCTAACAAAAAAGCCTGGTTGGACATGGTCTCCATGCTTACTCGTTCTACCAGTTGAAAAGCAGGCGGGCTGCTGTTGCAGCACTTGTTGAAGGCGGATGTAAGTTGCTTTGCATTTATCAATACTTATAAAAATATTGGTCTCCAAATCTTAAATCAATAAATAGATTTACGCCCTATTTTGACTGCGGCGGTTTATTCAACATTTATTCATTTTTCGCAGCTGTATTTTGTGAATTTTCATGGTGATTTTATTTATATGTATATCTATCAAACGTTGTTATTATAAAATCAATTTAAGTATTAAATTTAGGATTCTTTTTTTTTAAATTATTTTTCATTAAAGTTTGTCTTGTCTGGTTAAATTAATATAACTAACATTTTTTTCGTAAAAGAGCCGCTCAAAATGCTACTACATTAGCAGCAGAATTGTTGTGATATTTTGTGATTTGGCCTAATTTGAGCTTTCTGTTGATCATATATGTGAGAAATACACGAAACGCCTGATTTGTATCTCGGTAAGGTTATCATGTCGGTTGAGGCACACTTTGAGTTTTTAGCCCATAAATATCTTTGTATTTTATGTGTACCTTATATAAATCATTTCAATCTATCAATATTTTTTTATTTGGTTATGAAAGTCGTTTGTAAAAAGTAAAATCTTTTATTTGAGTATTAGCTTTGTTGTTACGTTAAATAATTTTTAATTGTCCATTTCAATATTTTAGAAGTAGCATTTACGAGAGCCCGTTTGTTCATTTTGTTTGTTAGTTTTCATTTTAATACTTCATTAGCTTGTTTAACGAAATCATTTCTTTTATAATAATTTGTGAATCACGCTCTCTTCCTTGTCCATTCAATCCAGTAATGTAGCGAATTATCCAATAGATAATCAATACAATTCAATCATTAACCTTGCTATTTGATTTGGCTGTAGTTTCCACGCGCAATCTCTCATGGTTTCCCGCATTATGTTGTTGCTGATCAGATTGCTAGAATCCAATCCACTTGCAAGCTTCTTTTGTCAACGACTTGATTTATAAAAGTAATCATATTTAGATCTATTAATAAGGAGCATTTGTAATTTGTATAGATTATAATTAATTCTGAGGTTTATATTATTTATTTATTTCAAAAAAAAAAAAAGATTATAACTAATTGATCAATTTTTTTATTATTTGTTATTTAAATATTTTGCATTTTAATGAGATAATTGAAAATCGATGGTAATGGCATTTTTTAATTTGGGTTTTGATTAAAACAATTTTATTTTTATTTTCTTGGTTTCCCAAAACTGCGGGCAATTCTCTGAATTAAGCTGCGCAATGAATTCGTGTACGTTTTAGTTTAAAGCAACATTGTTAATACATTAATATAATGCAGAGCTTGTATTTTTTCCAGATTTTTTGCTTGAAGATTATTTTTAGTTGGAGAACATAATAATTTTTAAGTGACTGAATTTTCTTTGATGCCTGTTTATTTCAATTAAATTTAGATGAATGATAATTTTTCAAAATCTTTTAAATATTTGCCCAATACACAAACGCATTTATTTGGTTTGGATCAGGAAATTTATCTGAATTTGAAAGAGAAATCACAGTCAAATTATAAAACAAAGCTAACTTATGAAAATTTATTATATACGCTAATATTTAACATTGTATATATCAGGGATTTTCGAATTTTTGACTTAATTTGTTGACAGATTTTCAATGAAATTTTGAAAATACGGTAGTTTTTTAAGGGTTTTAGTATGCAAGGGACAAGGGTAGGGGCAGTTCCAAATTTTGAAAAAGCATAGGTGGACCTTATTTTATTTTAAAATTCACTTAGTTTATCAAAAAATTCCAATCTTAGTTTGCTTGATTTTGAGCTTGGGCCCTATGCCCCAAACTTTATATTGAATTTTTTATTTTATCTGATGTTTTGTATCAGTTTATTAATACTCAAAAATTAAATGATGAACTCTGATATTTTATTTCTTTCTTCTTTAGCCTCTTCTTTAATTTTTTTGTTATTGATTATATCAACTGGTTAATTAAATTTTTTATAGATTTTTAAATAAGTACGCCAATAATATTTTATTTTCTAAAAAGTGCCTTTTCTTTGCGAAATAGTAACAATATTTTTCATTTATGTGCATAACATTATTTATTAATTTATTGTAAAAAATTATTTTCCCCCTATTTAGGTCAAATTCATTTCAAAGTTTTATTTTAAAATATGTAACTCTTTAAGATATACCAGTATTAATTGCAGATATTAAACATTAATTTTGGCGTTTTTATATCATTATTTTCGTATTCTTGATTATCTTATTCAGTTTTGTTTCTTGTTGTTGCCCGAAAAGAGGGTAAGATTGGTGCGGAAGAGTTGGTAGCATCTTTCCGAAGAGCCTTAGATTTAGGCTGGGCCAATGCCCAATCTTGAATCATTTTTAAAAATTTTTGTACCCCTTTTCATTTTTTATTATATCTTTCTTCTTAAGTATTTACGCAATTTTAAAGTAATGGATCGATTGCTGTTCATTGGCGTTCACTATTAAAAGTCTAACAATTAAATTTTAAAATAATAAACGAAATTAAAAAATTTAAGTACAATCTGCATCGCCCTCAATATTTTAAAAATATCTCCTCAACTTTTTTTTACAACTGCTTTAATACTTTCTCCAAATTGACTACGGAAGCTGGTAAATGATAAAAAGGTCAAATATATGTGCCCGCGAAGTTCTTTTCCGTTCGTGCTCACATAAGTTTTAGTGTTGAAATTTTTTTAATCTGATGTTTTGTATCAGTTTATTAATACACAAAAATTAAATGATGAATTCTGATATTTTATTTCCTTCTTCTTTAGCCTCTTTTTTAATATTTTTTGTTATTGATTAAATCAAACTGATTATTCAAATTTTTTATAAATGTTTAAATAAGTACGCCGAACAATATTGGATCGAATCGATGATTACACATATTTACAATTGCTTCTTTATTCGTGAATTATGCTTTACCTTTACATCAATTAAGATCGGTCTTTAATTTTCCCAAAAAACCAACTAATTTCATAAATAACTTAAATCATAAGAGACAGATAAGATTACTCGATAAAATAATAAAACAATTTTTATAGTCAAAAACAGAAATTTTATAGCGAACTCCAGCTTTCGCTCAGATAAATTTTAATTATATTAAATAATATATTTTTTTAATATTTCGACAAAATATACAGTATCCTGTGTAGCGTGCTTCGTATTTTACCATTATTAATTTTTTTCTCAGAAATTTTTTTACAGTGATAAGGAAATTTTCATATTCAGTCTATTATAACAAAAATTTAAATTCATAGTTGGCTATTTGATATAATCATTTTTAATCTTGTTATTGCACTTAGGTTATGCTCTTTAGTTTCATTTAATTATCTGATTTTGTTTGTGGGTTCAATCTCGAACATTTAATAAAAGGCGAGACCCATCCGTCTCTAGTACCCACCAACCCCGGCGGATATAGAAATTTTACCAAATAAGTAATAAAGCAGAAATTTTTATTAAGTAATTTTTGTTGATATTAAATGTAAGTTGTATATAACAATTTAGCTATGTATCGATTTAAAAAAAATATTATAAGGACATGATCACGGATCACGCCAATCACCGCGTTTTTGGGGGTCCGTGATCACGGATCACGGTCACGGCGTTTGTTGTTGTGATTTAATAAAATGTTCACTTTCATACTTTTAAAAAATCCTGAACCAATTTTCTTACCAAATACCGATCTTAAAAAGAAATTCCGGTGATGCTCTGAACCCCTCCCATTCTTAAAGAGTCAAAGGGCTTCGTCATTTCCTAATTATATTATAAATTTTATTTTATATTGTATTTATCCGATAATGCGCGGCAACAAAATAATTTACGCTAAAAATTCTTCTATTTAATATATTAAATTAGAAAAAATTTTGGATGCCAGCTACGGGCTCGGATTTCGTCTGATACCTGTTGCCACCAACCAAGCAATTTAAAGTTTTTTAATTGTAATAAATATTGTATTTTGTTTAGAAATTTTCATTTCTAAATTGCTATCTCCTGTCAATGGAAAATCTCGCCTACAAAAAAATCAAAATTTTAATGTATTATGTTTTTATAATTTTCGTGTACAGAGTTTCTATTTTGCCCACGTGGAGTTTTTCTAATTATTCGTCTGTAAACTTTTACCGTTGATTTTTTAATAAATGATGGAGTTATGCTTTATTATTTCAAGCAGAATCTCAGTTGCAGAACTTGTTTTCAGAAGCTGACAATTTTATCATTTTACGCTTGCTTTGCCTTCATTGAGTAACAAAAATATATTAGCCAACCATTTTAAATTGATGGAGTTTAGTACTTGTATTTTTCATTTTTTTAAATTTGTATTATGAACTTTAAAATTTGTTTTAAAATAAATCTATTCCAGGTAAATAATTGTCTTAAAACGATTAATTTCTTATAGTAATGTTTTTATTTCTCCGATAGTAAATATTAGCATTGATGAGTTTTTGTTTTTTGAGGAAATTATTTATTTTTTGCTCGTTAAATATTTGCCCATTTTTCAGTGCTTACCACCGACCACCAGTAGTGATGAACCAGTCGGTTATATTTCCAAGAAAAAAAATTTGCATTGCGATCGGAATATTAGTAGGCAATCACAATAATGAGAAATTTCCGATTATGAAATCAATTGCTTGCCCTTTTCAAGTGACAATAATTAATTAAGTAATACAGTTTTTGTTTGTCTTTAAATTTAATATAATTAGTTTTTTTTGGACAGTGCTCGGAGATTTTAACATTTCTTTGTAAACTTGCTTTTTTGACGCATCTTTATTTTTAAATAATTAAGCTTCAGCCAATACGAAATTGCTTTGCCTGGATGGCAATTTTATAAAATCTATAAAAATCGTAAATTTATAGATTTTTTATTTCAATTACATTTTCAAATCTTTATTTTTTTGCATTCCTAATACTTTTGCATTCTCAAAATAACATTGTCTTTTATTTTCAAAAACACAAACTTAAAACTTTACTATTGCATTCTCAAAAATACAAACTTAACATTGTCTTTTATTTGCAAAAATACAAACTTAACATTGTCTTTTATTTTCAAAAACACAAACTTAGAACTTTACTTTTGCATTCTCAAAAATACAAACTTAACATTGTCTTTTATTTCCAAAAATACAAAGTTAAATCTTTACTTAACATTCTCAAAAATACAAATTTAACACTTGACTTTTATTCCCTAAAATACAAACTTAAAACAGGATGCATTCTCAAAAATCAAAACAATTAGCACGGACCGATCGTAATCTCGAATTATTTTGACGAGATTTTTTTTTTGAAATTCTCGATCGGAATCGATCGAAAAATTGGCTCTACCAAGATTTTTCGGTTCGAGATTTTTTGAGATTCTCGATCAAAAGCACGATCCAAAAGTTTCTAGATTTTGATCGAGACTCTCGATCGAAAAAATACCGAGTTTCACGACCTCGGTTCAAATTTACTTGAATTTTAGGTGAAAACCTAAGAAAAACGAACTTATATTTGGCTTTATTGGCAATTTTAATAATATGACATAAATTTTAATAAGTGTATTTTTTTAATGATTTGCATTAAGTTATATATTATAAATATATATTTGGCTTTTCTCTATCAGTTTAAAAGAAGAATACTTAAAATGCTACCATCCAATTTCAAACACCTAATAATAAATGGAACCTTCCCGTATAAATTCAAACTTCTCCCTGCTGCGTTTATCGGCAATTATGGACACTTCGATCTTTATGAATGCTGAGTTTAAATATTTGTGATAAGTTATAGTGTATTTATTTTTTAGCAACAATTTGTATAAAGCATTTAAGACTATTTGTTTTGTTTTTAACATTATTGCATCTTTTTCATTCAATTATCTTGTCGAATCGTTTTGTAGAGCAAATTTACAAAATTTTAAATTTAATTTTATAGGGGTAACCACATTACCAGATATATGTCATATGTTGTTTGCATATTGATTCTTTTAGTTTTAAATTTACTATTTTTAAAGAAATTCGGTGATTTCTGTTTTTTTATTTATTGTAGAATTTTTTCCATTTGGTTATCTTGCTGAACCGTTTGATGGATTTTACATATTACAATATTTAATTTTCTTTTTTTAATTTATTGTTTAATTTATTTATTTTGTACTTAATCACTTTATCGATCGTTTTGATGGATTACAAAAAAATTTTAATTTTCTTTTTGTTTGCACATTTAATTTTCTCAGCGAAAACCACAATGTCATTCGTATTTTGTTTAATTTGCATCAAATACCAAAAGATGAATATAAATCCATGTTTTTTTACTTTTCTAAAAATTTAGGAATGACAAAAATTCTTAGCGTCAGGCGCCGTCAATCATAAATTAGTCATTAGCAAGCAAATGAATAAAATCGGTACCACATTAAGCTGTTAATTTGTTAGCCTTTGAGTGGATGCTATTTTAGGGTCAACATGTTAAAACTTGAAAATGTAGGCACTTGCAATGATTTTGACCCAATTTGGAGTTTATTATGGACGCCAATTTATGTGGTTGGGTGAAAATGAATGAATGGGAATGGATGGTGGGTTATTGGGCGAAGAATGGTCGTTGGTGTGTGCCAACACAACGCGTCTTTTATTGATCGATGGCATTTAGGTAGATCCATTTCTGCTAAAAACAGAGAAAGAAGAGGATGACATACAATTGGTAGAGAAAGAGGAAAAACACCGGAGTCAGAAAGAGAAAGAGATGCGAAAGAGCAAACACGGAAGTGAGAGCAGAGGATGACAGGTAGGCAATTAAGCATCTTTAGTAGTTTTGTGGACTCATTAATGATGACATTTATTTCGGAAAAATGCACTGAAAGTTTCCCGGAAACAAATGTAATCATTAGAAAGCCACAAAAATGCACATTAAGATGAAAGCTCCAATCTTGGGTTCAAATACAAACATGTTTATTTACAAATACATACATAAAGGCTCAATTTTGCAATTTTTCGGCAAAATATAATCTTTATTAAATACAAAAAGGCAGTCCATCGATCGAATATTCGGTTACCATTTATCGAATCGCTTGGATCCGGTTAATCAATCGGACAGTTCCGGTTAAGTCGAATCGTTTGGCTCCGGTTAATCAAATTGTTCAGTTCAGGTTAATCATAAGTTCGTTTCCGGTTAAGCAAAATGGTTGGTTACATTTATCGAATCGTTTGGATCCGGTTACTCGAATTGGTTACATTTACCGAATTGTTGGATTCCGGATGCTAATCGAATTGTTTTGGTCCCGGTTGATCAAGGTTCGGTTCCGGTGAATTAAAATGTTCGCTTCCGGTTAATCGATTGTTTGGTGCCATTTAACCGAATCATTCCGATTTGCTCCACCGGAAAAATTTTTGGACAAGTCTCGAGTCTCGGTAGAGCATCACTACAGCAAATGATTGAACCACTTCCAATGCATCATCAATTAAAATTTCACATTGAATTTCACTTAACCACATTAGTTGAAGTGCTTCTTCTTCTTCCTAAGGGGCGGGGCATCTTCCGTTTTTGGTTTAACATTTTTATTACTATATTTTAGAAAAAATAAAAGAATGCAACATCAAATTGTCAGTTTTGAGGCTTGATACGATGTAACTTTTTAGACATTAGTTCACATATCCTCTTTGCCACGCGATACAAAATGCCTTCGAGAAATGCCACAGATTCAGTTTTGTTTCCCACACCACTTTTTCTAACATTCCCACACTTGACCTTCATCCAATTTCACCTAAACAAATAGCAAAGTAATGAAATTATAACAAAAAATAAAATATACCATCACAATCGTGCAAATAATTTTTTTTTGTGTATATCGTTAATCAATCATTATATTTTTATATTTCTTGTTAGAATAAGATTTGATTTCTACCAATGTCATCAAATTCAACAATTAATTCGGTCAGTTTAATTATTTTTTTAATATTCTTAATTTATTAAAGGTCTATCTCGAATTAGCAAATGCTCGTCCCCGCTGGACTTTGATTATTTTTGCTTCAATTTACACAATTTTGGCGGTTGTTGGCTTTGTTTTTAATTTCTCACTTGTTTACGTTACAATTCAAACAAAGTTTGTTGATATTTAAATTACAAAGCTTAACTTCCAAACAATTAATTAAAAACGATAAAACGAAATAATATTTAATGAATTCATCCAAACTAATAAAACCCTACTGATCTCTAAAAATCGAATATTTTTAGATCAATGAACAATTCCGCCAACAAATTGTTGGCCATTCACTCGTTTTTCGAAATCGTCCACCAATCTGGCCATTTTTTATTCACATATTCTGTGATTACTGGTCAATATTTAATGCCCTACAAAATCGTCATTCAAATTCTTACGCCTTCATTATTTGCAGTTTCTTGCACACTTTTTTTACTCTTTTTTACAAGCATTGACCGGCTCATTTATGTGATTTTCCCGCTAAGGTAAAATTAGTAATTTAAAACATTTTATTTTTTATTTTTAGGCAGTCAGAAAATGTCTTTTGTTATGTTATCACATTACCTTTCATCGGGTTATTCAATGTTTTATATTTGTATTCTCAAAGTTGCGATTCAACAGGCGAAACACTCATTACTGGCACAATAAACGACATTGGAATGGCTGTACAATTTTACTTGTATTTGGGGGTAATGGTAATCGCTCCAAGAATTTTTTTGATTTTAAATAGATTTCATTTAATTGATTCAGTTGGAAGCTTACCTTACCCATCAGAAATAATAGATTAAGTTTTGATATGCTAGCGTTATTAGGGTTGACACCCGATGTCGGGGTTTTTTGGGGTGGGACTGTAAACATAAAAGCAAATTTAAGTAATAAAAAAATGTTATCCCCGAGTCGGGGATGTCGGAGTTACAAATGTCGGAAAAATCCCCGAAGAATGGCATAAATATGCGGAGTCGAAGACGGTGTTGGGTGCCAACCCATTTTAAACTAATATTTTAAGTATGAATGCATCACTTCGCCGGAATTTATTTGGCCAGCAATAATGAATGTAATTTTGCTGACAACAATTGTTCTCTATGTGGTCATTGCAATTGTTACTCGCTTCAGAACATGTAAATTTTTATGTAGAAATTTAAAACAAATTTCAACAAATCTTTTAATTATTTATAAATTAGCTAAGGACAAATTTATATATTTAAAGCAGCGCCCAACTCCAACTCGCACCAATTCAACAATCGCATATTTCGCTCGTTGGTCGTCATTATTTCTGTGAATATTAGCGGATATTTCCTGAAATTCAATGAGATACTCATCATTATTCCAATGTTTGGGAATGACCTAATGGCAATATGGAAATGGAATCAAATCTTTGGCATTTTGTTGAACATCAGTGCCGCCTCCAATGCGCCAATTCTTTACTTTACAAGGTAAAAATAAAAAGCAAATATCGAATTTTAAAAAATATTCATTTTTAGCAAAGAATATCGGAAGGCTTTTAACAAAGAATGGCAAACAATCATCGACTTGTTCAAAAGAAATTCCGTACAACCTTACTAAGACCCCAAATGTTCTATTAACCAACACATCGCTCGTTTGGGCTAAACTCTCCGCAATTCTTCTTCCACTATAACAAACAATTAGCATTAACTAAAAAATACAATAAAATTTTTGGCACCCTTAACCACTAAGGCACACTAAGTACTAACGCATTCTGATTTTGAACTATGCTCTTTGACTGATCATTGATCAGTGTCTCCATTTTTAAACCAATGATTCTGGAGCTACTCCGTCATGTTCACGGTCAATAGAATTCTCTATTGTATAACTTTATCTAACTTAAACCATTTTTATTTCTTTAAGTACAAATAAATAAAACATAACGAAAAGAGTATTTTTTACCAATTTCCTAAATATACAATAATAATGCCAAATTTCTTTACAGCTTATTTGCTAACATGTCAATTTAAAGTTGCAAAAGAATATTTTAGCAAATAATTATTTTCTTTATTTATATCATTATATTATCAAAAATACTTTAATTTAATTAACGACTTCGAATATATGAATAACAAGTGTATATTTTATTTAGCTACCTTACGTTTATTTTTTTGTGTTATAATTTTTAGCTGTTATATTTGTTTTGGAGTATTCTTTTTTAAGAAATTCCTTAGATAAATAATTTTACTACTTGGTATAAATTCAAAAGGTTTAACATTTTATAATATAACTTAATTGTTTCATAAAATAGAATGAAGTTAAGCAGTTTGCTGTTCGTATTGATTATTTATTATTTATTATTTGAAATTTTTTATTTGCCGTAAATTGCGTGTTTAAATGGGTTTTACTTACACGAACGATCTTTTCAGTATAATGGCGATTCTATAAATCCATCCCACATTCTCTCGACCACAGTCGAAGTCGCAAGGCTTTGCGCTCATATTTCTGTAGATCGCTGAATTGGAACATTTTATTGGTTTAGGTTTAATTTTTTTTACTTAATATTTTATGGCTCCTTCCCGCTCATTCGTATAATCAGTATGGATGAGATTTATATTGACTAAAAAACCTGAAATCTTGACTTAAATATTGACCAAAAACCCCAAAAAGTGCCAAAATATTGATTAAAAAATGGGCCAAAACTAACCAAATCCGGTTATTTTATGCGTAAAACCCTTCAAAATTCGTCAATATTTATTAATTTTGCCTCACAATTGTAAATGTATTATTTTAATTTCAGAGTTTGTTATTATGAAAATTCTGAAAGTGCATAAGTTCTCTTGCGACGATTTAATTATCACACCAGATAATTTTTATTATTATATAAACCTTTCCGAAGACTTGGGACTAGTAAAGTAGTCAATAATATAATTAATTCATGTGGCTACTAGGAAATAAATATTTCATTTATTTTATACCGTTGATTTTTTAAATAAATTTATGCTTTATCTATTTGACACGAATGGCACTGGCCTTCTACTTTGTTATTGGACTTTTTATACATTAAATAGTTTTAATTATTTTTAAATCCAAAAATATGAGAATGAATCCGAAGTTGGGTTTGAAGAATATCTTTCTTTTATGTTTTATTTATTTTTGCATTACTTGTTTATTTTTAATTATTAAAAATTTTTTTGAATTTAAGAAGTCTAATTATTAAGATTTTTATTATTCTTATTTATATGATTTATCATATTTGTTTATTTATTAATACCCTAAAATAAATGATGAAATTTTTTTTCCTTTCTTTCGAATCGACTTGTTTTTACCTTTTTTTATTATTTAATCAAACCGCTTTGTTAAAATTTTTAGGGGTTTTATTTATATAAGTAGGCGCTGATTTTCCACTATTAGCGTTGTTCCTTCATGGAATTGAACATTCGAAACAACTTAATTCCTCGATATTTCTTCATATATCACTTGTTGTTTTTTATTCAATTTCGGTATCCAAAATGCTTTATATTTGCCCTCTGTTTAACGTTACAATATTATTCTGTAATATTGAAATGTTAATAGTTTTTAACATTTTCTTCAAATGGCTGAACCTTGTAAGAATTTATTATTTAAGTGTGGGCGTAATAAATTTTTAAACCTCAACAGCTGAAAATAAACTTATTATATTTTTTAAATGCATTAAATATAAACTCTTCTTGGTTATTAAGTAAGTTTTATTTTAAATATATTTTCCACAAGAAACTGCTTTACAACTTGTAGGGTATCTACAATAGAACAATTTATTAGTTATTATTAAATATGTTATTAAAAATTCATATAAAATTTTGTGTTGACGTGATCAAGATTTTATCGGTTTGTAATCTTGCACAAGAAATTGACGTTGAACTCTGCATCTCGCACTAAAAATTCGGATTTGCTTGAAAAAAGAGCATTTGTATTTTTCCTATTTGTTTTACGTTAAGATTTTTTTGATTGGTGTAATTGCATTTTAGGAAGAGCATAGATTCTTAATGTTAATATTTTTGACTTGACTTTTGCTAATGTGGACGGTATACTGCAGTACTCCACCACCACAGCTTATCCCGGTCTCAATACTTGAGTTTGAAGAATATCTTTCCTTTATTATTCTCATTTTTTATAGATGCCATTAATAATATTTATTACATCTTACCACCAAAATTTAACTATATAATTTTTTCATTTCTGTTTCTTAGTTGAAAAATTCATTTTAGTTAATCTGTTACGATGTTATGATTTTGGTTCTTGCTAATATTGGGTTTGGATTAGTAATTTATTTTTTTATATTTTAGTTAGCTCCGTCAACTTATTTAGAGATTTATATTATGAGACTTTTAAATTTAATTAATTTATTTGGTTTTAGAATTAACTTTTATTAATAAAATATTTTATAAGTAATTTCATCAGATAGCAGAATTGTTGTTTTATCATCTGACGATTTATAAGTTGATTTTGAAAGATGATATTTAACATTGATACCTTTGTGTTATTAATAAAATAAAACAAAATTCTGTTTTAAATCCCCTAAGATTTGCACATATTAGTAAACTATTTAGTTTATTATGGGTTGAGCCAATTTTTCGATTTATATTTTTAATTTGATATTTTTATAAGCGTGCGTTCATACAATTTCTATGTACATAAAAGGAAAAGGCCAAATAGCCTTAAAAAGAAATTGCTTTTGCGACCCGTCCAGGTTTTGTATCGGCTCCCAGGTTTTGAAAGAGTCGGCCCTGCGCACTTTGAAAGAATTTTCCTCCACAACAGCTGGACTGTAGAAACAAGTCAAACAATTCATTTTATGTTATTAACAATAATAAAAGTTAAAGTTATTTTATTCAGATTAGTAGATTTTTTACTAAATTAATGGAATATAGCTCAATCTATATTATAGTATGTATAAGTTTGTTGAAAGATTTTAAGTTTAAAGAAGTATTGTTGTAGAAAATTGCTGGTGAATCTGTTTGGCATGTGTTTGGTGAGCATCTGAATTTAGTCTTTTTTAGTTTAAAAGTTAAAAAATAATAATTTGAACTTTACTATTTATTTTTAGATGTTTTTGTACAAAACACAATGGTTCTATTATTTTTTCATTTTAAAATTACGTAAAGAACTTTAAAATATTTTGAACTTTTATTTTGGTTCAGTTTTTATGAAATTTGAGTTGAAAGTTTTTTAGTCAAATCAAATGATTTTTATTTTTTGAGAATTTAATTTTTCAGAAATTTTTGCCTTCATCGGATTCGCAACCAGACTTTTTTTTCTTTACAGAGTCGTTTATTAAAGTATTAAAAAGTAATTGCAAAAATCTTTAATATTTAATTATTCTAATTAAAGATCTAAATTATAATAATATTTGCTCTATATCTTTTTATTAGTTCTTCTGATAGATAGTAATATATTTGGCTTTTATCTGTCTGTTTTATTAGGGTTTAATTGCAATAAAATATGAAATCTATATGAAAGTTTCATTTTTAAATATTTACTTCAATTTTTAACCATTAACGTTAGCCATATGTAGTTTTATTGAACCTGAGTTAGAATTATAAACAACGATAAACAGAGTATTTTTGATATATTGAAATCCAAAATTCTAAAATGTTTAAAATGCGAATTGATTTTTCGCAGTTTTATAATTTGATTAAGCCAGCGCGGCGACAGTGTATAAGACTGAATTTTTCTAATTAGTTTCCATTTTAACCATTTAAACTTTTTACTTACAATCGGCTGTCTTATGCATCAGCGGAACGTTCCCACGGTTCACGTTCGCCAATAGCACGGCGTCCAACTGGAGAGCAAAAGCAGCCGAAGGGGCTAATTGTTCTGGATGCTGTGGCATCCCGGCATTGTTAAGGACACCAAAGTATGCCGTAACATCTAGCGGTTTATTTATTGTACAGTTTTTTAAAATATTTTAATGCCCAGATTCGCCATTTACCAACACATGCCAATTTTGTTTTGCAAAAATTCATTATTAATATTGTCAAAGTCTATAGAAGTTTTTGAAGTTTATAAGTTTTGCAGTCCTTTCTTTTTTCGTAGAATTTGTGCCAAAATAAATCTGAATGAACGAGTGGGTGTCGTTTGCCACTACAAATACACTTTCGATTTAATTCGATCAGTTCGAAATATATGTATTATTTAAATTTTCTTGTATTAAACTTTCGATTTTTTAAATAAAATAAATAGTTTAATTTAAGTTTATTTTTCACAACTTTGATTCTAAATGTTTTCATGTTCGCATATTTGAATTATAATTAGATAGTTTATTGTTGATAAATTTCCGGCCCCGTACTAACTTGGCTGTTAAAAATGTTGCCGGCGCATTGGAACTGGAATTGTTAATAAATAACATACTTTGATTTATTAATGTTAAGAATAAATTTTAATTAATTTGATTGGCATGTAGATTCTCCATAGGAATCAATGAATTGATTCGTTGAAGAAGAGGAGATATTTAGCTAATATGAGTTTATTAAACCATTTTTGAATGGTTTGAATGTAATGTTTGTCTGTTGATCAATTATTTTTTTATGCAGCATATAAGCAGTTGATTAAAACATAATTGTTTAAATCTGGCATTTTTTTATACATTCTAACTATACTTTAGCTCTCTCTATTCACTTCAAATACATGCAAAACTAAGATTCCTTTGTTGACATTCGTGAAGTACGAAATAAAGTTATATTTAATTATTTTTCTTAAACTTGAATGTTTTGTTTGTTATTTAAAAAATATAACTTTTATTCATTTTTAACTTGTATTAAACGTTCTATTTTTTTATTAAAAATCATGTGCTTTCCTAATTATTTTGCATTATTTTAATTTAAGGTTATTTTTCACAAGTTACATTTCTGCTAAATAAATGTTTTCATGTTCGCATATTTGAATATTAAATTAAGATAGTTTATCGCTAATAAATTACCGGTTGCCGGCGGCATTCAGTATGGGAATTGTTAAAAAATAGCATATTTATTTTTTATTAATGTTATATATTTTAATTAGTAATTTGTTTGGCATGTAGATTTTGTGTGTATTAATTTTTATATTCTTTAACGGGGAATAATTATTTTTTTAGCAAATTTATTATTATATTATAATTATTAAAAAATAATATTATTGATTTATTTTGTTAGTGTTTTTCAATATTCTTTTAGTTTGTTCAACCAAGTGGAATCACAACGTCGAACGGCGCCGGTGGTTACCCAAAATGCTGCTGTTTGTTTACAATACATTTTATGCCTTTAATTGCTTTGAGTAATGGAATTTAGGTCTTAAATTTACTTACATTTTTGGTATATTTGTGTAAAAACTGCTTTCTCCCCTTCGTGTATGTTGGTTTAATTTTTAAATAACTTTACAAGTTTTAGAGTTTAATTATATACATACTTTTGTTGTCTTGTATTACGTAGTTGCTGAAAAAAATACTTCTAGATTCCAATAAGCTCAACTCAATTTTTTTCAGCGGAATGTTGCTCTAATTTTTATAAAACTCCGGCGCACTCTTCTTTCGATCTTCGATTTTATTACCTTATGCAATTAAAAAACAAATATTGAGAATATGTAGAACACCATGTTGCAGATCAATCTCTGACATTTTGCTGCTTTTTACCTAATTTAAGTTTTTTATTTTTTATTTATATTTAAATCTAGCACACTGCACTTGCTACTTGCTTGAGCTCACTGAAATTTTTGTATTATTTACCATCTAATTCATTTATACATTACTTTGTATTGATCAATAATTAGTAAAATTTATTCAACTTGATTGTTGAAATATATTAACCTTTTTCAATGTTATTAATATTTATTTTTAGTGAATTTAGCAACAATTGCAATTATTTATCGATATTATTTCAAAATTTACTTCCGCTGTTAAATTTTAAATTTATCCTGTTATTTATTCACTTTGGGTATAAACATGTGTTTCTTATATGGTTCGCTTTTAATATAACGTGCAAATAAAATTAGTGTCAACTATATTACAACCTAACATAAATTCGTATTCATTATAATTTTTTTATAATAAGATATGGGACCACATTCGATAATGTGCTATACAAGCTTTACTTTTAAATATACCAAATTTTGCATTTATAGTATAAAAAAAATTCGTCGGTATTCTTTCAATTATTTATAAAAAAACCCTAACTCAATTGTATTTATTATTGATCTTTATTTGTATAAATTTAGTTGTAATATGTGATCTATTTGTTATATAGCATATTAGTTTTACCATATATGCTCATATTTAACATTGTAAATATCTTTTTAATTAACTACAGACAAAAGTATACTTTTCTCTTATTCTTTGATCAGTTTTTAATGATTTTGGGTGCAGACTTTCAACAGATTTTAATTATATATTAGAACATTGCACATAGTAGTCAGTATTCATTCAGTATGACCGTATTACGTTCAACGGATGGACGACAAAAAGCGCTCTACACATTTTGATCAAATAAATATTTGTGAATTAATATTTAAATATAATTCATTTATAATGGTGTAAAAATTTCAAAAGATTCTTTTAGATTTAATTTATTATTTTTATAATTTAATGAACTAAATTATTTTGTATTTTTTTTTAATTTAGTTAAATTTGTTTTAGAATTTAATATTTTTATCATTTATGAAGCTTAACTTGACGTTACCATTTTAGTTTTATCTAATTATTTTGTCGCTATGAATTTTACGAATAAGTTACCCTTCACCGTTGAGTCCTCATTTTCGGTTATGAACTTTTCATGTTAATAGGATAAGCTGTTGCTTCGCTCCCGGTTTTAATTTTTGTACATATTCAATTTTATAGGCGAAAACCACAATGCCAGATTTTTTAATACAATATTAAGTTTTTAGAATTAATTTAAAACTTCTTTTTTATAATTTATATTATCTAATTTGATTTATGTAAAACAATATTAAATTTTTAAAATTTGAATTTGAGATAAGTGAATATTTCTTTATTTGCAAGTGTTTGTTTAAATATATATTGCAGGCATTACATGAATAGTAAATATAAAATAAATCATAGAATGTTAAATTACTTTTTGCACCATTTTGTTATCATTATTTATTTAACCTAGCATTAATTTTTTTCTTGTTTTGGTCGTTTATCAATTTTGTGTATATATTTTGCTAATTTTTTAATTTACTTTCATTTGTAAATTCTCATAGGAAAGGTAAACTTATTAAAGCGTGATATTCTTGGCTGGTTCTAGATTATTTTTTTAAATTGGTATTTTTAAGCAGTTCTTTAAACAATTTGTTCTCTTATTATAAAGTAATTTTTATTTTATATTTCGGCTTCATCCTCGAAGTTTTACAAAAAGGTATATGTGTAATTTTTTAGTAATTAAATAATTTCTTATATAAACTTAAAAATTGGTCAATTAAATAAAATGTCGATTGCAAGTTTAGTTTAATGATCCGCTTTTAATTCTATATAACCTTGTCTAATCTTTTTCCAACATCATGAATATATATGGAGTGAATTCCCTTTAATCATGTTCATTCTTATTTTTTCAAGAAATTCATAAATAAACAAAGATTGCAATTCAAAGCTATCTTTACATTTTAAATAATCAGCAAATCAATTATTTTTATTAAACTAAGTGATAAAATATTCGACCGATTAAACAATTATCAGTTTTTAATCGACTACAAATGAGGAAGTTAAAAAATCAAAACGTTTTTGATTCAAATTACAAAAAACAATTGTTATAATAATTAATATTTATACATCATCTAAACCCAAAATGAAATAAACTCCAAAAATTACGAACAAAAAATTTTGCCAGCAGTGATATTTCTAATAAACGAAACCGGTGCCAGACGGCCATTTCGTGCGTGATCTAGTTGTTATATAAAGTCCAGAAGACAAATATTTATCCGACCTATGCTATGGAAGATCAATCAAAATTATGAAAAAAAAGCTGGCGGGCAAGAAGAATTTTATCCACGGTTCATCAATCTAAAGTATTAGAATTTGAAGCAGTTTTTTTTGTTTAAGCCCAGGTCATACAAACGGGGCGGTATACATCAGGGATGTGCTCTGGTCGCCTTTTTAAAAACTTTTATTGGTTAAAAAATAAACCTTTTTGTTCTGTAATTGATTTATTTTTATATCGATTTAATCGTTTTTATGTAAATTCGTATTTTTGGTGCTTTTTTCGAAAAAAAATTATCAAATTAGATTAATATTTTCTTTAATCAAAAGTTTAAGTTTCATTTTTAACATGCTGCCGCTCCAACGAAGGCAAACCTTCCACAATAAAACCATTTGCCCAACAAACACGGTTAACTGGAGATTTTGTTAAAAACAAAATGTTGATTTTTTTATATTGTAATTAATGTATTTCTTAATTTTGTTAATAATTGTTATTATATTACTGTTGGTTTGTCTGCATTTATTTTAATTTACATGCGATTTAGAGTCAGCCACATATGGATAGTTTTTTTAACTTGCAACATTTTTAATGAGAAGTTTACAAGAATATATTATCATCTGCGCAAATGTTTTAATACAATATTAGCCCTTTTATTGGCGTGTAGATTGTGTAAATTAATTGTATATTTTTTGGAATGATTATTTTGTTTTACAAATTAGCAAAATAATTTTTTTTTTCATTTAGTTATTTTAATTGATCTTTATCTTAAAGCTCTTTTTTTAATTGTAAGCAGTTTATAGTTTGTAAAAGTTTGCTTTTATTTAAATGTGTAAAAATAATATTTTTATCGATACAATTTATTTATTTATTTTGTACGTTTTTTTCAATACTTTCATTAGCTTGTTCATACACATTTTTTGGAATTACGATTTTCTTTTAAAGATTTAAATGCTTTATTTATTCTGTCTTGCGGGGATTTTTGTTGTTTAGTAATGAAATTATTATTATATAGTTTTGCAAAAGCTCTGTGAACCCTTCATGCGCCGCATAATATTGTTATCGCAAATTTATTTTAATAATTTAATTTATGTGTACAAATTTCAAATAGAAGATGGATTCTTTTATATTAAATTTACAGTTTGTCAAAATTAATAAAGTTAAATTATTTGCTTAGTATTTTTTAATATTTATAGTTGATTTGTTTTGCAAATTATTTTTTTATGAATTATTTTTTTGACATTGAACCTTTTATTATCATTTGATTATCTTATCAAAATCAACTTTTTTTTTAAATACGAATTGGATAATCAGCCTCCTAATCTAAAAGCAGCAAGAAATTACTGACCCCTATAAACGACCCTTTTGCCAACTTTTAAAAATCAATGACAAAATGAACAGCCACAAACAACTTGGTGGGGGATAGACGAAATTTAATTATTATTCATATGTGATTATGTGTTATTAGCATTTGAGGATTTTGAAGCATGTTTGCATATTTAGCAAAAATTCTTTAAAAAAATGCATTTTCAGTCATTTTGAGTGCATATAATAATTTCCAACACAACAAGATTCGGATTCTTCGATAACCTTGAAACAACGTTTTTTTAACTAAACAAATTTATTTTTCAAAAAAGGGAGTGCACCCGAAAACTATCGCAAAATTCTGCCAATGTTTATAAATTTGAAGGAAATCGACAGAAATATAATCTGATAGCCAATTTAAAATCATATACCTAAATCAAAAACAATCATAATTAAAGGAAAAATGGATGGGCGCTCACAACTTTGCACTAAAAATGAATGAATATGTACACAAATGAACGAATGAATGGCGTACAGCGACGAAAAATGATGCGCAGCCTCACATTTTATTGATTGGCATAGAGAACGGCGGAGACTCTCCTCTCCTCATCGATACTTTTGTTCTGTGTGCCGGACACAACGGCGGGGGGGGGGGAGGGGGGGCGGGGGGAATGATTTTTAGAGGGGGAGGGGGGGGGGGGGGATTTTTAGAGGGGGAGGGGGGGGGGGGGGGGGGATGCTTTTTAGAGGGGGAGGGGGGGGGATGATTTTTATTGCTATTCCACATTTGGAGTGACATATTTGTTTGAAAATTATTTATCAATAATAGACGTCGGGAATTTGTTATTTATTTTAGCAATTTTGTTATAAATTTAATTTAAAAATCGAATAAAATTTACAAAGCAAACAAAAGGCGGATAAAATTAGCTAGTAAGGGCTGACCATAGGACCGCACACTCGACCAATCAAAAATACAATTTTTAGAAGTTTGATTATTTGGTTATTTTTCACACTTCTTCAATGGAAACCCGCCAAATTATAAATTTAGAATTTATTAACAAAAGTCACAATCAAAAGAACCGGTGACGCCTGATAAAATCGAATCATTATTTATTTTAGTAAAATTCTAATAGACGGATCCCAAATTAACAAAAATATTTGCTAGTTTTCGGAAAATTTCTTTTAAAAAATGCAATAAAAACTGAAAAAAATGAATTAAGGTGGTAAAATTCACAAAATGAAGGAGTAAATTTGGAATTTTTAGATAATTTTGCACGCAGTCAGTCTTGCTCCGCTATTCGATTTGGTTGTTGCTCAATTGATAAGACAGCTAGATTTGGCCCCCAGTGCAGGAAATTGATGATTTTGGCTAAAAATTCTGCAAATACAAGTCAAAGTCAGCCGAACCTTTTTTTGGCATAATTTTTTCACAAACTGAGGACCGGGACGAGGGTGAAAATGGCCGGGGATCCCGGGTTCCCCCCCCCCCGCCCCCGGCTGCAACCTTACTTTCAATTGTACTTAGGTCGAATATGATTAATGCTTTTTATCTTTATTTTAAATTGTTTTCCTCTACGAATTTGTCTTGCGTTTGCATCATGCCTACTGAATATTTTATTTAACTTATGATTTATTGCACTAAAATTCTAATAAATTTAAACATACAATTTGTTAAATGTTTTTTTAAAACCAAATTATTATTTCTTTGCTTCCTTGGCCATTAATAATGAAAAATGTCCGATTGGATTGGCGGCCGTATTTCTAATTGGCAGCTTTGGCCAGCTGTCAAAATTAGTCCGTTTATGCTCTACTATCAGCTTTGCCCTACATGGCAGACAGATTGGCTATTATCAGATTTGGCCTGCCGCTAACTTATTTTCCGGCCGCTAAATTGTTTGCAACCGGATTTGCCTAACATTGAAAGCTAAATAATAATCGCTGTGGCTGGCTGCAAAAGATGGACAAGCGGGGGTATCGCTAAAATTTTTTACAAAATCGGAAATCTGTGTTAAGAAAAAATTGAAGCAAAAATTCAGTAAGATGTCTTGACAAGGTAAATAATTAAAATTACTTTAATAATCTCACAAAACATAAAAATCTTAATTTTAAAGATAAAAGGAAAGTGACATTTTTTGTATTTATTGAGAACATTTTAATAGTGCACCGTTGTCAGTGTTCATTCTATGAAAATTTAAAGTTTTTTGTACTTAATATAGTACTGTGAAAAGATTACAAGAAATGTTCCCATTAAAATTCACAGTCATTTATGCAACAATTAGAAAATGTGTATGTCCTGAGAATGTTTAAAATCTTAAAATTTTGTATAGTACCGTACCGAGCAGTACCTTGAGCAGGTTGGCAGGTGGGCGGAAGCAAAATTTGATTCTTAAATTTTATAGAATGAACATTAACAACAGCGTACTATCAAAAAGTTTTCAATAAATACAAAAAATGTCACTTTTCCTTTTAAACTTTAAAATTAAATGCATTTTTTTTGTGAGATTATTAAAGTAATTTAATTATTTACCTTGTCTAAATTTTGCTTTCCTTCAGAAAAATTATTATATTATGCCATCTGCTGATTTTGATGTTCCAGAAAATCTCGTAGGTGTTTAAACTTATACAACTGAAATAATTAAGCAACTTAGTTGGGAAATTCAAATTCAAAAATTAAACGTGTAATAACCATTGTTCAAATCGTATTTTAGTTTTACAATGATTTGCAATTGCAAAATGGAGGCAAACATTCAGCAACTTTGATTTTATCTGCAGTTTTGCTGAATTGTGTTGGAATTCCCGGCTTTCTGATGAATCTTTCGGTGGTTTATGTGACCATTAAGAACAGGTAGCAAATTCCAAAAATTCGGTTATTATGTACCCTTTTTTGGCTGGACTCGGTCAATTCAAAAATTGGCATTGATCCAAATTTTGGCAGAACCTTACACGGCTCAGCCAACTTTCTGCTCGCGCTCACCTCGCTGTTTGAGATGGGCCACGAAGCGGGCCATTTGCTGTTTCTGTGGTTGGCACTGTCCGGCCAAAACTTCATTCCCTATGGCCTATGTGTCCGCATCATGGCTCTTTCCCTCTTTTGCATTGGCGGCATTTTTGCTTCCATGTTATGCACCGGAGTTGACCGCATCCTTTGCGTCCTTCAACCAAATGTGTACGTTTTTATTGATGTTGAGAGTTTCTAAATCGGAGTAAGCCATTGTATGTCCGGCCATACACGTTTTCGGGATTTGGGATTGTGACCGGAATTGACCCATAGGAATTCGGAAACAGTACCTGCGACCGAAACCCGCGCAGCATTATTAAGCTAAGGCAAATCTTCTGGAATAAAGATTTCAAAAATCCGATTAGGAAAATGAACCAATTCCTCGGGACAAAATCAAATGTCACTGGTTTAGCCATGGACGCCTGAACCTTGGCATCTATTTGACCGTTCATTGCCTTTTTTGTTTGGCATTGGGCTCTTACATTTTAATGTCCTTATGGAATTGTGCCAATTTGTATCCGTCTTACCCGGTCACCGGATATCTCAGCGATTTGATCATTGGCCAATGTGCACCAATATACACCTACAGCAGCTTGGTGACTAATTTGGCCACAATTTTACTGTACATTCTGGTCGGGCTCTCCATCTGGTGCAAATCGAGTATGACAATTACTTAATTTTTAAATTAATTTTCAAATTTGAAGCCTTCTCCCAATTTCGACTGTTCCGATCATTGGTAGTGATCATTGTTGCCAATATTGGCGGTTATTTGTATGTCTCCATAATGCATGGGTTCGTACTTCCCAACATGCAACTAAGCAATCTAAATTATTGGTATAATTTGCATTTTAAAATGTTTTTATAATCGTTTAAATTATTTTAAGGTATATAAATATATTTGATGGCATCCTTCTCAACATCAGTTCAGCCTGTAACGCATTCGTGTTGTTTTGCCTCAGGTTCGACAGTTTTTTTTTAAAAAAATGTGAAAATAAAAAATTTAAATTTCTAATATAGCAAGGACTACCGAGCAGCTTACCAGAAAGAATTTGGATGTTTAAGTCAAATGCTTTGTCTCGGGGCTCACAACCCCCCAAGAGCTACTGTTACCTGGGCTGTTACTGTCAAACCAGCAGCCACACGAACATGCCCTAATGTGACGGCATGATTCATAAAAGATGACAATTTTGTGGTTTTTGGGAGTATACCGAATATTGATCGGTATACTGAAGAATTTGACTTTGTATTTATCGGTATTATAAAACGTTATACCGAAAAACAAATGTGCATCTAATGCTTATTAGCCGAAGTTTTCGGTTTCGGTTAACCGAGAAAGTCCCAAAAAGCGGCAACCCTACTAGAAGTACACAACAAAGTGTGGTCGAGGTGAATGACTGACATTGGCCAATTCGTCATCCCATAGATCAATAATCGTCGTCCGTTCCAACCGATCAATAATCGTCGTCCGTCAATTGATTTAGCTTTGTTCTGTAAAATATAGCAATTTTTGTTAATTTGAAATTAAGAATGCTTGAAGCTATTTTGAAGAATCAAAATTGCGGAATTTAAGTTTCTTCTGTTAGCCCATTTTTAAGTTCACCCAAATATTTATTTATTTTTATTATTAGGAAATTACTTTTTTGGAATTATTTTTCAATCCCTGGTGTAGTGTGTCAATTTAACAACAAAATTAATATTTATCAACAGGGCTATATGCTCGAAAAATCTCAAAATAGGTGCAAAAAAAAATGTGTGTAAATATAACAATAAATGCATCAATTTTCTCATTTTACGTATTTTTTTCTTCTTAATTCCCCTGCAGCATTTTTTGCTTTGTTTTAGCCGAGTGCTATTTGCTTTCTTTCACATGCCATTACTAGTTCCTTTTTACTCCCACCCATTCTCTGTTTTTTCCCTGTTTCCGCTCTTTCTCTACTCTTTTTTCTCTATTGCCGTTCTCTATCACTTTCTGTGCCCCTCGTTTCTCTATTCTATGTGTTCTCTTTAAAGTCTGTCCATCAAATGGATTTTCTTTCGCTGTTTTCCCCCATTTTTGTTGTCACATTGCATTAAAGAAACAAAACAAAACAAAACGAACAAAAAAATGTTTCCGGTCCACAAAAGACGAACAAAATGAATGGGCCGGGCCGGGCCGGGCCAATGCTTCTCCTTTCACTAATTTATTCGGCGGGTTCTTTTGCTGCTGTGCTGCACATTTAATGGCAGCGTACAAACAAATATTTGCGTTTGCATTTTGGGTGGGGGTCGGTGTCCCCCCCCCCCCCTCTCCCTCCAATTCATTCATTCCCAAATAATCAATTTGTTTGCCATTCTCTTTACACTTACATTTACATACCGGTACTTCTATTTTATAAATTATTCACTGTAATAATGTTAAAATAATTAGAATGCAATTTTCTACAATTGATCAAATCATCCCGATCAAAAAACCCCGGACTAATTGTTTGAAAAAATCGGGATCATAAAAGTGAGAATTTTAGTCACAAAAAAGGACCCCGCTCTACTCTAATTTTTTTACAACACAATCACTGTTTTTAGCTGAACTAAACTTTGTGTTTAATCCAATTATTTTTTAATAATGCCCATACTTACTCAATTTACCACATCAAGCCCAATTTCCCCGTTTTTCCGCTCGTCTCCAATGTTTGACTATTTTTTTGTTGTTGTTTATAATTGAATTGTGCAACAGCTGAACAATTTGCGTCAAAAAGCCTTTGCTCATACACAATTTTTCCATTCCCATTGTATGGAATAAGCAAAAAATCAAATGCGAACAAAATAAAGCGTTTCACTTTCTGACGAAAATTTGTTTTATTTAATTTTTGATTTATTGTCTGCGTAATTTTTGTCGCATTTTAACCCTAACCCATCACCCTAATTGGTGAATTGTACTGTGACGGCGCTCAGCTGTGGAAAAATTTTTTAATTTTGAATAGACGTTAAAATTCCGGTCAAAAAGCAGAAGTTGTAAAAAAATTCCGGGCGCGGGAACGGAAATTCAAAATATAACAAACGGGAAACGGGATTCCCGCCTGTTTCTGCTTCAACCCATAAAAGGTTAAATTTTAGGTTCTCGAGTTGCCAGAAATCTTAATTGAAAACCTAAAATGACAAGAAAAAAGAGCACATTTTGGGGGCTTTAGCGGTGCCTATAGGCGCAGCAAAAAATTGGGAAATTTAAATGTTTTTGTGAAAAAATTGGCTAAACTTCGCCAAGGAATTATTTCGGGCAACGTGAAAAACTTAAATTTTTGTTGCCGGGAATTGGAACGCAAATTCAAATTTTACCGGGAGCGGGGATCCCGCTTTTTTCCGGCTTCCGTTAAAAATCCCTATTGATTTATCGGAAAATTTTCAAGTTCATTTATATTTAACAATCATTTAACAAATCAAAAAAATCAGCATCAATTTTATGGATAATTTGGGGACCGAGTTCAAAAATATGTTGACAACTCATTTAACTAATGAAAAATATACCATATATATGTCTATACTGTATCCAACTATTATATCCATCATTGTGATCATTGATCCTCCTGTACCAATATTTGACGCTATATCCCATGTCTCCCTCCCCCCCCCCCTGGCCCGGGTCAACATTGTGCTTTTTCATTCTTTATTTCACAAATCCGTGCCTGCCAGTGTCGTTGTTGATCCTCCCCCTATTTTATACGCTTGTCTCCGATCGGTGATCAACGATCACCCAAGTTGGATATAGGTTAAATCGATCTGATCCATCCTCATATTTTGTAAACTCGCGCAAAGTTGAATTTTTTTAATTAATGTGTTTTAAAATTATCGATCTTTGAGCGTGGGGTGGAGGGGTTGATTTATATGATGGAATTGATGGGAACATTGCATTTTTGGAACAAAAAGAAAGTATACATAGGTACTATGTTTGTACTTGAAAGACCTTGAAGGAACTTTTAAAAACACAAATTTTTTTATATTAAAAAATTCAATTCTTAATTTGAAACATTTATTTTTTGAGGCCCTTATGCAATTTAAATAGGTAAGTATGTACAAATTGTTTTTTAAAATTTTTTGTTACTCAATTCTTTTCCCTCTCAAAACTTGTCATCCGTCCGTCCATAGCATCACAATTACCACGAACAGCAACAGAACAGGATTTTTCTCCCATTTATATTCACTTTCGCCCGCTTCAGACAGACGGACAATTTTTTATTCAATTTTATTGGTCGTTTGTTGAACATCGCGCAGCGCATGAGAAACAAAAAAAAAATGCTGCTGTTCTTTTCCGGCTCAACGCTTGCGCGGCGCGCCGCCGCATTTATTAGGGCCACAAAATTGCAGACGACGCGACGGTCCTGGAGAAGAATTCGCTGAAAATTTGAAGACTTTTATTGTAAAACAGGAAACAAAAATTGTTAATTTAATTCCAAGTGACTTTTAACGCGACCAATTTGTGTAGACTAGTACAAAAGGTCCACCGTGGACATCACAATATCCATCCTCAAACGAAAAGCGGACAAATGCTACCAAAAATGTTTTTTTTATTAAATTTTGAACAAATTAATAAATGCATTTAACAAACAAACAAACTGTGACTAGTAAATTAAAAATGACATCAAAATGAAGATGGAAATGCTGCCTTTTGTTGTAACAATTTAAATTTGTAGAATGCAAAAAAAATTGTTCAACTCTTGAAGACGGAATTGTGAACAATTTTCTTCGAAAATTGTTTATGCTGCTATTTTTGAGTTTCTTCATTTTTGGTTTACTTTCACGAATTGCCATATTTTTAATTGTATTCTTTAAATTCTTCCTTAATTTAACTAATTTCCAATACAAACAAACCCTTTTACAAATGGCTGTTTGTGATTGAATGCCTGTGGCCACAAAATTTCATCTCCTCAATGGCCATATTCATTAATGCTTTACACCAATAACGACCTCCTTTCATCAATATTCAAAGCACGGCATGGTTGCCAGGTGCCTGCCCCCTTAATGGCATTCTTGATGGCTAATTTTGGACCAAATCCTTCTCCACCATTTCCAAATGATTTTGCTCATGCAAGATGCTAAATTTAGCACGAATTTTTGTTTGCGTAAATAATCTTTGAACGGTGATCAAACAAAATCTGAGAAAGGCGCTTGAATTTCAAAAATTGAAAATTTCATTTAAAATTGTTTGCATTTAATTGAAATAAATTTTTTAGTTTTTTTTTGAGAAATTTCATTATCGAAAACAGCTTAGGTAATACTAAAAACATTTTCAAATCTTTTATGTTAAATTAATTAAATTTATTTAAGAAATTCATTTAAAAATTTTTTTTGGAATAAATTTATTTCAAGCCTTTCACCACTTTTCTAAGTTAAATTTGTATTTATTTCCCAACCGAACCGCATCCAAAAAACCTATAAATTATTCAGTACCCCCGCCCGCCCCCGCTCGCCTTTTGCCTCTCACATATTCATCATCCGGACACCCTCCGCCGTCGGGAGAGCCAATTTTGGTATTTTTAGTGCCTGAAGCATATTGATGATGCACACAATGCCAATGGCAAAGAGCCGCTTTGAGATAATTGAAAGTTTTTTTTGGTTTTGAAAGCTTTTTTCTGCCATTAAAGATTTAAATCCCAACGAATTTCTGCTAAATCTTTTCAACTTAAATTTATTTAAAGCGAGTTTATAAAAAAAAACTAGTCTGAATTTTTCTCAAATTCAAATTCTTATTTTAGCATTTAAAGCTCAGCTCCCAATGTCTTATTTTGGCTTTTATTATTTTCAAAAAGTGATGTATTTATTTATTTTTGACTTTGGTCTGTCATCTTTCGAAATGACCTTTTGTTGTGATTCCCAAAAGCTGATCAGTGATCCCAAAACGTCACTGCTTCTTCTTTTTTTTTGCTGTCATTGGATAAAGTGTCATTTGTCTAACTGATCCCAAATGTTCAGCTGATCGGCTGCTGAGTGATCACGTTCATTGCCTCGGGCATTGCTAGCGTTGTGCCACTATTTTCTCGTGATCAATCAATCACTTTTCGGCACCAAAATAGTGTGTGCTCATTAAAGGCATTTTTCTTTTTTTGGATTGGAATTTGGTCTTAACTCTTTAATAGAATTTTGATCCCGAACACATATTTATAGTCAAACTTGCAGCAACCTCTCCATATAATAAACTTTTTTTTAAAAAAAGTAAGATTAATTTTATTTTAAAAAATCACAAAATTTTTTATCGGTTTTTTCAATTAACCAAAATTTTTTGATGCTTTCCGAACATACTTTATCCAGATTATTAAATATAATTTTATCCTAAAATCTTCAAATTTGCAAAAATCAAATAAAGGTTTGCGGCGCTTTAAATTTTCATTTAAATATAAATATTATCTGTAAATTTTAGTTTACGCATAGTAATTGCCCAAAACATCGCCTAATTAACCACTCATCATCTTCCACCAAATTTTTGTAATTTGGCATTATAAATGACCTTCAATCAACCCACCCCCAACAATTACCTATCGCATGGAAATAGTGCGCCACCCCTCCCCCCCCCCCCCAACCCACTCAAAAAATCGCTCTCAATCCCCCCCCCCCCCCAAAAAAACCCGTCACCAATTAATCTCATGCCCAATTCTTCCGTCACTTCACCCCTCTGAAATGCATCTGCGCGCAATTCTCCATTCTTTTGCGAGAATCTGGTGCCGGACTCAGCAAAAAATGAATGCTTCATTCATTCATTCATTCTCTGTTGGATGTGCGCAATTTTTATCGCCCAAATAAATCTATGCTATGTTGCCATTAGAAAGGCAAAACAAATATTCGTCATTTAAAAAAATGTTTTTTGGACCTAAAAAATTAGGTATGTCATTTTACTGGTAAATTTTTGAAAACACAAAAAAGTTTGGGGAGTTGTATGATAAAATATAATCATTTGTGATTTAATCCCGGAAAATTACACCAACTAATTTGTGAGGGCTTCCGACTGACGGCGAAAGATTTTTAGCATTTTCCATTCTATTATGAACAAAAACTCGCCTGGCACGAGTTTAGAGTGTAGAAGAGTACCTTGTACCCGCTGGTATCAAAAATCTACATCTTTCTCCTACGGCCAATAATGTGCATCTTGTCCCGAGCTCCACAAATCGGCCGCTTCTTTGTACTCGCCGATCTGATTTCCCCTAATGGGGCCAAATTACACCCTTCTCCTCTCCCCTTTCTCCAAATCGTATAATGTCCCCCCCCCCCGTTTTCATCGTCGGCCACCACCGATGATTAAGAGGCTCTAGAAATGGAATCTGTGTGTGTGAGTTAAGGATGTGAATGATGATGATGATGTTATTTGTTGTTTGTAAAGGAGGCGGACGGTGTGTTGGTGTTGGTGTCCCTCCTCCGTCGTTGGGTTGTCGTGTCCCCATTTCTCCCTTCCCATTCAAGCGGGCCCCAACCTAAATGTGGTGGCGATGGCCGCCGGGGCCGCCGCCCCTTCTCGGGATCGCATTTCTTAGAAGCAGCTGCTGCGGCTACTTTGGCCAAATGTCCCCCCCCCCCTCCCCCTCTTCGCATACCCCCACATTTTCCAGCCGAATGGCCCACCGCTTTTCTCGTCAGTCTCTCTCACTGCTCGACGACCAAATCCCGAGAATGTGCTGGGGGGGGGGTGGAGGGTGTTAAGGTGAAGCTTCTGTCCATAGAAGAGTTGACGGACAAGCTTCATCGATGGAGTGAGGTGTTGTGCCCGCTGTGGAAAATCATTCCCGCCCATCTTGAACTGCTGTTTTTTGGCCTCTTTGGCCCCCTGCTGACACAATGAGCAATTAGAGTTCTCTCGTGACAATCACGGCCAATTGTGGCCCAAAATCACTTTGTGGGCGGGTCTTTGGCAAAAGGCTTTAAAAGCTTTACCTTTGCCCAAACTGCCTCAGGCACACCGACCATTCGTATCCATCCGTTGAATTCCCAAGGGGGCTTAGAAAAAATGCTCAACATTTACATCGACAGAAATATTTCGCTGAGAACATTTTGTTATCAAATAAAATATTGTCCCCATTACATTAAACTTTTGGGTTCCTCCGCCCCCATTTTTCTATCTGGGTTTTCTAAAGTACACCTCTCTCTACCTTTTTTGCATCAAAAAAAGCAGATTAATTTAAAAAGGCTGTTGTTTTATTATTGCTTTTGACTCCATTCACAAAAATGCCATTCATCGGAAAGGACTGGCGGGCTCCCGGTAAAAATGTTAACAAATAAATGAAAACCCAAAAAAGCATATTTATTTAAAGGTGAGGTATGGGTTCGCGTCAGTCACACATCCGGGTGGGAACAATGCAAGGTCATTCATTAGTCATTAGAATTAATGAACATTTTTAAATTAAGCAATTCGAGCTAAATTGTATATTTTAACATTAATTTAATTGGGTTTGGGAGGAATTTATGCCCAATTTTTGATGTACTGTTTGCAGTTGAGACCCATTCAACTTCCGGCAACGCATTCCATTCCGATTCCTGTCGGTTCGGATGTGCAAGACGTGGGAGATGCCATGCCGTCACCGCACAAGCGTATCAAAAATGGGAGCGGATCACCTCCGAAATGCTTTGGACGACATGCAATGCTTCTGCCGTCATTGTTTGACGACGGAGAGGACAATGGCGGGGAGAATTGTTGTTTGGATGAACAAAATGTATGTTTTGACAAAACGCCAAAAGTATCTGAAATTTAAAAAATGTTTTTTTGTTCAGGAGTCCCTTTTGCTGTTGGACGGCTCGCCACCGCCGGCAAACTCGTCGGACAATTCAGCATCCGATGAGTCCGAGTCTGACATGGCGGCCGAGGAGGAGTGCTGGGAGCAGCCCCATTGTTTTGTGAAGCTGAGGAACCGAACCAAGGAGTTCATCGGCTGCACCAGCATGAGCGAGGCGTTCCAACGGCTGGACTTGGCCAGAGCTGTCAAGGACATCCGTCGATTCAATTACATATGCAAGGTGATAACAAAATGATGTCTTGAAAATATATATATTTTTAAATTCCCGGTGTTTTAGTTTTGAGAACAAATAAAATCTGTCGTTTCGGACTTAAGTCTTTAAAATTTTCGTTAGATAATGGTGGTTAACATTTTAAATTCTTAAATTTAAAGCATTGGATAATTCCAAAATCAAAAATTGTTTTTCCACCTTTTGTTTAGGATTATAAAAATTCAAAATTTTAAGAGTTGTTATTTAAAATAAATATATTTTCATTTCTTTAAAAACACGTTTTAAATAAATAAGCCTAGTACATATACAATTTATATTTAAATTAAAGAAAATTGAATAAATTTAGGTGGTCCAAATTTTGGTGAATGAGAAGCTGCAAAATTTGAGCGCAATGTCTCGGAAAAGCCTTTTTGCCATCATTCAGGCCATCGTTTTGCACAGTAAATTTGAAGATTTATAATTTAAATTAATTTCAATAAAAAGGTGTCGAAGCTGATGTACATATTACCACTGCTCGTGACATTTTGAACACATTCTAGTCAGCTGCATTTTTTTTTTTTGAATTAGTGCTAACTTTTTTTTTTGCAGTTCCGGTTTGGATTCGCCGCATGTTTGTGGCTCGCCACAGTTGGCACAACGCCAATCGGTTAGCTTTTGTAATTTTTTGAGTTTGAGTCTTTTTCGTTATAATTAGAGACCGGACGATCATCTCTTCTAGATTTTTCAAAAGATTTTCGAGATTCTCGATTGACTTGAGTGGTCCTCAAGTCCGTAAATTTAAAATGTTTGCTGACGCCCAGTTTCATTTATTTTATTTTATTTTAATATTTTATAGGACACATGTTCAGCTTTACTCGATTTAATCGCCAACATGCCGCCTTCTACACTGTCTGAGGCTAACCCGGAAAGGTGAAATTAATTAATTAATTTATTTATTTATGCTAATTAATTTCTCTGACGAATTCTTTGTGAAATTTGTTTTCAAATTGGAGCATCAACCTAAAAAAACCAAAACCCAAAAATCCCAAAAAAAATTTTGGGTTTTGGTTTTGGGTCCAAGGTTCCGGTCTCTAGATTAAAGTAACAATAAAACAGTGTTGATTTAATAATTCATTTTTTTATTTAACATTAATAACTTAAACAAAAAAATTTTTGTTTTAAATGATAATTTATTTTTTTTGCCTTATATTTTTATATTTTGTTTTTTTCTTTAAAAGTATAATAAAACTTTGGGTTTAACGAATTTTAATTTTTTTTTTGATTGTAGCATTACTTTCCTGGACATGCCGAAGGAAGTGCTGCGCCAAATTTTGGCCAAATTGCCGGACCACGTGTCCATTCTGGAGGTGGCCAAGGCTAACGAGACCTTCCAGGCACTCGTCGATTGTGAACAAAACAATGGCGAAGTCTGTGCCTATGCCACTTCACGCAAGCCCAAATTGACAAACATAAGGCGAGAAATTAATATAATAAATTTAAATAATTTGTCTAATCCAATGCGGCATATTCATTTTAAAACCTGAGAATTTGAGACTTGCTATGAGAACAATTTTAAATCAAAAATTATGTTTTTTTATACAACTTTAAAATACAATTTCTTTAATTTGATTTATTAAAAATTATATTTTTTTTTCTATATTTTGTTAATAAGTTTTGTAAACCAAATGGAATGTTTCTCATTTTTAATATTAATTTACCAAATTTGCAGAGTTCCGACTCAGTCACATGGCGTCAATTGTTTTTATGCTCAACAAAGTACTACGGGCTCAAGGAAGTCTATGCAGATCTCATCCACATTTGTTGCCATTGCAAGGCTCTGTTTTGGAAGGTCCATTTTTTAAATTTAAATTTTATTTTTTAAATTATTGTTTCCGATTACAGGACCATGGACATCCATGCGTTTCTAAGGAAACCGCCCCATCTGTACGGGTAACACCTCAGCAATTTGTTGATAGTAAGCATTTTTTTAAATATTTAACCTACATTTTTTAATTATTTATTTTATTTTTGTTTTTTTAAAATTATTAATTCTCAATTTTTTAGTGCTTTTGTTTCTGTGAACGCCGCATAACTTCTCAAACATGCATGTTTTGCTGAATTAAGAAAATGTGACGAAAATATGAAAATATATTTTATTGTATAAGTGATCGTTTTTTAACATTATAAAAATTATTTTGAAAACCAACAATGATTGAATGAAATTCATAACAATGTTAATTGTAAAAAAAATTCGAAAATTCGCCAAAGGGTTAGGTAGGTATACATTTTGCTTCATTCTCTTGAAATTTTTTTTTTTGAAGAATTACTCATTCGATTTTTTAAAAAACGCAATTTCGCGGCGCTCCAGCCCTGGTCTGCTGAGGATTGGGGGTAGTTTTTTTACAATTGTTGTCCATTGTTTTCGTTCAACAAAAAATAATTTCGTTTTAAAATGATAATATCTCTGTTTGAATTATTTGTTTAATTGAGGTTAATCAAATTTCCTTTTTTCTCTATAATGAATTTTAGCAAAAAAGAATAGGTGGTACTTATGTACTTATATTTTATTATTAAACAATGACGGGCCTCCAAATGCCCCAAACAGATTCTTTTGCCAACCTTTTTATAGCATTTACCTATTAACGTATTACAAATTAATTAAATTTATTGCTGTTTTTGATTCCGCAAACAATTTATGCAAATGCATTAGAAAAGTTCAATTTGATCATATCTTTCCGTTTGGCATAAATTGCCAATGCCGCGTTGTGCTCCTCTTTCTATTCTTTTCCATTTTAGTTGGGCTTCTTCGGGGTGGGCTTGGCGGCATTATATGCCCTTCTTCTCATTATTCGCGTTAGCCTTCTTTGTGGTGGGCTTGATGCATTAGTGCCCTTCTTTTCATCATCCTCCGGCATTGGAGTCTGCACGTGTCTCGCCAAAACTCAATAATTAATAAGAAAAAAATTAGAAAATTGCCTTTTTTCCAACACTGCTGATTCTGAGAATCACAGGTTTTGTGGGGACCTTACTTCTTTTTGTCTGTGTAACCCTTTAGTTTCATCCTCTCCATACTTTCCATAGTTCATATTGACGAAAAAAGTCCATCTTAAAATCAATTCAATTTATGGATAGCAATGCAATTAACAACTGTTTTAAATGCATTGATTGCTTTTGATAAAATAAATTGAATTTATAAATTCAGACCCAATTACAGGTACTATAAACAATACTTTACCTAATTTACTTTGCCCTCTAAAGGCATATTAAATGTTTATCATCAATAAATGTGAAAAATGTTGCTTATACTTACTAGGGCCTGGATTTTTAGGGACTAAAAAACGTGAAAAGGGACATATAATAGGGACTAAAAACCCCAAAAAGTGGCCAAAATAGGGATTAAAAAAGGTGCCTAAACTGCCCAAATCCAGTCAATTTTTGCCGTGAAACCTTTAAATCCATCATTTTTTATTAATTTTCTTCTTACAATTGTAAACGTACTCATTTTTGGTTCCCTATCCCTTTGGGCAGTGGATCCTTTGGGCAGGTGGATCGATTGGGCAGTGATCCTTTGGGCAGTGAAATATTAAAAAATAATTTTTTGAGTACAACTTGTTTGTAAGTTATAGGGGAAAATTAATTGGGGCGTGCCAAATGATATGAAACCATTGCTCTATTATCAAATTGCAAACAGTTGCTGCAAATTTGCATGTTGTCTTCAACTTTGCTGTCCGTTTCAAACTGATAATCGAAGCCTTCTCGAGTTAGCAGGCTTTTGCTTTTTTTTGAAATGACTTCACTACTATTCATATCTTAGAATTTTTAAAAAAAAATCGGCCTGTCGTTAATAAATTATGAATAATTGTGCGAAAATAAAGTTATTTAGGCCATCCCCCCCTCTGTCTCCCCGACACCCCCCCCCCCATTCTTTATCTGCCCGGATTGTTCCATCATATTACAGTCAACATCATCAAAGCAACATTTTATTAGCATATTTCTATTTAAAAAATAATAAACCAACTAAAAGTTTTTTATATAAAAAAATATTTAAAAGTTAATTGACTGATTAATTAATTTTCGCAAAAAAAGTCACTGCCCAAAGGATCACTGCCCAATCGATCCACTTCCCAAAGGATCCACTGCCCAAACGATCGGTCACCCTATTTTTCGCATGTTTTTGAAACTTTTATAGAAAATTCAAATAAAAATTTTTCGGAAAATATCAATCTCCTAGAAAAAAGTCTTTTTTAGGGGTGCATTTTTGGGAAAGAAAAAATTTTGATTTTAGGGGTAGTTTTCTCTTTTTTATTGCATTTTTCTTAAGAAACTTTCGGAAAAATGCCTAAAATATTGCATTTTTTTCTTAAAACATTGGGGAAAAGTGCCAAAATAGGGTCTAAAAACGTAAAAAACGTCGAAATTGGGATTTATTCTCAAAAAGGGCGAAATAGGGATTTTTAGGGACTAAAAAGTCGCTCTAATTCAAAAAATTTTCGAAATGAATGCTATTTTTCTGTGCTTCTCTCAGTCAAAAGCCCTATTCGCAAAAAAAATGTAAACCCCTAAAAATGCGGGCCCTAATATTACCGATGATGACTTCCACATTGGCCTCCTCTTCAGCGATCTCGTCCATTGTTTCCCCGAGCAACTTGCGCATATGCACAATGTTGGCATTTTCGCTCGCATTCATCATGTTTTTTTCCAGCGAATCCACAACCTTTGTGAGGTTTACTTTGATGTCGTTCAACACATTGGTCATGATCACAACTTTCTAAATTGCATTTACATTTTAAAATATTTATAAAAATTATATAATGCACAAATCCAATTTCTACAATTTTGTAATGATAATTTTAATATCCAACGTGAACGCAATCAAAGCAATATTTAGGGGGCAAGGCAATTAAAATATTTATTTTTTAGCCAAATTATGGTTTACGGTTATTTTTTCTATTTTAACCCGCTCTCCATTTGAACCCCAGTCTCTAATTGTACCCCCCCCCCCCCCCTCGAGGTGGTTTGAACAGTCCCATGGGTTACCTATAGGGAAAAATACGGTATTTAAAAAAAACTGAAAACTTCCTAATTTTTTAAAATAAAAAATAAAAAGTTGTTCACCTCTTTCACGGCGACCTTGAACGGTTGGTAAACTACCGTATTCACTAAGACCACAGATGCTGTCAAGGTTTACGTAGGCCATTTCCTGCAACATGTGCGCCATCCAGTCCGCGCAGTACACATTGCGTTCCCAGCGTGCCTCGCGGCCATAAGGCCGACGTGGCGCTGTACAATTTGGCCAAGTCTGAGCTGTTCCTCAGCTTTTCGGGAAAAGCGTGTCCAAAGTGTCGCATACGTTTGGGCCGCCTCAGCGGGACCCACAACGCGCGACTTCGCCGAGTTTGGGGCTAAAATATCCAAATAATTGTACATTTATTTTTCCTTAATAAATTATTGGCCCTGATCAAAGCTACACGTGATCGATCGATCACGTCGCATCATGACACATAGTTTGGTGGAAGTGTTAACGCATCATGATCACGATTTTTAGGCTTAATCTGTGAGCCCCTGTCCCCTGGTCTCTTAGGGTGCATTAAAATTTGATGAGCAATTTTGAAAACTTTTAAAACTGAAACAGCCTTTTAGAAACCAAGCAAAAAACATCCTAATAAAAATCTTTTGAACCCTTCTCGTTTCCCATTTTTGATCATAAACTTTACAATTCTTTTTTTTTATCGAAAACCTTTTCACATCGAGTCAGTTTAGTTATTAAAAAAATTTAATATTTTATTGTTTTTGAAGTTTCATAATTTTTTTTACATAGTTGTCCGGCTTTATAAGGCTCCTATCGTCCTCATTTTTTAAATTCAGGGAACAAAGTTGTGTAATCAATGGCCGTTTCGCCTGCAGCAGTATAGCCGTTGCCGTCGGAAACGATTTTAAATCGCAAAGCTTTGAGGCGTTGTGCTTCGGGCCATGGATGTTGATCGTATTCATTGATTTTGCCTTCGATCCACTCAATTCTTTCCTTTTCCTCCTCTGGGCTCTCTTTGCCTTCGCCTAGAAAATAAAAATGTGTAAATAAAAAAAGTTTATTTAAAATTTTTTTAAATTTATTTTTTAAACAATAAATGCAATTACCACCTACAACAACAGCTGATGTAAACGGGTTACAATTTCCAATTTTTTAAAATTAACAATTCAAGAAAAATCGAATTTAATTCCAGAAATTTATTCAGAATTTAAATAAAATTTGTTTGATTTCTTTTTTGAATTAATTTTATTGCTATTCATTGCAAAATTTAGTTCATGAAGTGTTTACCATGTGCCAAAGGGACCAAAGACGACAGAATGCAAATGAAGAAAATTTTGTCAAAATGTTTAGGGACCATTTTATTTATTGAACAGAATCTGAAAATTACAAATAACTGTTTATGACAAAAGTAATTTTGTGAAAGATAAAATAATTTTATTTGTAAATTATGCACAATGCACACAAAATGGATTGAAATTGTGGCTATCATCGGCCGTATTGGTCAATCATTTGGCCAGATGATGACAAATCATTCAGCGTTTGTAAAAGCAAATTTATGCGAATGCGTTCAATTTTTTTTTTGGCTGCTGTGATGGAATGAATGTCAAAAAAGTAAATAAAAATCATTTATTAGTTTCTATGCTTTTAAATTTCAAGGCGTTTTGGGGTAAATTCACTTGGTTTGAAAAATTTAATAGAAAATCAAAATAAAATTTTTCGGAATATCGATAATTAAAGTGCCATGGTTAACTATCGTTGTTACAGTAGTGCTTACGGTATTTTTTGACTGTAATTAAGTCACCATGGAATTTAAACGAATGAAGAAAACACAACAAATTGCGCAAAGGCGGATGCAATTTGAATTCGCTGACAGAGCAGAGCAGTTCTTTCTAATTAAATTAATTAAGAACTTAAATTTTGCCTAAAATCCAATTTATATATTTCTACAACAATAAACTTTGAAATGATTATAGCTTAGAACAGGATTGACGATCAAAACTCAATATTTGAGGTTTTTTCAGACCCAAACTACTTAAAAATTTAACCAGACTCAAACCCGAAACTCGACTCGAAATTTTCTTTGCTCGAGGCAACCCCTGATATATAGAACGAATACTTTCCATAATATTATTAACAATTGTGATTTGGACTAGACCATTTTCTCTAGATGATTGATATAGCTTTTTCTTTAATCGATGCTTTTCGAGGCGCTAGGTTAAATTTAGAATTGCAAATTTCTCGAAAAAATTATTATTAAATTTTGGCTTTATTTCTTACAAAGAGTGTAATTCCGTTCTTTGTGTTCTTTGCTTCTTTGCGAGATTCCAGGCCCACAAATTATCATCCGACGAAGGCATCGAATGTTCAAAAGTGCTAATAAGAATTGTACTTTTGTGATTTAAAAAAAGTAAATCTCAAAAAACATAAAGATTAATTCTTTTAAATAGTAACTTAAAGTCCAATTGTATTTACTAATTTTAAATAGCAATTTAATACAATATTAGGATGAATTTGAGTTTCGCGCCCGAAAACTAATATCTCACGCCCAGCGCGCCGAAGGCGCGCTGGAAGTTGTGCATTGCTTCTTCAACTTTTTTAAGGTGCATTCAGGAAAACTATAGACTTTTCAGTACCGTGGACGACTGAGTCCCAGGAGCCGATTCAAAAAGTTAAGGTCAATTTTCGAAAAAAATGAATTTTTCACAAAAAATTCATAAAAATTTTGGAACAAGATATTTTCAAAACTAATTATTTAGATAAATAGCTTATTTTTTTTCACTAGCATTTAAAATCACTATTTCCAATTTTTTGAAAATATTTTTGGTGGAAATTCTTATTTTAAAATTTTCATTTTTTTTACAAAATTCGAAACAATTTACCGAAAAAAAGGACACCAAACCAAATTGTTGACTATGTGGGGGGGGGGGGGGGGTTGAAAGGGGTGAGGTTGTACCTGGCGTGATCATGGGGGGGGGGGTATTTAACGTGTTGGGATGCACTCCCCACACCCAGAACCGTTGTACCTGGCACAATCAACGGTTCAAAACTGCACACCCCGAACCCCAAACTAGGTAACGAAGCTCGATAAGCGCGTTAGCGCTTACCAGCACACAAAATAGCGTTGTACATCACTCCACTAGATAATTTAATAGTATTAAAACTAATTACTCGCCGATCCTGAACAGCTCCAGCATTCTCCGGCAATGAATGTTCATCAACGGAATTCACACATTGCTTTTTCCATCTTTGTAGTGTTGTTCTGTCAATATTTAGAAAATTGGCCAATAGCAAGTCACTGATTTTAGAATTTCTTTGTTTAATTTTGTAATATTTTTTCATCAATTCCTTTCTCTCTTTGTTGGAATATATAATTTGCGCTAAATTAAATTTAATATTTTGCTAATTAATCATCAAAATTTACAATTGACGGGAAAGTCCAAATTCTTTTTTCCAGCGACAAATTGTTTCTTTAGAAATACCAAATTCTTTAGCAAGTTTAGTTTGTTCTCCATATTTACTCATTTTGATCTCATCCATTCGGTCAATAAATTCACGCTTTTTCTTCTGATTAAAAAGGTTTTTTATTTATTTTTATTTTTCGAATTAAGCCAAATTCTTTCTTCCATTTATAAATTTTCCTGCGATTGACGCCCAATTTTCTTGAACTATTTTTGTTCATTTTCATTTCTTTCGTTTTGTGTAACTTTTCCTTGTTGCTTATATTCTTCTCTCATCGAATGGAATTTGGATATTATTTCTCGTTTTTCTTTATCTTTGAACTGATTTTCATTGATAAATCCTTCAATTGTTTCATCTTCATCATCACCTTGATCAATGTAATCCGGGTCTTTTTGTGTAAGATTCTGATCAGTCGAATCAGAATTATAAGCTTCATCATCACCTTGATCAATGTAATCCGGGTCTTCTTGTGTAAGATTCTGATCAGTCAAATCAGAATTATAAGCTTCAAAATTCTGATCACTATTGTCATCACCCGGGTCTTCTTGTGTAAGATTCTGATCATTCGAATCAGAATTATAAGCTTCAACATTCTGATCAATATTGTCATACCAGGGTCTTCTTGTGTCAGATTCTGATTATTCGGATCAGAATTATAAGCTTCAACATTTTGATCAATATTTCGTCATCCTCAGCTTGTCCAGTAAGTGTTTGAACTGTTTGAATCTCCGTTCTTTCTGTTCTTTTCTTTTTGTGAGATTCCAGGCCCACAAATTTGAGTTTGACGGAGTTTTTCCCACTTTTATTTCTTCAAGGTCATCTTCGTCCCAACCTTTCCCAAATATTTCATCAAAAGTTTGTCGAATTTTTCCATCTTTTGGTTCATTAACCGCGAAATTTTGACAATTAAATTTATAAATAGAAAAAATAATGCCAAAGCTTCATATTTTCTGAAAATTACAATAATTAGTGGAAAAGTAAAAAATGTTTTTTGAAACATTTAGAGCGATTTACAAAAATAACAAATTTCAGCTTGGAAATATGTTAATTTTATATTGTAATATTTAATATATAAACCCATATAATGTAAATAATTGCATATAATCGAATTTGTAACTAATATTTCATTTGTAATAAGTTAAATTGTATCGATTGATGTGTAGTTTGTGTTTGTTTTTTTTTCTTTCTTCTTAATGACACGTCATCATATGCCAATATTTTATTTTATATACAAAATTTGTAATTCAACTTAAAATTATATTAATTTTAATGTGCTGTTTTGACATTATTCAAATTAAACTAGCAATTAATCTCAATTTTATGATTTTTTTAAGGCACCGCCGAGAAAATTTGGCATTTTTGACGGAATTTGTCAAGAAAATGGCCCAAAAATGCATCGCGGAAGGGCGGAAAAATGATTAAAAATTTACAAAATTTTTCGGACATTTTTGAAATCCAGATTCCGAATCTACTCGAGTCTTTTTAAAAATTTAATTTTAGGTTTAGAAAACTTAGACGAAAATGTTAGTCGTTTTATTAGGGGGTTTTTGTCGGTGAGCAGCGATGCCGATAAGCGTCGCCGAGGAAAAAATGAAAATTCTTACGATTTTTATAAGAAAATTTGTCCAATTTCGATAACTAAAATGGTGAAAAAAGTAATTTTTTATGTAATTAGAAGTTTTGAATCGGTTAAAATTTTTAAAAATTAATTTGCTAGTAACTTTCTTGAAACAAATAAGAATTCCTAAATTACCTTCAATTTTAAATTCTTAAATACATATTTAAAGAAAAATATTGTTTTTCTTTGCCATAAAGTTAATTAAAGACACAAAAAACTATTTACTCAGTCGGGTTTTGAACCCCAGGCATCCAGATCCATCACCAGGGCATTCAATTAGAAGAAAAAAAAGAATTTCACTAACCGAAAATCCCGAAAAAGCGTCGGTACTTTCCCCCTACCGACCGAACACTACATTTTTGCGATCCAGTTTAATTCAGGTTTTTAGCAGAATCGAAAGGCTTTTTGGCAATGAATGGCAATCACTCATTGAATTGCTTCAACAGAAATTCCTTATAACCGTATTGTAAGCCTAAAGCTATATTTGTAATAAGTTTATTGGTTGTAAGTGGAGACAATGGACTTTTTACTCGGTGGGTCCGACATTAACAATTTTAAACATTTTTAGGTGTCGCTATCGGCGCCGTCAGACCCAACAATTAATTGTCTGAAAGTGCATTAAAACCAATTTTTTTTTTGTATTTCTTTGTTCCAACGTTTGACACGCAAATCTGTTTAACAATTAAACAAAAAATTACAGCAAATGAAAGAATTTCTTAAATTCAGAAATACAATTTAAATGAAAGAACGGGACTAAAAATTGTTGAGCATTTTCATTTTTTTGCCCAACTTTTGCATTAGTAAAATTATAAATACTTTTAAGCACATTTATTTGATTCGTAAACAATGTCAACAAATTCAACTATTAATGAGGTCAGTTTAATTATGAATTTTAATATTATTAATTTTTTAAGGTATTTTACGAATTAGCAAATGCTCGTCCCTGCTGGAGTTTGATATTTTTGCTTCAATTTACACAATTTTGGCAATTGTTGGCATTTTTTGGAATTTTTCAGTTGTTTACGTAACACTTCGGACAAAGTTGTTGACATTTAATTTAAACAAAGTTTAATTATTAAATTATAAGCATTTTAAAAATATTTTTCAGATCAATGAACAATTCCGCCAACAAATTGTTGGCCATTTATTCGTTTTTCGAAATCGTTCACCAATCTGGTCATTTCTTATTCACATATTTAGTAATTTCTGGCCAATATTTAATGCCCTACAAAACCGTCATTCGAATTCTTACGCCTTCATTATTTGCAGTTGGTGCACTAATTTTTTACCTTTTTTTCACAAGCATTGACCGACTCATTGCTGTGATTTTTCCGCTAAGGTAAAATTAAAAATGTATTTAAATTTAAATTTCTATTTTATTTTATTTTTAGACAATCAGAAAATGTCCTTATTTATGTTATTACATTACCTTTCATCGGGCTATACTACGTTTATGCCCTTTATTCCCAATCTTGCCATTTAACAGACGAAACAGTCATTACTGGCACAATAAACGACATTGGAATGGCGCTGTATTATTTTATTTGAATTTGTTGATTTTATAAAATTTTTCTTTTTAATGCTATTGTGACGAAAAAGACTTCGCTTTCCGTGCACAAAATAATTTTGGTTGAATTGAGGAGAACTGGACGAGTTTGTGAAAGAATGTTTTCCTCAAAAAGAAGAGCAATTTATTCATAGAAATGACATTTAGGGGGTCGGAGTTTGTCAGGGCAATTTTAGCGTTACAATTTTAAATTAGTCATAAATTTGGAAAAAGAAAGAACAAATCAAACTGCCGCATTTCCGCGACCTTTATTAGCTATTTTCTTTAACAAATTACATTAAGTTTCAATGCACAAATTCGTCGGATTTTATTTGGCCAACAATAATAAATTTAATGTTACTGACAACAATTGTTCTTTATGCAGTCATTGCAATTATTATTTACTTCAGAAAATGTATTTTTAAATTCAAAAGAAATTTTAAATAATTTTTTTTTTTCGATTTTAAAGCACCGCCCAACTCCAACTCACATCAATTCAACATTCGCATATTTCGCTCATTGTTCTGCATTGTTTCTGTGAATATTAGCGGATATTTTGTCATGTTCATTAATGTTCTTATAATTTTTCCCGCAATTTATCAAAATTTAATGTTTTTATGGACATTGGGAGAAATCATCGCCATTTTGTTAAACATTAGTGCCGCCTCCAATGCGCCAATTCTTTATTTTACAAGGTAAACACATGAAAAGTAAATATCGAATTTTAAAAAATATTGAATTTTTAGCAAAGAATATCGGAAGGCTTTTGATAAGAATGGCAAACGATCATCAAATTGTTCAAAAGAAATTCCGTACAACCTCATTGAGATCCCAAATGTTCTATTGGTGATGCCTCTTTTGCGCCGGTGCGTCGGCGAAGTCTATAAATTATTTTTGTCTGCTTTTTGCCAGGGTTAATTTTTTCGCACTTGGGGGTTCGCTAGGCTTAGGCCTAAGCCACCCTGAGCTCAGGGGTTCGTTAGGCTTAGGCTTAAGCCACCCAGACTTGGGGTTCGCGGAGTCGAGTGGCATATAATTTGTATGGAAAATCAAATGTTTTGTTATTTCTTCACTTTTTTGCAAAAAATAAAAGAAAATTCAAAAATAAAAAACCTCATGGTGGCTTAGGCGAAACTTTCCGACTAAAGAAAAAAAATAACAAGAATTAAACAACAAAAAGATCTTTGACAGCCTAAAGTAGTAGCCAATAACAAACGGCGGAAGGTCGTCGGTGGAGCTTTTATCTAAATGACTACCTAATTCAATTTGGACTTTTATTACCTCATTACACAATTACATTAGATTTGAAGTTGTAGCAATTACCTAAATGCTTTAACGGAGGAAATTAAATTTTAAAATCAACCAAATATTGAGGGCTACTAAACACATTAAGAAATGTGTGCACAAATTTACCGCAATTAAGACTCTGAATTAATCACAAGAACAAGAATTATTCCGTATCGAGCGCAAATGTTGAATAAACTTATGACGCAAATAATGTCTATGGCGCAAAAGTGCCAAGGCGACAAATGTCGGCCAATCATTTTTCGTTTAATATTTATTTTTGTAAAACAATATTTAAAAAAATTACCGTAATAAATCGACCCCTATTTACAACCGACTTACCTAATTATTCTCTTATACTTAATTTTTTATAAAGTTTAATTTATTCATATTCCAGGCTTTTCAGTTTGGCTGTTTCTCTGCCGTATTATGATGATTCATTTTTTAAAAAAAAGGAAAATGAAAAGTAATGTATATGTTATGACAAAATGGTCCATTTTTGCTGGACTTTCCCACATCGTTGGACGGCCGGCCGATGTTTTGATGAATCATATTAAAAAACAAAACAAAATTTATGGAATTTTATAAGCAGTCATTACACAAAAACCCGCGGGCTGTGTGGCCGAATAAAAATGAATTGCACGATAGGGAATTCAAAAAGCATTTGATAAAATCATTGAGTTATGCTGAATGGATTTGATTTAAATTAAATAATTGTTTTAAATAAATAAACACCAAGTTAAGACACGGAAGGGCTTTATGATTAGGGCCCGGATTTATATGGGTTTTTGCGAATAGGTTATCATGAGAAAAGCCCGAAACATTTATTTCAATGTTTTTAACACATATTTTTGGCAATTTTTTGACTTTTAGCTTTTTTGCACATTTTTTTATGTGCACGTATTTTAAGCTTTTTAGCAACATATAAATCTGAGCCTAATTATGATGCAAAACGGTTCATTTCTTTCTTCTTGGCCTTATGACTTTTGCTCTGTTTGTTGGTTCTGCTGGTAATTTTAATGGATAATTTTTTGTTATATTTTTAAAAATGTTTTTTTTTTCACATTTTTAAAGGCATCGAGTGCCAATACGGTTCATCTCATACCGTGGAGCTTCAATAACAAAAAAGACGTGCGATCATGCGGCGGAATGCTTCGCTGTTCCTTGTATAACCGGTCAGACTTTCAATAATTTTTATGCCATCTCTGCCCTCTTCACAACAACACAGACACTAATTTTCATACGCTTTAATCATTTGTTCCGCATTCGTTTAAAAATATGATTTTTTGATTAATATTTGTGATCAGCTCGATCAAACAAATTCATCTGCGGTATTCTTTGAATACATATGTGTTTCAACGACAAAAAAAATTTGTAGTCGAAAGAAAAGTGGTTCAGTGAGTTTTCGTGGTCGTAGAATCCGATTATGACCCTCCAGCGACCGATTTCGAACAACCCCAAACCCGAAATTGGCGCATAATTCAACGATTTTTTTTTTTTGCAAAATCTCATCGACATTTTGACGCTTGTAATCATGTCTGTTCGAACTTCGAAAAATTTTACTATTGCTAAAGTAAAAAGGCAAAACACTATTTTTTTTGAAATTATTCGCATTCCGGGTTAGAAATCGCTCGCAACGGATGTCATAATCGGATTACCACCCCGAGAACCCCCCGGAACCACCTTTCTGTCGTCTTGAATTTTTTTGTTGTTCCCATAACAAAGAAATAAGTAAGTAAAGGTCCTTTTCTGCTGGGTTTTAAACATTTGTTGGTTCACCAATGTTTAATTACTGCAAAAAAAAATGAAGTTACTTACTATTTATACATATTATTAACCCCTTAATTGTACAAAAACATTGCCTTCTTATATATATTCAAAAAAAATTTACAGGGAGTACGGTCAATTCTCCTCGAGCTATGGTATGGGGCTGTCTTGATTCTAAAAAAGCACAAGAATGCAAAGTTTATACGGCGAGTGAAACCAAAGTCTCCACTTCGATTTTCGCAGAATACTTTCCCGAAGCAAAAGACAAAAAAGATTTTTCACTGCATTGCTTTACATGCCAATTGGGCAAATATGGTAAATCGATGGACAACACGCGTTTCAGAGACGCAGGTGATTTATGTTAAAGTCTGAACAATCTCTTCCAATTTGGGAGCATTCTCAAATTCACCGAAAGTAAAAGTGGAATAAAAATGAAAAAACTTTTTGAAAAATTTCAAATATAATTTTTAAATTATTTAAAAATTTAAGTTGCTCAGTATATTACATATAAAAAAACATTTAGGTGCGGACAAATATTGGAAATATCAAATGGGGCTCCAGGTTTGTTGCATGATTTGCTTTTAATTTTAACAATTACAATTTGCAGTTGGAGGGAGCACGTGCAATTCCGTTGCACTGTCATTGATGCTGCTTGGTACATACAAACATATTTATAGACCGGACGGGACGTCGGGATTTGCTCTGGGGGGTAAACCCAACTCATCCATACCCAACTCATCCATAGAGCATAACTTGCTTCAACCGTAACCGATTAAGTCTTAACGCCATTCGATAGATCTCGAAGAGTTGAAGCTAACATAAGTTAAAGCTTTGTGATTGGACAAGTTTCAAAAAAGTTATGGCCATAAAACTTGAGAAAGTTAAAAATTTCGATTTTTGGGCGGTTTTCTGGCCATAACTTTTTTGAAACTTTTCCAATCACAAAGCTTTAACTTAATGTTAGCTTTAACTCTTCGAGATCTATCGAATGACGTTAAGACTTTCTAAATCGGTTAAGGTTGAAGCAAGTTATGCTCTATGGATGAGTTGGATATGGATGAGATGGGTATGGATAAGTTGGGTATGGATGAGTGGTTGGGTATGGATGTGGGACCCTTGCTCTGGATCCCGCGGGATTAAATTCGGGATTTGGGCTAAGCCTTTTTTGAATTTGCTCGGGATTAGCCGGGATTTCGATCCCGAGAAAACAGTTTAGCCGGGTCTCTAATACATATGCATGCAAAGGATGTGTAATCTGTTACCAAGAAGTTTTGGGTCGTAATCAGGGCGGGTGTGAAACTTTGGCTTCGAGTTTCGCGAAATTTCGAGTATTTTTGGGGCTTCGAGTTTCGCGAAATTTCGGGTATTTGGGGCTTCGAGTTTCGGGTACGGGAAAAAATTTAGTTTCGTTTTGAGTTTGGGTAGTGCGCCGAGCTTCGCCAGCCATGATCGTAATCCCAAGACATACTCCCCCCCACCCCCCCCCCCCCCCCCCCCCCCCCCTCCCCCCCTCCCCTCCCCTCCCGCCACCTCCAAAAACGCCGCAGCAAACTCAAGGCATTACAAAACATTTTGGTAAAATCTACATTTATTTAGTGTAAAATTAAAACAAAATTCGAAACGCGACAAATTATTGATTTTATTTTCAAACAATTAGCATTTTTGGCTTCTGTTCGTGCTGTGTTTGGTCAAATATTCGGCGGCAACTTTGATCAACGTGAGGGAATTGAAGAAGAATATTTCTAAAAGAAAGTGTGAACTGAGGATTGTACGATTTTTTAATATTTGGAAATTAATCATCATTAATTGGCCTATCATTCATTTGTTTTTATAAAGTATATATTTTTAAAGGTTAAGGAATTTATTTCGCAAAAAAATTATTAAGAAATTAATCCTAAAATCAAAATTTGAAGTTACGATATTGAAAATAATACAACCTATTTTTATGACGAACTATCCAAGTTACATATTATTCTTCTAAAAAAAATTATATAAGGATAACTAGCTCGAATAGCATCGATAAAAGAAAAGGCTACATCAATCATCTAGAGAAATGGTCTAGTCCATTTTACAATTTGTTAATGCTTTATGGATATTCGTTCTATATATTAAGGTTGCATCGAGCAAACAAAAGTTCGAGTCGAGTTCGGGTTTGAGTCTGCTTAATTTTGAGTCGAGTTTTGGATCTGAAAAAACCTCAAATATTGAGTTTTGATCGGCAATCCTGTTCTACATATAATCATTTCAAATTTTTATTGTTGTAGAAATATATTAATTGGATTTTAGCAAAATTATAATTCTTTAATTAATTTAATTAGAAAGAACTGCTCTGCTCTGTCAGCGAATTCAATTTTTAATAAATGTTAGATTTTCATAAGTTAAGCCTTTTGAAGTTGATTGGTTGGTGATTCGACGATCCAAATGCGTTCGTTGGCCAATTGTCAAAAGTAGTTGGGGATGGTCGGAGTATTTTAAACACATTTTGAAAAAGCTTGCTTATATAATCCAAAATTGAATAAAAATGTTTATATTAACAAAAAAAAATTCACATTTAAAATTCGGAAAATGGTTTAAAATGGCAATTCTAAAAATATCATGGCACAAAAACTCAATAAAAATGGCATACAAAAAAACACCTCTGGGCATTTGTGTTGGCACTTAAGAATAGGGAAAAATAAAATTAATTACAAATAAAATAAAATGACTTCAATTTAAAGAGGGCAAGAACCAGAGAAAGGCATTGCAACAAAAAACAGTTGAAAAGTTTGGAAAAGTGAATAAAAACAATTTTTTGAAAGTACAAAAATGTGCAAATTAATTTGGATTGGTTAAAACTAATTAAGCAAGGAATATTATGGCAGTTCCATCAACAACAATTAAGAAATTTAAAAAAATGTGAATTATTGTGGCCAATTTCATTGACTTAGCGAATTGACTTGATGCACACTTGACAACGTGAAATCCGAGAACGTTGATTTCCGGCCTTCAGCGTTTGACTTTGCGGAATCTTAAATTAAAATGTTTATTGTAAATAGAAAAAAAAACAAATCAAATTTCGTAAGTTAATGCTTTTTTCCTTACCTGATAGTTAGTATATTTATTAATTAGGCAAATAATAATTGAAACAATTGTTTGGATTAAATTAAGATATCTAATTAGGTTAATTTTTAAAAAAAATGGATTATATTAATTAATAAAAAAAAAACCAAAATGAATCTTACACTAAATTGCTGCTTGTCCTCAATTGTGGTCAACCAAAAGCTGAATTTGTTGGCGAAGAAATGACTGAAATTTTGAAACCATTTAAAAATTAAATTTAACAATAAAAAATAACCATGATCCCCGTGCTCCATTGCATTCAATGAACGGCGTTGTTCTGAAATCCTCAAGGCAAGAGCCGGGCGAGCTTAATGAATTTAAAACCAAATTTAGTCATATAATAAAAAATGTAATTAATTTCTAAAGTGAATTTTTTATATTTTTACCTCAACGATTGTCCTCCTCCCTCAGCACCTGCCCCGGTGTGCATCGCAAATGAATAACCAATCCATAAAGAGCTCCAACCGGCTGGACAATTTGGAATTTGTATGGACTGCGAATGAACGGCCATAATCTAAAAATAATAATTTTTAATTATAAAAAATAATAATATTTTTTAATTAATTTTTAACAAAATTTCACATTTGACGGTGCTTCGCAAACGGAGCAACGCGAAATGTACGGTTCAATTTGGTGTTCATTGACCGGCATCATTGGAAGCTGAAATATCAAAAAATTGAAATATTTTCTTTATTTAGTTATAATTATATCTTTATTAGAAGCAACATTAATAATATTTACTGCTTCGCCTGTGGCAAGCCAATAGGATTTGTCGTTGCGCGATGCGTAGCTGAAATTCAATTAAAATTATTTTAAGAATACCGACAAAAACAATGCACGAATTTTAAGAATTTTTTGGCGTAAAATCATTATGTTATAGCCCAGGACTGAAGTATCCAATTTCAATCGGGACTCAGTTGTCTACAACAAAAAAAGCAAGCATGCGATGACGAGGAGTGTACGGCACTTTGGCCAATACTACGCCAATCAACATATGAAAATCATCGACAACATTTTTTAAATTGTTAAAAATATAAATTTTCCGAACCGCTCCGACCGGTCAAGATGCCAACTGTTAAAATGCCAACCAGGCCTAAACAGTCAAATGCCAGCCGGAAAATTCTTTAATTGATTATATGATACAACCTTTAATCAACAATAAAATAAGTTTTAAAAATTGGCGAAGTGGCATTTTGACCGTTTTGGGCCTGGTTGGCATTTTGACCGGTTGGCATTTTGTCCTGACAGGTTAGTTCATTTATTAGGCAGTGGATAACTGAGTCCCCATTGAAAGTGACACTTCAGTCCAGGGCTTATAACTTGCTTAATAGTGGTTTTTGCCAAAAAAATCTATCAGATTCATTTATTTAAGCGGTTGATTCCGAATTCTGGCAGGTACTCCCCCCCCCCCCCCCCCCCCCCAGATGTTAACTTTTAATTGGATCCCAAAAAAAGAAGTTCAAAATAATTCACTTGCAAACATCATTGAAATCGCAAAACAGGAATGGCATTGTGCAGAAGCGGGGTAAGCAAGATCCGGCCTTGCCTTAAATATATTATTATTATTTTTTATAGAAAAAATAAAAAGTATCATCATTCTTTACCCAAGTCCTGGTTGTGTGCCCTTTCATTGCCCTCCAGATAAAGCAGTGAATATCCTTCCCACAGTTTTGTGGTGTATTGCGGGCATGGCGGCACTTGAGCAGTTTGCGAATGTGTGACCACAATAAAGCCTAATTTAAAAACATTATGAATCGGGTTTTATTTATTTTTTTCAAAGATAATAGGCATAAAAAATGACAAATATTTGAATCTTCTTGTTTAGACCAGAGGGCTCGGATCTCAACATTTTTAAAAGGAGAAACAGAACGTCAAAAACCGCTTTGAGCACCAAAAAAGATCAAAAATTCAAAATTTCTTCAAAAAATTGTAACCAAACTTGCAAGTAATGTGGTTGCAAAACCACAAAGAGCTGCTAAACAGCAGATAACCGAGCCCTGGTTTAGATTAATTGTTTGATCTCAATAATTCAGTAATCTGGTCACAGAGTCGCGCTCAGTTTGATTAATTATATGCTTACAATTTTTTTAAAATTAGGATAACATCAAGAGAATAATTTATTTTAAGCTGGTTGCAAATATTAAAAAGACTCAAATTTAAAAAAAGTCTCACTTACATTTGTAAAAAAAAATTTTCAAAAATGCTTACCGTCTCTGAATCCCGGTCCAGCTGGTCCTGGCAAGCCGGGCAGACCAGCCGGGCCCAAGGGTCCCGGTGTGCCCTCCAGTCCGGGAAATCCGGCCAAGCCTTGGATACCCTTTTCGCCAGGGAAGCCAGGTTGGCCTGGGTAGCCAGGCTCGCCCTTTGATCCAGGCATACCGGAAATGCCTGAAAAATTGTGAAATTAAATTTTTGGTAACAATTTTTTTTGATCCAATTTATGGCCTGATCCATTCACCTGCTGGACCAGGCCGTCCGTCCAGTCCGGGTTGCCCCTTCTCTCCATGCAGTCCTGGCACTCCAGGCGGTCCAGACAAGCCCTTATCACCGGGATGTCGCAACGGTTCAGCACCAGGAATACCCTAAAGCACTCATTTAAAAATATATATATAACTCTCTATTTTTTAAAATTTTTTACTGGCAATCCTGGAAGTCCAACTGTGCCCGGCTTGCCCTGAGACCCGGGCTGTCCAGGCAGTCCAGAGTCGCCTTTGGCACCAGGCAGTCCGGGCAGACCAGCTTGGCCAGGGAAGCCGAGCTCGCCCTTTTGGCCGGGGAAGCCAGGAAAACCAGTCTCGCCTAAAAAGAATAAAATAGGTATCCAAAAATGCTGTTTTTCACAAAATACAAAAGTTGTAAGATAAATTTATTTCACAAAAAATAAAATCACAAAAGTATTTTTAAATAATTAAAATTTATTTACAATCAATCAATTATTAACTACCTTTTACACCCGGAAAGCCGGGTGTTCCGGGCAAGCCAGGTGCACCGGGAAGGCAGGTGTCGCCCTTCTCTCCAACCAGTCCAATTGGGCCCGGAATTCCGGGCGGTCCAGGTAGACCATCTTCAGCACGTTTGCCCGGCAACCCGGGTATGCCAGGCTCACCCTAAAATATTTAGTTTTTTTCATTTTTTTTTGATATTTATTTTATTAAAAATTGAACATTATTTAATTAGTTTTTGCAATTTAGCGCTTTGCTATTTTTTTTAATAATTTGTTTTGAATTAAATTATTGCTTTTGAAAGGCGCTATTTGTCGGATCACAATTCCGACCTTTTGTCCAGGAAATCCGGGCAGTCCTTCATCGCCTTTAGGGCCAGGAATGCCGGGCTGACCCGCGATGCCGGCATCGCCCTTCGGCCCTATCTGTCCTGGATTGCCTTCGCGGCCCGGAATTCCAGGAAATCCTGGCTCGCCTTTTGGTCCGACAATATTTTGTCCTTAATTTTGGATAAATTACATTTAAAAATCGTTATTTAATTGTTATCCCTTTAAATAAAAATATTCGGTTATGGTCAAATTTCATGCAAAAAAATTCAAACTCACCCGGAGGTCCTGGCATGCCGGGAAGACCAGAGGTCCCTTTGGGTCCTGGAATGCCGGGTTGACCATCTTGACCGGGTGCTCCAGGAATTCCGGCATCGCCCTTCTCGCCCACCAAGCCGGGAAATCCGTCGCGGCCTGGCGCTCCTGGTTCACCCTTTTGCGCCGGGAAAACCGCCCATTCCGACCATTCCCTTTAAGCCATCCGGTCCGGGTGGGCCTGAAAATCATTTTTATATTTTAACTTATTTTAAAACATTTTTTATTACCAGGTAAACCGGGTTGGCCTGGCTCGCCTTTCTGACCAACAAACCCATCGGTTCCGCGTTCGCCCGGCAATCCGGGCAGCCCGGACTGGCCCTTGTTGCCGGGAATGCCCGAAGGGCCGGCATAACCTGGTGCTCCTTCTTGACCAGGCACACCGGGAAGGCCAGGCAGTCCAGCATCGCCTTTTGCTCCAGGCAATCCGGGAAGTCCGTCCTGGCCGGGCAGACCGCTTTGGCCAGGATAGCCCTGGTAATTGGTTAAATAAATTATTTTAATAAAAAAAATTGAAAATTAAATAAAACAAAATTAATATTAAAAAAAATTACTTTTTTAGGAAAGAAAATGGGTGCCGTTGGCGAAATTGTGTTCTGATTTTCTTTTAAATTACCGATTCGCCTTTAAGGCCGGGGAAACCGGGCAGTCCGTCAGCTCCTCTCTCGCCCGGCAGACCTTCCCTGCCGGATTTGCCCGGTATGCCGGGAATGCTTTCTCGCCGGGCACGCCGGGAATTCCGATGCCGTGCATTCCAGTCTCTCCCTTCAGCCCTGGAAAGCCGGGTAGGCCTGGCGGACCTTAAAAAAATTATTTAAAATTGAAAAAAAAACCAAAAAGCCCTCCCTACCTTGCAACCCAGGTTGGCCAGGCAGGCCGTGGAAGCCCTCTTCGCCTTTTGTTCCCGGCAAGCCCGGGAATCCGGCCTCACCCTTTGCGCCGGGTATTCCAGGAAAACCGGCTTCACCTGAAAAACAAATTTAAACCCAAAAAAAAATATTTTGAAAAATATTACCCTTGACTCCTGGTACGCCTGGCATACCGTCTTGGCCAGGGAATCCTGGCGTTCCGGGCTGTCCTTTTAGTCCTTGTAAGCCGGGTAGTCCGGGCAGTCCTTCCAGACCCTTTTCGCCGGGAAACCCGGGTTGGCCATGCAAGCCGGACTCGCCTAATTGGATTGTTTTTTTTAGAAATGTATAAATGTGAAGATGGATGGATATATTCAAAGTGAAAGAGAAATTGTTCAAAAATTATTTTTTAATTTAATTGTTACAAAAAACATCTTATTAAATTTGCTAAATTTTTTTAGTGTTTTTTTACTTGACGACATTTATTAATTCCCATTTCTTTTCATTTATTTAATAGAACTAGTTAAGTTAAAGAAGTCGCCATTTAATATTATTTTTAATACCTTTTGGCCCAGGCACTCCAGCCAGTCCCGTGTTCCCTTTCAGTCCCGGTATGCCGGGCGCTCCGGGAAGTCCGTCTTGGCCTTGTGGTCCAGGAAAACCGGAATCGCCTTTTTGGCCAGACAGACCGGGAAGTCCGGGCAGTCCTTCAACGCCCTTTTCGCCGGGCATTCCAGAAAAGCCAGGCGACCCTTCAGAGCCTTCTTTTCCTGAAAAATATAAGAGAAATAAAAAAAAATCCAATATATATTTTTTTTATTTTTTAGTGTTGTAAATCTCGATGTTTCCAAATTAAATTTTCAGAAAATTTTAATAATTTGTAACAATTTTTATTAAGATTTTAAATAAAAGAAATAATTTGTGTCGAGAATTTTAAAATTACGTAATTAAAACACAAATAGAAAAACCAACCTGGCAAGCCAGGATATCCTGGTTCTCCCTTGATTCCGGGGAAACCGGGTGCTCCGGATGTGCCTGGTAAGCCTGGCAGCCCTTTCTCGCCAGGGATGCCTGGGACGCCGGGAGCTCTGAACTTTGGCGCTTTAAAAACTAATTAATTGGTATAAAAATGGACACAAAAATAACCATTTTTAAAAATACTGAATAATTCTTTTCTTTCAAAAACACATTAAAAATGTTTACAGGTTTAAATTTGAAAAATTCCAAAAAATGCGCATGCATTTTATACATTAAAATTTGAACATTTACCCTTCAAATCCGGGCTGTCCAGGAAGACCAGATAAGCCAGGCCCGCCCTTCAGCCCTGGAAATCCGGGCGGTCCGGGTAGTCCTGGCTGGCTGGGACCAAGCTCGCCCTTTTGGCCGGGAAAACCGGGTGCGCCGGGAAGTCCAGATTGACCTTTAGCACCCGGAAGACCGGGCAGTCCAAGGTTGCCTGAAAAAAATTAATTTTAAATAATAATTTTTTTCAAATATTGTTTAATAATATTTAAGACATTTAATGAAGTTTGCTAAAATTTTAATATGTTCAAATAAAATTTTGACAGAATTATAAAAATTAAAATATATTTAAAAATAAATAAATACTTATTAAATCTAATATGAAAAATTCATTTAAATTGACCAGAAATAATTCGTCTAAAAATTTAAAATTAGGGTTTTTTGCTAACATTTAAAATAAGAAAAAAAAAAATTTTGCAACCAACCAGGCAATCCTTCCAATCCAGCAGGACCAATTGGGCCTTCAGGTCCCGGCATGCCGGGAAGTCCAGACTCCCCTTTTGCGCCATTCACACCAGGCAGTCCAGGCAAGCCATCAGTGCCTAACATTTTTTTGTTTTTTTGTTTGAAAATAAAAATAAAAAAGGTTCAAAATCACCTGGAAGTCCAGGAAATCCAGATTCTCCCTTCGTTCCTGGCATTCCCGGCAGTCCGTCTTTGCCCGGTCGACCAGGCGGGGCCATAATAGGCTGGGGTCCTGAAAATTTTTTTAAATCCAAAAAATCCTTAAAAAAAAATTACCAGGAAGTCCTTTAGGACCTTGAAGACCTTGCACTCCTGGGCGCCCTGCTTCACCTTTCAGCCCGGGCAACCCCGACTGTCCCGGGAAGCCATAGCCCGGCTCTCCCTTTAGTCCAGGCAGTCCCGGAAGTCCGTCCTTGCCCGGTTTACCCGGAAGCCCAGCTACGCCGGGTTCACCCTGAATTTTTTTTAATATCAAATTAAAAAACAAAAATTTCACATGAGGTCCTTCGAGTCCAGGCGAACCGGGAGCACCAGGAATGCCATCATTTCCGAGCAGACCCTGCGGGCCTGGCGGTCCAGGAAAGCCCGCATCGCCCTTCTGGCCCGGGTATCCAGGCGGTCCAGGACGAAGCTTCATCAGTGTAGGTTCACCCCTAAAATCGAAGAAACGGCTTAAAAATTAAAAAAAGTTTTTCCACTTTAGTCCGGGCAGTCCCGGAAGTCCGTCTCGCCCCGGTGGTCCAGGAAGTCCATGAGGACCAATTGGTCCCGACAGCCCATCGTCACCAGAGTCGCCCGCTTGACCAGGCATTCCGGGAAGGCCTCGATCACCTGCATTTGTTGTTTTTTGCTTTTAATCCAAATTATTGAAATACCCTGGGGTCCAGGCAGTCCTGGATAGCCGGCAAATCCTTTCTCCCCCTTTGCCCCAGGGACACAAGCAGAACATTCGCCACCGCGTTCTCCCTTTTGTCCGGGAATGCCTGGCAATCCCGGGGCTCCGTCACGTCCATCGTAACCCTAATTTGTAAGAAATTAATTTAAAATAAAATAAAGAATTAATAATTAGATCATTTTATTTTTGCATAAGAAATTTATTAGGCAATTTTCTTGAGCGTAAATTCTTTTTAAATAATTAAAAGAATTAATTTCCTACTTTGGGCCCTGGAAGTCCCGGAAATCCAGGCGGACCAGGGAGGCCATTTTGTGAGTCGCCTGGAGGGCCTGTAAACTTTTATGTTTAATTAATATATTTAAAAAATGATTTACCCCTCAATCCGGGCAATCCCATTTCGCCTTTTCTGCCCGACTGCCCGTCCAACCCAAGCTTTCCGTCTCTGCCCGGTACACCCGGTATACTCAGTCCAGGAGTTCCTTAATTAATTTTGATTTAAATAAAAAAATTAAAATATTTTTAATTACCTCGATGCCCAGGTTCGCCTTTCGATCCAGGCAATCCGGGCAGGCCGGGACCGCCGTGCACGCCAGGAGCTCCAGGCACTCCGGAATCGCCCTTTTCGCCTCGCAGACCTGGCGCGCCCTCAAAGCCAGGCAATCCAGGCAGCCCAGAACCTGTAAAAAGTTGAAATACAATTAAATTTCTGTAATTTTTTTTAAAAATTTACCTCCGGGAAGTCCTTGTGGCCCCGGCGGCCCAGGCGGTCCAGGGTACCCATCGTTTCCGGGCGGGCCGGGGTTTCCAGTACGGCCTGGCAAGCCGGGTGGGCCAGGCGGACCGTCGGAGAAGTCACCACCACCGGGCGGCCCGGTAGGACCTTGTTCTCCCTTGGTACCTTAATTGTTATTATTATTTCATAAAAGGTAAAAATAAGCTTAAATTAAATGCTTAACCGATTGTCAAAAAAATTTTTTTTTTTAATATCCGTAAAAATTAAATTGTACAAACGGTTCTAGTTTTTAAAATCATTCCAAAAGTGGATTAGCGATAAGTTAGTTACTGCAACAAACTCGGAAAAAAATTGTTTTTAAAGTAAAGATCAGTCTTGATCAGTTTTAACTTTTTGTGATTATGTAAAAAATTTAATCATATCGATGCTTCACCCACCATCTCTTCCAGGGAAGCCTTGTTCGCCTTTCTGGCCGATAGGTCCCGGCAGGCCTGGCAATCCGTCCACACCACGATCACCCTTGAAGCCAGGAGGCCCAGGCTGTCCGGGCCGGCCTTCTTTACCCTGAAAAACAAAAAATTAACAAAAATTGGTGTTTATTAAAGAGCTTAAATTAATTTAAAAAAATATAGAAACATTACGTTATTTTTCAATTCAAAAATTTTACCCTTGGCCCGGCTGGACCGTGTAGTCCCTTTTCACCCTTCATTCCAGGTACTCCCGGCTGTCCAGAAAGCCCAGCTTGGCCAGGATGACCTCGAGGGCCAGTATCGCCGGGTTCACCCTGAAATTCAAATTTAAATAATTAAACTCCCTTTTATAAACTAAAACAATATCATAACGGGCACACACCGGCACAGAAGCGGCAATTGAAGGCTTGTGAGGGCATTTTCTATATTATCTACGCAAATTTTTCTAGCACTAATAATGACTAATTAAGCGACTAATATATCTTTATGTGTTAATTTTAAAAATTAGAAAAGCATTTTTAATAATGATAATGAATTTACAATAAAAAACATTAATGAAAATGTAAAAAATATTAAAATTTCAAATTTTTTTAATGCCATTAATTAAGCGAGCTGGAAGCATTAAAGAACACAAAAAAATAGTTTTTTTGGACGAGCCCTGCCCGACCTTCTCGCCTTTGCCGCCCGGATGCCCCTCGGGGCCCACAATTGTGCCTTTGTGCTGGGTCAGCCCGAATGCGGCCGGCCCAGGAGGGCCCGGAGGGCCTGGCAAGCCCAGGTCGCCCTGAAAAGTGCCAAAATTAATGCCGAAGAAGACTCGCCTTGGCGCCTTTGACGCCCGGATAGCCGGGCGGCCCCACAACGGAGCCGCTTGGCCCGGTCAACTCGAACGGACCCGGCGGACCGGGTTGGCCCGGCAAACCTTGGTCGCCCTGCAAAGAGAGTTTGGACGGCATATAGAAAGTTAAAGACACCATACTTTTAGACATAAAAAAAGACAATTTAAATAAAATATTTTTTAATAATTTTGTCATCCGAACAAATTTTAGAACTCTACAAAACTCCTTTTCAAATTACATATAATAATCAATAAAGCTGGGTTAAAAAGATAAATCCAGACAAATAAATATTTTAATAAGCTATATAAATTATAACATTTACATTTTTATTTTATTTTATAAAAATAATATGTTTATAATTAACAAAAAAAAATATTACAGAATTTTAAAAGATTGTTAAATAATAGATAAAGATTGTTATTATCTAAACTTTTAAATATATAATATTGAGCAAATCTTTGGCAAAAAAAAATTACCGGATCTCCTTTAGGGCCTATGCTGCCAATGCCAGGGTTTCCAGGCAATCCAGGCTCGCCAGGTGGTCCTCGAGGTCCCTGAAAAATTTAAATTTGTCTTAATTTAATTAACGTTTCTCAGAAGAAAAAAAATTACCGGTAGCCCATTGTCTCCTCTATCACCTTTCAGTCCAGGGAAGCCGTCGCGGCCGGGCGGGCCAGGAAACCCAGGAATTCCAGGTGTACCGCTGTCTCCCTGAAAAATTGCTAGTTTTTTTTAAAAATTCACGTTAAGCATTTTAAAATGTCATAAACAGAATTTTTATAAATTCAAAAAAAAGCTGACCTTTTCCCCGGGTGCTCCGGCAAACCCAATTGCAGGTTCACCTTTCAGCCCATTCATGCCCAGTTGGCCGGGAAAGCCGGGAAGTCCAGGGGGTCCGGGCAGTCCGGGCAAGCCGGCGAATCCGTCAGTGCCATTGCATCCGTCCCAGCCCGGAAGTCCAAGAGGTCCAGTCTCGCCGGGCTAATAAAAAATAAATAAAAAAGATATTAAAATAAATTATGACAAATATACTTTAAAATAAAATATCCAAAAAAATTAATTAAATATTATTATAGATCTTGTTTTTACATGTCCAGGATTGCCATCATTGCCCGGAAAGCCAGGTGTTCCCACAGGCCCTCGATCACCTTTCACTCCCAGAGGTCCAGGCGGACCGTATGCACCCTGAAATTAAAAATTGCCAAAAAACTACAACACAAAACCCTAACTTTTTGGCCTTTGGGTCCTTGAAGCCCTTCAGGTCCAGGAAATCCGCGTGTGCCGCCCAGCCCTGGAGGACCCTGAGGTCCAGGTGGCCCCAATGAGCCTGAAATTTTGAAATTATTATTTATTTTAATAGTTCAATTCTAATGTGCCTTTTTCGCCAATGCAAAAGCAGCCTCGTTGTGTACAATCGCGGCAAGCTGATTGCTGAACAAAAAATTGAGAAATTAAATTTTATTTTTGCTCAAACCGTTTCAACTAAAGTTGTTCCGACAACGAAAAGGATCGCAGTAAAAAGAAGCAATTGACTAAAAAAGATTGCTTAAGTTTCAGAATAATTAAGTGTAAATAAGGGTTTGATTAGCCAAATAATTAAAATTTATTTTATTTGTTGAATATAAAAATGTTTTTAATTTTCTTTAATAATTTAAATTTGAAATTTTTTGTTTACCAAAATGGCAGACTGAACGACACTTGCAGCAACTGCTTGAACACATTTTGTTGTTGCCTTTGCTGAGGTTTTGCAAGGGCTTGTATTTGTGCCATAGCTGCCGAATATCTGTCGCCGCTCGTCATGGCGACTGATCACCAAAGACCGATCGGCAGGAATTTAAGCCTTTTGGCCCGAATTATGAGCTAAAGTCTACTTAAAATGAATATTAAGGCTATAAAATTAGTTAACTTTTACAATTAGTTTAAGGAATTGATCTTGGAATAAATCATTTAATTTATGATTCTATAAAAGGCAAATAAAATTTTTAACTAAATAATGCAAATTTATAAACATTTTTTGAGTTTTTATTAAATTAATTAAGCAGAATTTGTTAAAAATTATTCAAAATTTTTACGCACATTCAGTTGTTTTTTGAACAAATTGTGAGGAATATTGGTGTTTTTTGCACCTGCAGTTAAAGCCACAAAAATGAAAATATTGTTGGGGATATGGGGGAATGGACAATGAAAGAACGGACGGACGGACACCTGTGGGCGGGAAGATATTTTGCCGCTTTTAACAAATGTAATACAAAATTAAATTGATTCAAAGCAGAAAATGTGTATTTTAATTTTAAGTATTAAAAATAATTGTTTTTTTAGAAATGCATTTAAAGGGTGAATAAATTAGTTTGGGATAGCAAATTAAATTGACTTTGTTTCAATTTTAAAACAATGTGCAAAATATGTATATCTTTATTTACATGAAATCAATGGATTTTTCATCAAATTTTTAATGAGAATATAAATTGAAAGCCATCCGATGGAACAAGCATTTTTGGTTGATCTCTGCCACTTTAAAAGAGCGGGGGGATCGCCCCAGATTTCATGGGCCTACGCTCTGCTTTATCCATAGCGATGGATGTGGTGAATATTATGAGCCGATTGGGGCCTCCGGAACTAAACATTTGTTCGCCCGAGGCATTGGGGCGCCGTTTTGGGCCGGCAGATTGAAGCAAGCGGCTCCCCGCCCCCCCCCCCCCCCTTCTGTTGGCCCCCCGAAGATGAATGGGATGGATTTTGTTGGGAGAGGACTTTCGGAGATGAGCCAAGACAGAAATCAAACCGCCGCCTCTACTGAGGCGAAACAGAGGGGGGGGGGGATGGGATAGGCTCTCGCTGACTCATTCATCCCCCGAGGGGATGCATTTGTAGATGATATGCCTGAGGAAAGCAATTGATCACTCACGTAAATAAAAAATGATTCTTTTGAAGGAGAAGCGAGCGATTTTTTGTGTTTTGGATATATTTCGGATTTGAATTATTGAAGATATATATATATAGAAGGTGTTGGAAAATAATTGTTTTAGAAACAATTGTTTAGATTAATTTTAAAATGTAAACAAATAAATACCAGTGGATAATTATTAGAGCTGGATTAAAGGTCAAAATCCTCTTCCTTTTTTTGAAGGATTTTAGCGGAATATTTTTAGTCAAGAATATTTAATTTTTAAGGGAGCATTTTTTCGTTAAAAAATTCCAAAAAATGCCAAATAGGCACTAAAAATCTGAAAATGCCAAAATAGGCACTAGCTATATTTTTAATGGGGCGTATAAATAATTTGAAAATAAATTATAAGAAAATTCCTTAAAAAAAGAGAGCAACGTGTTTAGGTAATTGTTTTTTTTTTTGCCATTTTTGTCCGGAGAAAGTGCTTAGAAATCGCAACAATGCCAGCAAATTTCAGACAGAGACTCGCGGCTCAATGTTTGGTCGGTCAGAAGGCCATTGGCCAAGTCCGACTCCCAAAAATGCTGTTGCACCAAAGTCCAAATAATCCTTCGCTTTCATTCAACCACAATAAATCCATCCTTCCCCTGGGGGGAGACCAGAAAAATCCCCCCCCCCCCCACCAGAGACAGACACAGCTGTCCCCCTGCTGAAATAGTGGTGTTGGTGGTGGTGATTAGAGCAATTTACGAGGGGGTGGAGAGAAATTGTGCGGATTGATTTGAATAGAAAAAAAAGAAAGAAAATTTGTATCAAATAATTTTAAATTTACACGTAAAATTTTTGCTGGATTTTGAAAATGTTGTTTTTGTTGGAAATGAATTACTCAAAATGAATTAAACTAAAACGTTGTATTTATTATAATCATCATTACAATACAAATTTTAGCATTTAACTTAAATAGCATATTAATAACATGGGGTTCGGGGTCGGGGTTTTCGGAGTCAGAGGATCTGGGAAACTCCCGAAAATGGCCAAATTTGCGGGGTCGGGGAGTGCCACTCTTTCTATTGTTTATTTTTAAATATCAGTAAAGATATTTTTAAAATAATGAATAATAAATAATAAAAATCTAATTAATATAAATAACACTAATACATAATTGCGCTATTCACTATAAATTCTTTTCAATTTTCGGCTTGGATTAGACCGAATCGTTTTACCGCGAGAAAATAGCCGTGCGGAGGGTTGGGTCGCACTGGTCCTAAAATAGTACAGCCAACGGAGAGGCAAAAATTAGCCTTAACAGTTGGCCAGCCATATAATGATCGATGGATTTTTGGTGATTGAACAAATCGGGGGGAAAATGTTGCGATTTATTTAAGTGAAAAAGATTTTAGCATTATTCACACACCTATATTTTGAAATTAAACAATCTTAATATAATTCAAAAGCACCATGTCTATATATGCTATAATAAAAAAGAGCTAGGCGATTCGACTTAAGCCAAAGAAGTTATAAATCACCACGCCAAACTGGCATGAAAATGGCGATTTTCACACATTTTAAACTATAACTTTTTTGTGAAAAAACGAATCGATTAGCTTTCACTTGATCAAAGGTTCAGCTTACCGAGAGCGTTTGTATTTTTAAACTCAACTAAATCAAAAACAAGATGCCATTCAAAAGCTCTATGTTTTCAAAAGCTATTGTTAAGACAAAGCTATTAAAGAATTCTTGAAAAAAGTTATTTCCATAAAGCTATGAATAAAACGAATGAACCGGTTGGCTTTTTTTCTTAATTGATTCTTCTCAATTAGAGTTTTAAAACGGCATATTGTTTGTTTGATTGATTATGTTTAAAAAAAGTTATAATCTTTCAAAATTTGCTGGCACTGAACCGTGGACACTGAACTAACTGATCGGCCCAGATTTTTTGTTGGACCTTTTCCCTATGGCCATTTGTCCGATTTCGCAATAATTTGTGTTGGGCCTACTTTTCAAAAACTTAAGGTAATAACAACCCTGATAATAATCAAATTCCCCGCAAAACTTTGATTAGCTTTTTCATTTCTTTATAATTGAATTTCTCTTCCTCATTCTTCTCGGAATACCAATTGCTGTACGCTTTCTGAGATTCACCGCGCAAATGCTCAATTTCCTCCCATTTCTGATCATTCCCAATTTTGTGAAGGTCGTATTCCAAAAGATTCCATTCGACAATTTTTGTAAAATTTAAATGGGCAAAATTCCAATTGTCATTTTTCAATATTTGTTCAATTTCCTCAACAATTTCACGAACAATTTGTCGCAATTCTGGACAAAATTATAAGTTTAACAAATTATTATTTCTTTTGTTATGATAAAATATTTTTTTTTGAAAACATTGTTTAATTATTCGATTAGTATAACCGTTGTGTGGGCTGAAGTCGATGTTTAAGTTTATGGCCTTGTCAAAATTTATCAAATTTTCATCAAAATATTTTTTGACATCGTTTTCTATTCTAAAAATTTATAGCAACAAAAATCCGAATTAAAATTGATTATACTTACGACTTTTCTTTGCACAATTCCTCTTTCACCAAAATGAAATGGCCAATTGCAACTTCAATTGATTCAATTTTTGCAATTTTGTTCCCCGTCGCCATTTCCTCCAATAAAAATTCAACAAAATGCCCCAAAAAGCAAAATTCATTTTCAAGGTTAATTTTTATTTGTTTAGTACGTTTGTTTAATGGTTTTAAATATTTCATAATTTCAAAAATTATTTTTGAATTCGATAAAAGCAGCCAATTTTGATGGTCATCATTGTACAGTTCGCCAATGGCGTCATCTTTTGGAAGTTCAATTTCGCCAAGTTTTTTCGCCACTTTTAAAATTTCGTAGAATGTTGGCGCGCAGTTGGACAATGAAAGCAAAAAGTCGAAGTTTCCTGTTAAAATTAATTTAAATTGATTATTTTTAATTGCTTACTTTAATTTAAAAATAATCATTAGAGACCGGAATTTTGAAAAATCCGAGACCGAGATCGAGATTTGGGGATGGGCCGAGACCAAGATTGTCTCGAAATTCCCAGAGTCCAGGTCTCGGAGTTTTCGATAAATTTCCGAGATTCGAGACCTGGACTCTCGGAAAATCTCGGTCGGGATCTCGATCTCGCCGGTCTTTATTAATCATCACTCACTTTTGACTTTTTGCTGCCGTAACTCCTTCATATTTTCTATTTGCATATAATCGGGCAATTTCCAATTTGGCAAATTAATTTCCACAATTTCGTGTGAAATGTTTATTTTAAATTGAAAGAAACTAAACAAAATGATTGAAAAATTCTTATTAAAAGCAAAAAAAGTCACTATTTGAAAATAATTTTCTCCAAAATACGGCCCGGAAGAAAACATTTATTCACCTGTGCTTTTTCATCCAGTTATCAAGCTCAATGCAATTATAAGCGGTTCCAAATGCCTTCAAATATTTTCCCGCCAAATCTGGTCGTTCAATTTGTAACGATAAACGAAATGCCAAAGAAAAAAGCAATTTGAAAAAGTGCGTATTTACTTCGATTGGAATTATTTTTTTTCGTCTAACAAATTCAAGTTTCTCCGTTGACGCGACATTTTGCATTGTTTCGACAAAGTCCAATTCCTCGCCAATTTGGCAAATTGACGTCAATTTACTTGAAAATTAATTAGATTAATTTAATTTTCCATTCTTAAAGTTTACTCATTTAAACAAAATGATTTAATTAATGCTAATTAATCCAAACATTAGAGCTTGAGATAGAAAGTTCGAAACAAAATATTATAAGTTGTCAAATTTTTTGCTATTTTTTTAATTAAAAAAAATTTAAATGGAAATTTGGTCTTTAATAGTTTAATATTAATTATTGAAAAAATAATTGTTACACCCCTGAATCATTTGTTTTTTGTTTGAAGAATATCTCTAATTTTAGACTTGCCCAATCCGGACTCTTGATAGCTTATTGGAAAGCCCAGGGTGTCCAGTTGCACCTTCCAAAGTTTCGGTACTTATTATTTAATGTTTTTTGAAATTAATTTAAAGTCTCCCCGCAAAGTTGGGGGCAAAACAGAGCATTTTTTGCGGGTTTTCTCAAATGCTATTTTCCCGGTGATGGCAGACCAAAATAATGGGACTTGAGAAAGGAACATTTTTATCAGCCGCTTATTTTGAAAAAAATATTATTTTTTTTAAATCAGTTTTGGGGGTAGAAACTTCTTATCTATATATAGAATTTTTTAAATTATTAAATGATTTTCTCACCTTTCTGTTAGCGTCGTATAAATTCGTTGCAGAAAGTGTTCAGCCAACTTTGGGGGGAATGACATTAATTGGTCTTTTTCATCATATTTCACTTCGCCAGAATATTTTTGGAGCGCTGCAAAAAATAGTTGACCAAATTTTGGAATATTTTCTTCAACGTGTTTATAATTAACAAAAAAAAATATTACAGAATTTTAAAAGATTGTTAAATAATAGATAAAGATTGTTATTATCTAAACTTTTAAATATATAATATTGAGCAAATCTTTGGCAAAAAAAAATTACCGGATCTCCTTTAGGGCCTATGCTGCCAATGCCAGGGTTTCCAGGCAATCCAGGCTCGCCAGGTGGTCCTCGAGGTCCCTGAAAAATTTAAATTTGTCTTAATTTAATTAACGTTTCTCAGAAGAAAAAAAATTACCGGTAGCCCATTGTCTCCTCTATCACCTTTCAGTCCAGGGAAGCCGTCGCGGCCGGGCGGGCCAGGAAACCCAGGAATTCCAGGTGTACCGCTGTCTCCCTGAAAAATTGCTAGTTTTTTTTAAAAATTCACGTTAAGCATTTTAAAATGTCATAAACAGAATTTTTATAAATTCAAAAAAAAGCTGACCTTTTCCCCGGGTGCTCCGGCAAACCCAATTGCAGGTTCACCTTTCAGCCCATTCATGCCCAGTTGGCCGGGAAAGCCGGGAAGTCCAGGGGGTCCGGGCAGTCCGGGCAAGCCGGCGAATCCGTCAGTGCCATTGCATCCGTCCCAGCCCGGAAGTCCAAGAGGTCCAGTCTCGCCGGGCTAATAAAAAATAAATAAAAAAGATATTAAAATAAATTATGACAAATATACTTTAAAATAAAATATCCAAAAAAATTAATTAAATATTATTATAGATCTTGTTTTTACATGTCCAGGATTGCCATCATTGCCCGGAAAGCCAGGTGTTCCCACAGGCCCTCGATCACCTTTCACTCCCAGAGGTCCAGGCGGACCGTATGCACCCTGAAATTAAAAATTGCCAAAAAACTACAACACAAAACCCTAACTTTTTGGCCTTTGGGTCCTTGAAGCCCTTCAGGTCCAGGAAATCCGCGTGTGCCGCCCAGCCCTGGAGGACCCTGAGGTCCAGGTGGCCCCAATGAGCCTGAAATTTTGAAATTATTATTTATTTTAATAGTTCAATTCTAATGTGCCTTTTTCGCCAATGCAAAAGCAGCCTCGTTGTGTACAATCGCGGCAAGCTGATTGCTGAACAAAAAATTGAGAAATTAAATTTTATTTTTTGCTCAAACCGTTTCAACTAAAGTTGTTCCGACAACGAAAAGGATCGCAGTAAAAAGAAGCAATTGACTAAAAAAGATTGCTTAAGTTTCAGAATAATTAAGTGTAAATAAGGGTTTGATTAGCCAAATAATTAAAATTTATTTTATTTGTTGAATATAAAAATGTTTTTAATTTTCTTTAATAATTTAAATTTGAAATTTTTTGTTTACCAAAATGGCAGACTGAACGACACTTGCAGCAACTGCTTGAACACATTTTGTTGTTGCCTTTGCTGAGGTTTTGCAAGGGCTTGTATTTGTGCCATAGCTGCCGAATATCTGTCGCCGCTCGTCATGGCGACTGATCACCAAAGACCGATCGGCAGGAATTTAAGCCTTTTGGCCCGAATTATGAGCTAAAGTCTACTTAAAATGAATATTAAGGCTATAAAATTAGTTAACTTTTACAATTAGTTTAAGGAATTGATCTTGGAATAAATCATTTAATTTATGATTCTATAAAAGGCAAATAAAATTTTTAACTAAATAATGCAAATTTATAAACATTTTTTGAGTTTTTATTAAATTAATTAAGCAGAATTTGTTAAAAATTATTCAAAATTTTTACGCACATTCAGTTGTTTTTTGAACAAATTGTGAGGAATATTGGTGTTTTTTGCACCTGCAGTTAAAGCCACAAAAATGAAAATATTGTTGGGGATATGGGGGAATGGACAATGAAAGAACGGACGGACGGACACCTGTGGGCGGGAAGATATTTTGCCGCTTTTAACAAATGTAATACAAAATTAAATTGATTCAAAGCAGAAAATGTGTATTTTAATTTTAAGTATTAAAAATAATTGTTTTTTTAGAAATGCATTTAAAGGGTGAATAAATTAGTTTGGGATAGCAAATTAAATTGACTTTGTTTCAATTTTAAAACAATGTGCAAAATATGTATATCTTTATTTACATGAAATCAATGGATTTTTCATCAAATTTTTAATGAGAATATAAATTGAAAGCCATCCGATGGAACAAGCATTTTTGGTTGATCTCTGCCACTTTAAAAGAGCGGGGGGATCGCCCCAGATTTCATGGGCCTACGCTCTGCTTTATCCATAGCGATGGATGTGGTGAATATTATGAGCCGATTGGGGCCTCCGGAACTAAACATTTGTTCGCCCGAGGCATTGGGGCGCCGTTTTGGGCCGGCAGATTGAAGCAAGCGGCTCCCCGCCCCCCCCCCCCCCCCTTCTGTTGGCCCCCCGAAGATGAATGGGATGGATTTTGTTGGGAGAGGACTTTCGGAGATGAGCCAAGACAGAAATCAAACCGCCGCCTCTACTGAGGCGAAACAGAGGGGGGGGGGGATGGGATAGGCTCTCGCTGACTCATTCATCCCCCGAGGGGATGCATTTGTAGATGATATGCCTGAGGAAAGCAATTGATCACTCACGTAAATAAAAAATGATTCTTTTGAAGGAGAAGCGAGCGATTTTTTGTGTTTTGGATATATTTCGGATTTGAATTATTGAAGATATATATATATAGAAGGTGTTGGAAAATAATTGTTTTAGAAACAATTGTTTAGATTAATTTTAAAATGTAAACAAATAAATACCAGTGGATAATTATTAGAGCTGGATTAAAGGTCAAAATCCTCTTCCTTTTTTTGAAGGATTTTAGCGGAATATTTTTAGTCAAGAATATTTAATTTTTAAGGGAGCATTTTTTCGTTAAAAAATTCCAAAAAATGCCAAATAGGCACTAAAAATCTGAAAATGCCAAAATAGGCACTAGCTATATTTTTAATGGGGCGTATAAATAATTTGAAAATAAATTATAAGAAAATTCCTTAAAAAAAGAGAGCAACGTGTTTAGGTAATTGTTTTTTTTTTTGCCATTTTTGTCCGGAGAAAGTGCTTAGAAATCGCAACAATGCCAGCAAATTTCAGACAGAGACTCGCGGCTCAATGTTTGGTCGGTCAGAAGGCCATTGGCCAAGTCCGACTCCCAAAAATGCTGTTGCACCAAAGTCCAAATAATCCTTCGCTTTCATTCAACCACAATAAATCCATCCTTCCCCTGGGGGGAGACCAGAAAAATCCCCCCCCCCCCACCAGAGACAGACACAGCTGTCCCCCTGCTGAAATAGTGGTGTTGGTGGTGGTGATTAGAGCAATTTACGAGGGGGTGGAGAGAAATTGTGCGGATTGATTTGAATAGAAAAAAAAGAAAGAAAATTTGTATCAAATAATTTTAAATTTACACGTAAAATTTTTGCTGGATTTTGAAAATGTTGTTTTTGTTGGAAATGAATTACTCAAAATGAATTAAACTAAAACGTTGTATTTATTATAATCATCATTACAATACAAATTTTAGCATTTAACTTAAATAGCATATTAATAACATGGGGTTCGGGGTCGGGGTTTTCGGAGTCAGAGGATCTGGGAAACTCCCGAAAATGGCCAAATTTGCGGGGTCGGGGAGTGCCACTCTTTCTATTGTTTATTTTTAAATATCAGTAAAGATATTTTTAAAATAATGAATAATAAATAATAAAAATCTAATTAATATAAATAACACTAATACATAATTGCGCTATTCACTATAAATTCTTTTCAATTTTCGGCTTGGATTAGACCGAATCGTTTTACCGCGAGAAAATAGCCGTGCGGAGGGTTGGGTCGCACTGGTCCTAAAATAGTACAGCCAACGGAGAGGCAAAAATTAGCCTTAACAGTTGGCCAGCCATATAATGATCGATGGATTTTTGGTGATTGAACAAATCGGGGGGAAAATGTTGCGATTTATTTAAGTGAAAAAGATTTTAGCATTATTCACACACCTATATTTTGAAATTAAACAATCTTAATATAATTCAAAAGCACCATGTCTATATATGCTATAATAAAAAAGAGCTAGGCGATTCGACTTAAGCCAAAGAAGTTATAAATCACCACGCCAAACTGGCATGAAAATGGCGATTTTCACACATTTTAAACTATAACTTTTTTGTGAAAAAACGAATCGATTAGCTTTCACTTGATCAAAGGTTCAGCTTACCGAGAGCGTTTGTATTTTTAAACTCAACTAAATCAAAAACAAGATGCCATTCAAAAGCTCTATGTTTTCAAAAGCTATTGTTAAGACAAAGCTATTAAAGAATTCTTGAAAAAAGTTATTTCCATAAAGCTATGAATAAAACGAATGAACCGGTTGGCTTTTTTTCTTAATTGATTCTTCTCAATTAGAGTTTTAAAACGGCATATTGTTTGTTTGATTGATTATGTTTAAAAAAAGTTATAATCTTTCAAAATTTGCTGGCACTGAACCGTGGACACTGAACTAACTGATCGGCCCAGATTTTTTGTTGGACCTTTTCCCTATGGCCATTTGTCCGATTTCGCAATAATTTGTGTTGGGCCTACTTTTCAAAAACTTAAGGTAATAACAACCCTGATAATAATCAAATTCCCCGCAAAACTTTGATTAGCTTTTTCATTTCTTTATAATTGAATTTCTCTTCCTCATTCTTCTCGGAATACCAATTGCTGTACGCTTTCTGAGATTCACCGCGCAAATGCTCAATTTCCTCCCATTTCTGATCATTCCCAATTTTGTGAAGGTCGTATTCCAAAAGATTCCATTCGACAATTTTTGTAAAATTTAAATGGGCAAAATTCCAATTGTCATTTTTCAATATTTGTTCAATTTCCTCAACAATTTCACGAACAATTTGTCGCAATTCTGGACAAAATTATAAGTTTAACAAATTATTATTTCTTTTGTTATGATAAAATATTTTTTTTTGAAAACATTGTTTAATTATTCGATTAGTATAACCGTTGTGTGGGCTGAAGTCGATGTTTAAGTTTATGGCCTTGTCAAAATTTATCAAATTTTCATCAAAATATTTTTTGACATCGTTTTCTATTCTAAAAATTTATAGCAACAAAAATCCGAATTAAAATTGATTATACTTACGACTTTTCTTTGCACAATTCCTCTTTCACCAAAATGAAATGGCCAATTGCAACTTCAATTGATTCAATTTTTGCAATTTTGTTCCCCGTCGCCATTTCCTCCAATAAAAATTCAACAAAATGCCCCAAAAAGCAAAATTCATTTTCAAGGTTAATTTTTATTTGTTTAGTACGTTTGTTTAATGGTTTTAAATATTTCATAATTTCAAAAATTATTTTTGAATTCGATAAAAGCAGCCAATTTTGATGGTCATCATTGTACAGTTCGCCAATGGCGTCATCTTTTGGAAGTTCAATTTCGCCAAGTTTTTTCGCCACTTTTAAAATTTCGTAGAATGTTGGCGCGCAGTTGGACAATGAAAGCAAAAAGTCGAAGTTTCCTGTTAAAATTAATTTAAATTGATTATTTTTAATTGCTTACTTTAATTTAAAAATAATCATTAGAGACCGGAATTTTGAAAAATCCGAGACCGAGATCGAGATTTGGGGATGGGCCGAGACCAAGATTGTCTCGAAATTCCCAGAGTCCAGGTCTCGGAGTTTTCGATAAATTTCCGAGATTCGAGACCTGGACTCTCGGAAAATCTCGGTCGGGATCTCGATCTCGCCGGTCTTTATTAATCATCACTCACTTTTGACTTTTTGCTGCCGTAACTCCTTCATATTTTCTATTTGCATATAATCGGGCAATTTCCAATTTGGCAAATTAATTTCCACAATTTCGTGTGAAATGTTTATTTTAAATTGAAAGAAACTAAACAAAATGATTGAAAAATTCTTATTAAAAGCAAAAAAAGTCACTATTTGAAAATAATTTTCTCCAAAATACGGCCCGGAAGAAAACATTTATTCACCTGTGCTTTTTCATCCAGTTATCAAGCTCAATGCAATTATAAGCGGTTCCAAATGCCTTCAAATATTTTCCCGCCAAATCTGGTCGTTCAATTTGTAACGATAAACGAAATGCCAAAGAAAAAAGCAATTTGAAAAAGTGCGTATTTACTTCGATTGGAATTATTTTTTTTCGTCTAACAAATTCAAGTTTCTCCGTTGACGCGACATTTTGCATTGTTTCGACAAAGTCCAATTCCTCGCCAATTTGGCAAATTGACGTCAATTTACTTGAAAATTAATTAGATTAATTTAATTTTCCATTCTTAAAGTTTACTCATTTAAACAAAATGATTTAATTAATGCTAATTAATCCAAACATTAGAGCTTGAGATAGAAAGTTCGAAACAAAATATTATAAGTTGTCAAATTTTTTGCTATTTTTTTAATTAAAAAAAATTTAAATGGAAATTTGGTCTTTAATAGTTTAATATTAATTATTGAAAAAATAATTGTTACACCCCTGAATCATTTGTTTTTTGTTTGAAGAATATCTCTAATTTTAGACTTGCCCAATCCGGACTCTTGATAGCTTATTGGAAAGCCCAGGGTGTCCAGTTGCACCTTCCAAAGTTTCGGTACTTATTATTTAATGTTTTTTGAAATTAATTTAAAGTCTCCCCGCAAAGTTGGGGGCAAAACAGAGCATTTTTTGCGGGTTTTCTCAAATGCTATTTTCCCGGTGATGGCAGACCAAAATAATGGGACTTGAGAAAGGAACATTTTTATCAGCCGCTTATTTTGAAAAAAATATTATTTTTTTTAAATCAGTTTTGGGGGTAGAAACTTCTTATCTATATATAGAATTTTTTAAATTATTAAATGATTTTCTCACCTTTCTGTTAGCGTCGTATAAATTCGTTGCAGAAAGTGTTCAGCCAACTTTGGGGGGAATGACATTAATTGGTCTTTTTCATCATATTTCACTTCGCCAGAATATTTTTGGAGCGCTGCAAAAAATAGTTGACCAAATTTTGGAATATTTTCTTCAACGTTTCCCCACCAACACCATTTAAAATTGCATGCTTCTGAGTAACTGTACTCCCCAATTATTTGATCCAAAAGCGCCAAAAATTGGTTTAATGTGTCTTCGGAAAATGCCTTTTCTATTACAAAATTTTCTTCAAAATGTTTCAATTTTTCAACATTTTCGTTATCGCGCAGATTATAATTTAGAATTTGAAGTAAAAATTGAAATTCGTTTGATATAAACAGTCCATTTGTGTTTAAATAATCGTTATTTTTGTCAGAATCCATTTCAATACCAACGACAATTTTGCGCAATGCTTCAGCAAATTGTGTCACTCCTTAATCAGCGTAATTATTAATAATATAAAATAAAAAGTATTAATATAAAATACCTATTCATTATATTTACAAAAGATGAATAAATTAATAATTAAAACATTTCAATTAAAAAAACCACGCCTTTGCATTTATCGACGTCTATTTGAATGGCTATTGTGTAATTTGTTAGCGGTTCATCGAACAATTCGAGCTTACGTGCGCGATTCTAAATCATACAAAATAATTATTTATCTAATTCGACGAATTACGTACCTATTTTAAAGCTTTAATATTTTCACAAAAAATAATAAAAAATGTAAATTAATATTCAAATTTACTTTGATAATTTTTATATACTTTTTGCCTCTGTATTTTTTGATGAATATTTATTTTTAATTTATTAAAATATAATCATGACTCAAAAACTCAAAATATCTACCATTATGGTCGATAAAATGTTGATCTTAAAATGACATTACCGTATTGTTGTTATTCATGTCGAGGTTAAAGTAATAAATATTTTTGTACTCATCCCATTTAACGCCAGAGTCATCTCGTAATTCGTAATAGTTGAAATCTACACGCGCATGCAATTCTGCACCAACATCGAGCAATTCGTAGCGAAGCAATTTCTTATTTGACGTTGGCCCTGTTTTTGTAGGCATTTTTTATTCAATTATTATATTTACCTATGTATTTACAATTAAATTCGCTACTATATGTTAATGTTTTTATTCTAAAATTGTCTGAAATACCTATGTTACTGATGCGCTGAATACAAATTTGTCAATAGAAAATAAAATTTGAATCATTTGAAATTTTTGAAAATTATGTAAAACACGACTTTTAAGTAGGGTTGAGCGGGACCTGGACTTTTGGGGAAAACCGGGACCGGGACTAAATTAGTCCCGGTCAAAAAAACCGGGACTACTGAACAAAAAAAAACGTTTTGGAAAAAACCGGGAACATTTATACTGGAGCTTGAAAAAACCCGGGACTAAATTTCAGTCCCAGAAAAGACATTTCAGTACTGGTCCCGGTTCCGCTCAACCCTACTTTTAAGTAACACTAAGGCGCCGGATAGAATAACTGAAGGCCAAGCAATTGCCGTTTAAATTTCTTAGCTATTTGTTTTAGTGAGCCATTTCTTAAAATTGGTACGCCGGTTCCGTATGAAAAATGACCGAAATTGGTTCAAAAATCAGTAATTAAAAAAGGATAAAAGGCGAAACAAAAACAGACTATTACAAAAGTGCTTCAAAGTTTTTTTTCCAAGCTTTTCAACAAAGTACTGCTTCACAAATGTGTAAAGTGCTGGCGGCTGTTGTTCAACTGCTCGAACATTGCTTATGTCTTCCATTGTCTCCACGTCAATTATAATTGTTTCGAGCAATTTGTACACTTCAAATGATGTCAATGAAAAGTCGGAAAGCTTCAGCACAAATTTGAAATTTTCTGCAATTGGCGAAATGAGATTTAAATTTGGTTATGAGATTTTTTAGAGAATAATTCATACGAATGTATTGTTTGTGTTCTGCTGTATATTCTGATTCAGTCCAATACCAATGGGAAATATCAGCCGAACATTGAATAATTTTAAATGGAAATATTCTAAGTTTCTTGAACAATTAAGGTTGTCAAAATTAATGACAATACTTACTAGAGCCCGGTCGAGACGAGAATCTCGTCTCGAGATCTTGAAAAATCTCGTCTCGACATCTCGTCTCGAATAAAACTCGAGATTTTTCGAGATCCCAGATTTTTTTCGAGAATCTCGTCTCGAGTCTCGCCCAAAGCTCAAGTCCGGGCTCTAATACTTACCCATTGACGTCACTTTTTGTCGACAAAATCTTATAAGCCGACAAAAGAGTTTCCATTTGCCATTCGACAATGCTTGGAAAAAGCCCAAATCTAAAAATAGTCATTTTAAAACGCTTGAGAAAAAAAAACTGACTCAATAGACATGAGAAGTCGCACGGCAAATGAAAAGGTCAGCATCAAAAGTTGGTCGACCACTGGCCGGGGCAATTGCTCCTCAGGGCACAAAATATTTTTGTTGAATTCATTGGCAATATTCCGCTCCATTGATTTGTCATAACGCAAACCGTCCACAAGGAATTTGAATGCAATGGCGCCAAAACCGACTTTCAAATTCGCGCAAGCGTCTCCTGGATTGCTGTTGGTCATCCGAAAATTGGCAAGTTCCGATGCATATTTAACAAAAATAGTATAAAAAAATAGCAATTTTCTCTTCTCATCATCGATAAGGCCGGGTATTTCCTGGTCATAAGTTTTGTCAATTCCATCAATAAATTGTCCAAATAATTGGACGTTTTTGACAGAGTTGGTCAAATCCCATTTGTAGGGTGTCGAACAAACGAAATAATTTTTAGAAATCAAAATAAAAATAAAAGTGAAAAGCTTAGCGTTTCCAATCATAATTCTTAAAAAACATTTTTTAATTTCATAAAACAATATTTGATTTTTATACGAGCAACTTTTTATTTCCTAACAAAAATGCAATAATGAACCGGTTTAAAGTATAAGACTAGGGACCGAGTTTATGTTTTTTTTGTGAATTGGTTTTCATTCATTCGGGCTAAAATGCTTCTAATCACTAATCTAATTTTGGCATGTGCTGAGATCTGGTGCTTTTTCTAGCAAGAATTTTTTTTTTTTAATTTTCACAAACGCCGCTCGGTCGGACGCCCTCGGCATTTTGACTTCAGTAGTAAAAATAGAGACTAAGCTTATAATAAAACAAAGCAATAATCTGAAACCATTTTTGCGCAGAAGCACTATGAACTTTAGCGCATAACCACAAGACGAGCATGAGGCCCCAAGAGTAAAGCCAAAATTTGGTGCCACTTTTTGAGCTAACAATAATATAAAATTGAATGAATGCTTCCTGCTGCATTTTCCACCGCTTTTATGCGGCTTTTTATCAATTACTTTAAATGTGAGTTCGCTTCGAATTATTTCCGGGAAAATGTAAGCTTTAGAAATCGCATTATAATAGGGCCACGATTTATATGGACAAAAAATCTCGAAATATGGCCATAAAATATGGATCAAATATGGGTAAAATTGCAAAATATGGACGAAATATTAATAAAATTTTCAAATATGTATAGCAAAAAATGGGCAAGATTTCCTTCTAGCAGTAATAAGAGCAATAAAAATTTTTATAATGAACAAATTACGGCATTTTAGAGAAAATTTTTGAAAATAAGCAAATTTTCATTATTTTGGTGGCAGAATTTTTTGTCGCAAAAAGTTTATTTTTAGGGGTGCAGTTTTTTAATTTTGAAAAACGGTCATTAGGGGTGTATTTTTTGAAAATTTTGAAAAAGTCGATCCTTAAGGGTGTATTTTTCGTTTTTATTGCATTTTTGTTAAGGAATTTTTGAAAAATAGCAAAATATGGATAAAAATATGGAATATGGATAAAAATCGCGAAATATGGAAAAATATGGAAAATATGGATTATAAAATGGGCTCTAGAAGCTCCAACCAAAGTTAAAAACACTATTTATGGCATTTATACGCTGTTCCGAGTGCGCAAAAAAAATATGGATTTCCATATAAATCGTGGCCCTAATTATAAACGAAGAGAGTGGAGGGAATGCGAAAGAATGGGTTGGCATTGACGTAAAGCCAAAATTTGGCGTTGGCATGAACAAAATCTCGTTATCCATCAAAATCAATAAAAATTATAAAATTTTAAATTATTGGGTCTCGTCTCTAACAACCATAATTAATTCAAAAATATGAAGTCTCAAGCAAAGAAGATTAAAAATTATTAACATTAAAAGAAATGCAAAGAAATATTTTTAAATTGGTTTATTTAAAACTACTTTACAAATGGATTTTAATTTAACTAATAAATAGATGTATTAACAATATTGACTAGAAAATTCATAAATAAACAAGACACGCATTCAATGAAGCTCGAACTATATGCACGGTCAAGAGGAAATGTGACCGGCTTTTTGGTTTCGAGCGTAGTTTATCAGCGGTACCAGGCGTAGGTGGACAATTGGCGGAGGGCAACGACTTTTTCGGTTGTCTACTCTTTGGTGAAGAACGATGGGTGGCATGTTTTTGAATTTTTTTTGGTTTTGGTGACACTGTCGGCACTGCCGCCGGGATTGGTTTCTTGATTGGCTTTAAAAAATATAAAAAATGTTCAGGAATTTCAAACAATTAACGCACTTGACGCCGGACAGTCAATGTTTGCCAGATAGTCTGAAGTTGTGGCTTTGGTTGCGGCAAAACTACAGAAGTCTTCTCGCGACATTTGCCTCTTTCCTTCTTAGAAAAGTCGTGGATATTAATTCTTTTAAAAAAGAGCAAAGAATGTTACACACCGACGGAGTTTTGCGGCCGAGGACTTGCCACTCATTTTTAGCCTGTTTCACGGCATGTCCAGCGTGGCAAGGCATAGCTCTTTCGGGAAGCGCTGGCGGCATTGGCATTGTTTTGGGAGGGCAAAGACCAATCGGCGTTTGCATGCGTGGCTTTTGAGCGAGTTAAAAAATGAGGACCAGCCTTTTACTGTATGGGTTTTAGGACACCTTCTTTTCATGCACATAATTGCGCAAAAAAATCTTGCCGTCACGGCTTTCGACGTGGTACGCCAGTTTGTCCTGGCCGCTGACAATGACGTTCGGGCGCTGTTCCGGGACCGTCTTGGTGTTGGTAGCGATTGGGGCGTAACCAATAGGGTGGGTGTATCCTATTTATTTAGGGTGTAACATAAGTTTTGTCGCAAAAATTTTTTTAAAGGAAATTATTTTTTAAAAATTAACAAAAACAATTATGACTTGAAATATCTGCCTTTATGATCGAGCAAAATGTTGCCTTTTCTCTGGATATATTATTGCTCTCTGTCTTTTGAATGGAGTTGAGCTGTGAGCCAAAAACCAAATTGTGCTTTTTTTAAACCTGGTTTGTTTGAGACTCTATTTTATTTGGCAATCTTACATCAGCGGAAATTGTAAAGATGGGATCATGCAAAATTTGAGGTTTATTGCTCCACCCCTTAATTTTTTATGAAACATCAAATTTTGCTCCATCAGAAATTTTAGTATTCTCTGCCATTTTTACGGTTTTATGCGTTTTGATAAACATTGCTACTTTCGTGGCCTACAAATTATATGTGAAAAAAGCTGGCCCAAACAAAAACAGACACAACAATTGAGATGTTTATTGCCGTCGCCCTTACAAATAATCTCTGGGTACGTTGCTATTATTTTGCTTTAAGAGCTCCGCTTGTAATCAACCTGAATGGAAGAGTGTAAGTCAATAAATTAAAATGTCATTTTAAAATTTAGTATGTTGTTTAAATTAAATTTGGACTTTGTTAGTGTCATCAACGCAATGCCATGAAATATTCATTATTTAGTACAATTTTGTACATCCAGTGACGCACAACCAATGTTGATTACTATTATAAGTAAGTGTGTTGCAATGAGAAAATAATAAGAATATGAAAGGGTTTATTACTAATTGCTCATTAGAATGTTGAGAAAATGAATTTAAGATTCTTGGCATTGTGTTTCCTAAAAAATATTAGAACATTTTTAGCAAGTATTGCATATTGAAAATTTAACATTTTTGTATATTTTCGCTAATAATTCAGCATAATTTTATATTGACTAACAATGGACTTTATCGATTGGTCTATTTCAATTAAAACTCCAATGTTCCGCGTATCTATTTGTGTAAGTATTCCGTCAGTGGCACTTTATATCGCCGAAATTGTCACCATCGTTCGGCACAAAAAGTTCCACAAATCATTCTATGCGCTTTTTGTTATGCGGGCAATTTCGGTAACGAATTCAAATTGGGCGAAACCGGATTCGGGTTTCTATGTACAAATGTTTAATAGGGTTTTGATGACATAATTAAAAAGCATTAAGAATTTTAGCTAAAAAATGTTTCAGGATTTGATGTACGTATTGACCTCTTACTGCGCCAATCGGCTGCCCTCCATGATTGGTACCGTGCTTTACCCGATCTATTCAAAATTCCCACATTGGATGCTTGCAATAGGATTATTCTTTACCCAACACACATTCCAAGCGACTAATTTAGTCACTGCCTTTATATTGCTGAATCGATTGACCGCAATCATAATGCCATTAAAACATGAGAAGGTCGTTTTTTACAATAATTTAAATATTGATGCTATGTCATTTATAGGGCCGCTAATTATATGGACAAAAAATCTCGAAATATGGCCATAAAATATGGATGAAAAATTGTAAAATATGGATCAAATATGGGCAAAATTGCAAAATATGGACGAAATATGGATAAAAATTTTTATCAAATATAGCAAAAAATGGGCAAGATTTTCTTAATTGAAGTAATAAGAGAAATAAAAATTTTTTGTATGAAATTAAAGACATTGCAAAAAATTTTTTTTGAAAAAACAGAATTTTAAAAATTTTCATTTCTTTGGTGGCAGAATTTTTAGTCTCAAAAAAGTCAAACATGGAAAAATATGGATTATAAAATAGGCTCTAGAAGCTCCAAGCAAAGCTAAAAACACTATCTATGGTATTTATACACTGTTCCGAGTGCGCAAAAAAAAAATGGATTTCCATATAATTAGCGGCCCTAGTCATTTAGGTCTAGTCATCTGGGCACTGGTTAATTGAGCACCAAATCTTTTAAGCACGATATTGTTTTGGCCCTGGTCATTTTGGCACCGGCACCGGTTGCCAAATTTAAAAATGTCATAGACCCATTTTAACACTTAGTCGGGTGACAAAAGCTCCCTAAAACATGTTTAAAATCGGTAATTTTAGAGCGTTAAATAATTTAATTTGGCGCTGAAATCACCCCCCTGAGCACAAATGACTGGTGCTCAGTTAACCGGATTCCAAAAAGTTTTATACCATATTAAAAGTAATAGAAGTATACATATGTTTTAAGTTGTGGTGCAAATTTCTTCCATTTATAACAATGTTTGTTTTCTGTATGCCAATACTTACAAGTTGGCCGATATTTAATATGAATGGAATCATTCAATTTAACAATCCAAATTCAACCACCGACCGCAATTTCATCGTAACTGAAGCTGCAAATGTTAGTTTACTGTCATTCATATTCAGAACTAAATTAATTGTGAGGTTAAATTGAATATTGCTGAAACCGATGTTTTTCCACTAAAACTTCGTTAAGGGACCGTACCTCAAATATTACGTTTACGTTTGTGCCGTATTCTCTGCCATTTTTACGGTTTTATGCGTTTTGATAAACATTGCTACTTTCGTGGCCTACAAATTACATGTGAAGAACAGTAACAACAACAACGGCATTGAAATTGAGAAGAAATTGTTGGTTTATGCATTGGCAACATTTTTCGGTCATATGTTACTCGCAAGCTATTATTTGGTAAATGAAAATCGTTAATATTATTAATATATATAATAAATAGAAATTTGTTTGTTCGATTGACATTGAATAGCCTAAAATTGTCAATTTCAATGTAAATGTATTTACAACAGAGTTTCACTATTATTAACCTTGATGATCCAAAAACAAGAGCCATGGTGTACGTCTACTACTCACCGATTATGGACACAAGTAACAGGAATTAATTGAAGAAAGCATTTTTTTTTCTCCAAAATAACCTTAAAATTACCAACAGCTACTGTAATGTTCTCCAGCTTTTTCCTATTGTGGGCCAGCAGCCCCTTTCGCCAACAGCTGCTCAAAGATTTTGCGTTAATTCGTCGAAACAATCGTGTCGCTGCACAGGAAGGGCCCCCCCGAAACAACCATCAATTTCAAACCTCTTCCTTACAACGAATGCCAGCAATTTCATAAATTAAAAAACCCCGTCACTAATTTTGAGCTCTATCAGCATCTATGCACAAAATAAAAACAAAAAATCCCAGCCCTACTAATTACATTCCATTTTATTGCAAAACAATTCACCTTTTAATTGTCAATCGAATTTTAATTGGCGGACACGCAACATTAGAAAAGTGCAATGTTACTGTATAATTCAAAAACGAAATGTTTATCCATCCGTTATTTTATAATTGTTTGTAATTTCTACGCACGCAATGTATGGCGAAAACAATTTGTGAGTGCTTCAATAAAGAAAATGTTTGATGAAGAAATTTGAGTACATTTAGAAGTGCCATGGAAAAGAGTAATTCCCCGTTGGTGGACGGTTGAAACGCCTCGGGGGGGGGGCAAAAGATGATCCAAAACAGTGATGTGAGGCTTCCATTGTTTCTCTCAAATTCAAAACTTGGGTTGTTTATTATTTTTGCGTTCAACACACTCAGTTTTTCCGCCAGGCAACTTGTTAAATAAACCTATTTGCAAAATAATGGAAGTCATCACGTATTAGCTATAAAAAATAGATTTGAAAAAAGTTAGAAGCCTTACAAATGTGGAAATTTGTGCGAAAAAATGTTTAAAATTATATTTTGGCGTAACAAAGTTCACAAATTTTGAATGAGAAATTTAGTCCGGCAAAGTTTCATTTTGGGAGTGGGAGAAAAAATTTTGAGAGCATCTAACAAAATATGAATGCTCAGATTCAATTGAACTTTTTTAATATGAAAACATGGAATTGTTCAAAGAATTTGTTTCTTTCTTAAAATATAATTTTTGCGCTTTTGATCGTCACACAGAAAGCCAAGCCGGTGCTGTTCACACTTCCGTGGTGCCCTGTTTCGGTTTGGCCCTGGTGACCAAAACGTCCAACACCGGCTCCTTCTTCAGATATTTGACGGCCCGTTCATGTGTGATCATCGTCTGCAAATATCAATTGTTAAAATTGCCAGAAGAGTTATGCCGATTGAATTTTAAAATGAAATTTTCCATTTATTAATAAAACGATAAATTTTAGTAAAAAATAAAAATAAATAAAATGAACAATAATGCCCCACATAATCGACTCCGTTCACTTGCAGAATTTTGTCGTGCACCTTCAGACCCGCCACTTCTGCAGGTGAACTAACAAAAAAATAAAAAATATTGCCTAAATAAATTTGTTTTACTTTGGTTCAACACCGGTCACATAAATGCCCTAAAAAATTGAGGGGATAATTATTAAATTATTTAGTAGGTATTTAACTAATTGTGTAAATGTTCTTTTCAAAATTTAATTTTTCTGAACCGCATCGCTGTAGACGGACTGCCGATGGTCCTGGTCGATGCCGCCGCCAATGCGCATGCCAATGCTGGAATGCCACAAATTTTTAATAATTTACGAAGTTACGACAGCAAATTTTTCAATCAATTTTTGATGAATTGAAGCCAAGCAGAAATTTAAATTTAAGCAATATTTAATATCTTTTGGTGCACACCTCCACCGTGGGTTGTGCTGAGCGTCGACACCCTCCTGGCACTTATGGACCTTGAGCGCGGGGAAATTTTTAATATATATTTGTCACAAACATTTTTTAAACCTTCAAAGCCATACATATGCACTCCAACGGGGCGCCGGCACGATGTGAAAATTCGGTCATAAAATGGACTGCAAATAGGCCACCAGGTAATTTACTATTATTTGTAATCTTAATTTAGTGATTTCGCTAAAAAACATTGCTGAATTTTTTGTTTTTTAAAAATATTAATGTTTAAAATTTTAATTTAAATGAACAGTTTTATGATTAAATGAATGAAGGACTAAGGGCTGCTGAAGGCGGTGGGGAGAGAATGAATATTTATTTCTCAACAGAAAGCCGGTGAATAATTTCTCAATCGATGCCCTTAGCCCCCATTTTTCCTTATTCCGCCGTTATCTCGCGTGTCATCTCTCATTTATTAAATTTTTAATCTCAAAAAAAGAAAGTGAATAAACAAAGACTCAAAAATACATACATATTTAAAAACAAATCTTATAATTAAGCAACATTAAATGCATTGCTATAACTAATAATAAAGACTATATTCATGTAAATCACTCTAAATTGGTTTGAATGTTCTGATCGATTGTTCAGCAAAGGCCGCTGCTCTCATTTTCACTCAAAACCGCCAAGAGAGCGCTGGAGGTGCATTAAAGCCATACGCTTTCGGCGTCCGCAACCGCATCCACAACCGCAGCCGCATGGAGGGTGAGGAGGAGGCGGGCTTGCGCAGCTAATGCCAAGTTGGATGGAGCCACCGCCATTGCAGCCTGAATGGGGCAAAGTTTTTGCGGCTACTGTTTTGCGAGCAGTACACTCACATCCACAACCTCTGCCGCCACCACACCCACAACCGCAGCCGCATGGAGGGGGAGGCGGGCTCGCGCAGCTAATCGCGAATTTAACTGCGCCGCCACATCCGCCTCCGCATCCACAACCTCCGCCGCCCCCGCCACTGCCTCCGCAGCCGCATGGAGGGGGAGGGGGAGGCGGGCTTGCGCAGCCGACCGCAAGTTGCACGGCGCCACCACCGCAGCCGCAACCTCCACCGTCACCGTGGCGACGGTTGCGCACGGCGCTGGGCGCAACGCTTAACGGGCAAGTTTCTTTTAAGCCAATGTATCAGTCGAAATCACTCCAAAGTGGAGAGGAAAGCCTGCGCCATGGTGGCTCCGAGCAGAACAAGCAGTACACACCGGGTTGTGGCGATCATTGCATGATGAGAAGCTGAAAGGATGTCAGCATTACGATCAAAAAGGAGAGTTTTTTGAGTTGACTTACCGAGATTGGAAACTTAGCAGAAAAGGAAGAGAATTGCTTGTGGTGCAAGTTTTATGCTGCCGGACTGGGCCATTGATGTCGCTTATATAGTGGGCCATGGTCATAGGGTCCAATGCTTCAAAGTTCACAGAGATGTGAACAGTTCTAATGGCTATGATTAATGAATGGATGAAACAAAGATCGCCCAGGTCATTTAGTCGCGCAAAGATACGGACGGATAACGGATTTGATTTCCTACATTTTTCCGTCTCAATTCCAATATTTGTTTGCATCTTAACATAATTATATTATCATTTTCTGTCCGTCAACTTATGCGTTTTTATTGTTTCTTTTTTAATTCTAGTTTTAGTATTTTTGTTTTCGTTTGATATCCGTTATTTGTTTCCATCAAATATGAACAAATTTTTAATTTTAGGATTTTATTTATAAATTTAACATACCTGCGTGGGTACTATTTTTTTGATCAACTTTTTGTTTCCGATAAGGTGGATTTATTTAATTTTTAGTTAGAAATAATAATGTGATATCGATATTTGGCCTATTTTGTACATATTTTGGGGTTAAGCACATAAAAACACACACATATCGCGTTTTTAGCATATAAAATCGCAATTTATATGGTAAGTTTTGTAGTAAACGAATAGATTTATTTTTGACAAACATACATCAACAAATATTTTATTAAAGCCTTTTTATTTATTTCTTTTTACAACAATTTACATTTAGCTGATCATTTTTGTCAAAAAGTTTAATTTTGATTGGCATTGCCTGGGTTTGGCGCAACCATTATTAAATTTTGTGGCGCGATAAGATTGTTAGGTTTGCAGCAAATTGCATTTTTCAACGCAATAATCCATCCTGGTAGAAATTCGTCAAAAGCTCGTTGGTATTCTTGACTGAAAAAATCATTGTTTTTTTTTTAAATAATTTAATGAATCATTTTTATGCCCTTTTTTTGCTCACCTGAAGGAGTAGAGTAAAATGGCATTGGAACTGGATGAAATGTATGCCAAATAATTGAGTGAACTGGTGATGAAATAATACAACAGTTGATCAGACTTTACAGAAGAGGTTGTGATACCGATCAGATCAAGAATGGTAATTGAAAGAGAATTGGTGGACCAACCAACGAAATCAACCAACAATATTGTAAACAGCGATTTGAAAAGACGACGAATGGTCACTACAAAAATTGGGGAATATCAGGAACTATTTTAAATAAAATTATATTTTACCGTTTTCCTCTACTAAAGCCACCCTCCCTAATAGAGCCCCCAACCTTAATAAAGCCGCCTCCCTAATAGAGTCCCCTCCTTAGAGGTCGCCTTTTAATTGGGGTTGAACAATAGAGCCCCCGGAGGCTCTATTAAATACTGTATTTAAAATTTCATTAAATTCTACAAAAAAAGCACAAAAAAATATTTGATTTTTAAAATTATATAAGGTTTTCTTACCATTGTTGGTTTGATTTTCTTTTCGCAATTTTTTGTCCAAATTATTCATATGCAACCAAATGCTGATGTACATCAAAATTGCGACAAGCTCAAGTGCAAAATTTGTTTTTGCTATTGTATTTACGACAGCGCCCAATGCAGCGGTGGTTGTGCATGCAATTGGTCTTAAAATTAATCATAAAATATATCCATTCGATTAACATTTAATAATAAATATTAAATATAATAAAATAATAAACAATGAATGTACATATGATGTTGTTTAGCATTTTGATAAGCAGCAAATATGTAAAAGCTTGAATACGTTGAGCTCAGAGCCAATGCAACTCCGACAGCTGTCCATTTATTAAGCGATTTATACCTAAAAATACCATATTTTTTAAAATTAAGCTTTTTAAATAATCAACATCATGTTTTTTAATCTCTACAAAAATTCGTATTAATTGACTTCATTGGAAAGACGACACCAATAAAACGATCAGTCGCAATGCAAAGCATCAATGGGAATGAAGCACAAAACATGAACAATGGCAATATCTGGATTCTGAAGCAGTCGTATACTTGCATTGAGTTAACACCTGAGACAAAAAAAGTTAAATCGTTACCATTTACATAATTTTTTGTTTCAAAATTAAAAAATATATAATATAAATGATAAAAATTTGCCTGTTCCGATTTCAATTAGATAGAATGGCACTCCGGCCAAAAATGGGATTAGCGATGCATCATAAAGAACCAGCAAAATGTTACAAATGCCATGGAGCCATTTGGCACGCACCGTGACGTAAATCAACGACAAATTCAGCAAAATTCCAATCAAACAAAGCACAGATTTTGTGACTGTGAAAAAGTAGACGGAAACGGCGAGCAGTGACTACATATGTAAAAAGAGGATTATTACATTGAACTGCTTCAAATAAAAAGTATTGCTGCTGATCGATGGGTCCTTCAAAATTTTTATTGCTACAAACCATGTTCACTCATGATCAGTAATTTTTGAGTTTTGTTATTAAAAAACAACTAACTGTTTGAATTGGACAAACTATTTTCATTTTAATGCACTTCTGTTTAACAAAAGAATATTTTAGAAAATTTAAAACAATAATTTTAATTACCAATTTTGAAGTGGTGTAACTGTTCGAGCTGTTCATGTTGCACAATAAAATATGGAAATGGGAAGGTGAAAAGGTAGATGGAGCACATTTTTTTGAGCTTATATTACACTAAAGGTCGATGGTTTATTTTAAATTTGATTAAGTCCAACCACATTCTCGGCAATAATTTAATATATTGAGAGCAAACCATAAAAGTTGTTATTAAATTACAAGTTAAATTATAGTTTGCATTAATTTTAATTTGAAAAATTGTTTGAAACCTATGCGAAAAGGCCAAATCAAATTGTGGCATTCATTGAAATTAAGTTATTTTGAAACATTAAATTAATGAAAATTGAATAATTCGTAATTGCACAAGAAGGAAATAAAGGTATTTCGTTCACAGAAAATTAAATACATTTTTTTTGTCTGACGTAATAAAAATAAATCCAAAATTTTTACATGCTAAAAATTCTTTACACTCAGGTATGTCAATGTAGCCATTAATTAAATTTACTTGTTGCTCTGAATGTCACATTTTTCAATTTATGTAAATATTTCGTTCATTTGTAAGGATTCCGAAAAAGCCTAAAAGCCTAAAAACATGATTTCGTGCTTTTCAGAGCAAGGCGCATCGGGAAAAAAAGTAAAAAAATTTGAATATCCGGGCCATAATTATACATATTTTGGAGAAATTTTCTGCCTAAAAATGCGCCACCTAAATGAGTTATGAGTTTTTTCGAATTATGGACCATCCATCTTTCTCCTTCAAATGCTCTATATTTGTTCAGCAATCTTTATTTGATGTTTAATTTGTAAGTCAAATACAATTGATTTTGCGCGCCCTCCCTGGAGAAGGCGCTTCCAAAAATTAGGGTAAACCCATAAGCGTCCCCCTGCACGGAAACCTTTAGTAAAAGGCGAAAGATTTCATCGTCCGAATACAGAGGGACCAGGGATAAACTCCGTTTGAATTTGTGTGTTATTTGTGAAAGAATTTGCGCAAACTCTTTATGGGTTGCAAGTGGGGGAAGAAAGGAGAGCAAAAATCCTCTCTTTCTCATTTTGCATAGCTTCTTTTCCCTACAAATGTTAATGTTCTCTAACACCATCTGTTTCTCTGAACTCCCATTAAAAAAGTAAGGGAAGCAGACACTTTCTATTTGCCTGCGTCCTCTTTCCTTTCATTGCTGAGCAGAGAAATTGGCAAATGAAAAGAGAACAGACGCATGCCCGCCCGCCCGCCCGCATGCAGACAGAAAGAGTGAGTGAGAAACAGAATGTTTAGGTATGTGTGTTGACAGAGAAAAAGAGTGTGTGCGTATTGTTGCTGTGTTGTTGCTTAATGTCTTCCCACGTTTGCTCCCCATCGAATATATTCTAAGGAAATTTCACTTAACATTCCCTTTTCCCCTCGCTTTTAGCCTTGCGCTCGGGCAATACAGCGAGCAATGAGGCTTAGCCGAGCTGCTGTTATTGCTGATTGAAAACTTTTACCAATTACCCGCCTTGGCCTGCGAAAGCGGTGCCCTGTGCAATTTTTGGACAGCCTTTCACGGCTTAAAATCTGTTTCATGGTCACCTATAATTGAACGCTGGTTTTGGATTTATCCAATTTTTGAACTTAAATTCGTGTCAATTTTAGGTCTTGTTCCTTAACACAATTACCAATTTTCTTGGCGGCGCCTCTCCCACTCTTAAAAACTTTGTAATTCATATTTGCAAGGTGTTTTAATATTTTTATAAAAAAAATTTTGCTGTTTGTTAAAATTATTAAACCTTCCCCCCCCTAAAATAATGACCCTCTCTGAAGGAGGGCCGAAAATAATGCCCCGGGGTTACTATTTTAGGAACTGCGATATTCTGATTTTTAAATTTATACATTTATGAATTGAGAGTTGTTAATCGTTTTTTGTTATCAAATCCGTTTATTCAAATCAATCGAATTGAATTAGCATCCAGCACTGATCATTTTGTTCCTTTTTGTTTCAATTTACTCAAAAATTGTTTGGCGCATCTCAGTATGCATTTACGCCACCGGCATGACCAAAAGTGCCACCATTTCCACCAGCGCCTCCAGCAGATGGGCCAAGCCGGCTTGGCGTTTGCCATACCATCCGCCGTAGGGATAGCCGTAACCGTAGACGGAGCCGTAGCCCAACATCTAAACCAAATAATTGGGCACGAATTTAAAAAAAAAATGTTATTTTTACGTAAGTTTGGCTTTGTTCAATGGCCACTCCAATGCAAAGGACGAGCAGAACGAAGAGAAACCCTAAAGGCGATATTTTTTGAACAGAAATTGCGTCATAAAAACTTGCATTTTGAAAGTCAAAGACGCCATTTGGAAGGAAGTAAATTTAAATGATTTGTGAAGAAATTTTTTTTTGAGAATGTACCGAATGTGGGCCACAACGACATTTGCCGGCCTTTAAATACCCACAATTCTGGCCAAACAAACACTTTTGCAGCAGCTCAAATCCAATGACACAACAATTAATCCATTTCAAAGAATTGTCTACGCTCAATTTTTTGCAAAGCACGAAGTTCGAAGCCAAATTACCCGAAGTTTCGCGGCTATCGCCCCCCCCTTCCACAAAAATATTAGAAATGCGTAAAAATTTACTTGACAAAAAATTTGATCTTTGCGGGCTCCATGCTCCAACAAATAAATTTCATCTAAACCATTTTATTGATTTTCATTCTACTTGAAATGCCCCTAAAAATTATATTTTAAATTTAATATATATTTAATTTTTGTAGCCAATTGGTGCTCGTTTGGCCATCCAACAATTTTTACAACAATTTCCAAAAATAAAATTCTAAAGTTTATCATCAAAATCACATCACTGCAAGCAAAATTATGCACAACAACAAATAAACAGTGATGAATCCCCCCCCCCCCCCCTGTTTACTCAACAAATAAGCACAGCAAAAAAAGAATGTGCCCAAAAAATTTGTTTGAATTTGGCGCCGAAGGTGCCCTAACCTAAAATCCACCAGCAAAAGAATAACCAATAGCCGAGCACAATCATTCCCATGTTGCGGGCTAAAAGCCCCGTAATTACAAAAGCGAAGGCAGCATAAGCTTCACCGCACGGCGCGTCCGTCGCTGGTGGACTGTCGTCGTTGTCGCCGTTGTTGGAGGAGGAGGACGGGCGGCAATAACTTTTCGGGGGATGTTTCGGCCATTTGCCTCCTCCAATCCCTTCTTGATTATGGCCGAACGTGTTGATTTTGTTGAGCAGAAATGCCAACAAATCGCTGGGCAATAAATGTTCTTTTGCCCGCAACAATTCGTTTAGGCCATCTTTCAACGGTCCGTGCGCCAATTCATTATTCAAATAGGCGTCAAATTCTGCCAGTTTTTAGCTTTCTTTTTGGCATTTTGTCCGTTTGGAATTTGAATAATTTCGGCCTCTTCCAATTTGATTTGAGCCAAAATGAGGGGACCGTTCGTTGCCAACGTTTGAATCAAGCGCAATTCGTGCTGCTCAAAGCCTTTGGCATTCTGTTCAGCGCACGCATCTGCAACAACCTGACCAAGTTGACCAATTGATAAACCAGCTTTTTCAAATTGGGCATCCTTTTTAATGTCCCGTATAAGTTCACAACCAGTGGCCAGTGCCATGCCCAACTCGTCGCTGTCTTCTCGTGCTAAATGAGAGAAACGGTTTTTCTATTTTCCAGCCACCGGCCGGCCGGCCAATCACCGATTTGAAGGGCATCGGCATTTGCTGCTGCCTGGCGAGGGCGGAGGGACGGAGCTGATGATCGGAGTAGGGGAGGAGGGGTGAAAGCGTATGGACGGGGTGGGGCGAAGTGCCTGGGGGGGGGGCCAGGACACCAACGGAGAACTCACAGCTTCACCAGAGTGGGGACGGACGGGGAGCGGGAGGAAGCCGGCTCGTTCTTCGGGGAAGAGCGAACTGATGGCTGCCGACCGGGATCGGCAGCCATCGCTTTCGCCCCTCCTTTTCCCGGTGATCGGGGGGGGGGGAGAACTCCCTCCCGCCCTTTTTTGTCTTACTGTGGGGGACGGTTTGCCCATACCCTCTTACATAAATAACGATAAATGCCTAAAAGCCTAAAAGGTGGAATAAAATAATAAATAAAATATGTAAAGAAAATATTTAGCAACAATAGTAATTAAAATAAATGTTGTACAATATATTAACGAACGAGAAAAGCATAACACTTCGTGACACCGAGCGGCAATCTATTAGTTGTTTATAAGTAGTGTAGGTGGATTTTTCGCAATACCAAAAAAAGGCATTAACACATTTTTTCAATCATCTCATATACAAATTTCCGACCGGAATTTGATAAACAAACCAAAAAAAATTGGGGCTCGGATTGCTTCATTGGCCAAGAAATCGGCTTTTAAATCGGTTGTTCAGGGCGTATTTGGGCAGTTCTGGTTGTCCTCCATGCTCCGGATCGGCCCAAATTGGGACTTTTCCCGACGCGCTATTATAACCCCGGCGCATCCCTCCGCTCACAGACCGAATTGGTCTATGTTCCTCCTCGGGCTTAATGATGATGATGATGATGAGTTGAAGCCGGACCGGCGGATGTTGTGTGAATTGTGCCCTCGCCCTTCACAACACAGCCGTGCTCAGCCTCGGCAAAACAGTCCATCCAAATTCACTGACCGTTCCGAGCCCACATTTGGGCACAAATGCCGCGATTTATATATGATAGACGCATTTGTTTCATCAATTTGTTGACGGGTTGCAAAAAGAGTGTAAGGGGATGCATTTTTTGATGCACTATTTCCATTTTTTCGGACTTTTCCTTCACAATTTCCAATTTTCTATGTCATCTCTAACTCAACTTTTGCAACAACTAGCGTGTAATCATATTTTATTCTAATTTTCAGTTTTAGAATCATCAGAATTCTCGTTTAAAAAATATTTCAACTCCATTAAACAGCAGAGTTAAATGTAATAAAATTAAGAGAATTTTTATGATTTTAAAACTGAAAATAGAATAAAATTTAAAGAATGATTTATGTAATTTCAATTAAATAAACTTTAACCTTTAGCTCTTTTGATGAATCCTGAGCATTTTTTGGGCCATATAATTGAACATTTTCTACATATTTAGTCATCTTTTCAAGCGTTCGTTATTTATCGAATCTGAGATTCTTTAAGTTTCCATTTCTTTGTAAGGAATGAAATCGTTTGTCATCATTTGGTTCTTGAGAAAAAGCGAAAAGATTATGTGCTTGCGCTTAATCATTCCCTAAAATGCATATTTAAGGCTCATTGCACAAAGCATAAATTTTATTTAAAGATATTTTAAAACATTTTACAGTAAACCAAATCAATCAATCAATTCTGACCGTACAAAATGGCTGCTCTTTTTGTACTTGCGATTCTGATCGGCGCGTTCGCTCCTTTAGATGCGAAGACGACGACCGCTCCGCCGGCTGAGGTCTGCGCTTTTTGGAGGATTTATTTTATTTAGCCGCTATTAAAACACGTTTGTTTAGTTTGAAAATACATTTCAAAACATTTTAAAAAATATGTTTAAGCCCGTTTTTGTTTTAAATATTTACTTTTTGTTTTGCGCTTTTCCTCATGTTGGACATTGTTGTACAAAATGCTGTAAAAATTTGATCATTAAGCAAGCCAGCTGCTTGTATTAATAAGAATCCTTTTTAACCTGAAAGTATTTAAGAAAATTAAGAGAATAACACAACAATTTTATTTAAATTAGAAATCGACAATCCCGATCGGAATTGAAACGACTGAGAAGCTCGTCGCAACCACGGTGATTGTTTAATTGAAAATTTTAATTGAGCAGTTGCTAGAATTTTAAACTTCATAATAACATTTTTGATAATTTTTAATAAAAATAAAATATTTTATTAATTTAATAATTTCAGCAACCGACAACTCAACCAGAGAAGCTCGTCTCAACAGCATCAACAGTTAACATTTTATATTTTTTAATATAAAATAAAATATTTAAACAATTATTGCATTATTAATTTAATAATTTCAGCAACCGACAACCCAACCAGATAAGCTCGTCTCAACAGCATCAACAGTTAACATTTTATATTTTTTAATATAAAATAAAATATTTAAACAAATATTACATTATTAATTTAATAATTTCAGCAACCGACAACTCAGGCAGGAACCGAAATGACTGACAAGCTCGTCTCAACCACAGGGGAAAATGAGGGGGTTGGTTGTCTAATGAGGAATGTTGTTATTTTAATGAAATTAATCGTTCAAAATAATTGCTTCGATAATTTTATGAATAAAAAAAAGCATCCAACTTTCGACTGAGCCTCGGGATTGGGACGTAACTGGAGTAAGACGGGCCCAAAATTTGTGGGAAAACCCGGGGCCGTGGCCAAAAAAACGTCCAGGCCAAAAAGCCGAGAATTATGGACCAAATAAAAATTGCTAAAAAAACTGAGACCATATAAGGTTGTTTTAACCGGGCAAATTTCAGTCCCAAAATGTAAAAAAATAGAAATTTCAGTACAACTCCCGCTACCGTTCAACTACTTAACTCTAACTGTAGCAATGCAAAAACCGCGTTTTAAGACATCGACAACCCAAGCGCAAACGATGCCGACTGAGGTCACACCCACCATGAAACGCGAGGAGGTAATATATAATAGAAAAAATAAAAAATTGGGCATTTTCATTAAGTTGACAACCCTCAAGAAGTTCGTCATCACATGCACGCCGAACGGTGGCCAAGTCGGTGCCGAGCCGTTCATTCGCCCGGTCTTCGTCGTCATTGTCACATGTGAATTTTAAATAAAATTTTTGGTAATTTAAATATTAATTTTTTAGACTTGGCAATGCTCGCCGTCTAGTCGGATGATGCCACTGCCGACCGTCGGAGTATAGACATTGAATGAAGAAATGATCAATTTAATATATTAAAATTTAAAAATGCTTTCTTTTTCAATTTAGCCAAAAATAAACTTTGCTTTGAATGTCCGGTACAGCTTGACGAATTGGAAACAAAGCAACAATAGAAATAATGCATTAAGAATTTTTTATTTAACAGTCGATTGCTTTACAAATTAGGGTTATTCCCCCCGACCTTTCGAGGCGGGAATGTCGGGCACTTTTTGTTCTGGTCCATTTGGGCATACAATAATACAGTATACCCAAAGGAAACCTTCTGACAGTTTTGTCAATTATTTATAAAAGTTCATTATTCATCAACTTCTCAGAATTGGTTTCATTTGCTTGTTAGAAACAAAAATTTTCGTTAATTTAATTTAACCAAAATTACATTACCATAAAATTGGGCAATTGACGCCATTCAACCAAATTTTTAAAAGAATTGCCAATTGGAAATTATATTAAATTCACTGTCAATTAAAATTTTTCTCTACATAATAAAGTTTAGATGTTTGAGCAAAATCATAGTATGGGAAGACAAATTCAAATAAAAGTAAATTTCTGAAGTTAACAGACTGGCTTTGTCAATTTATGGGTTGTAATTAATTTTACAATGTCATTAAATTCAACACTTAGTGAGGTCGGTTTATTTAAAAGTTTAAATTCTTTTTAATTATTCTTAGTTTATTTAAGGTCTATCTCGAGTTAACAAATGCTCGTCCCTGCTGGAGTTTGATTATTTTTGCTTCAATTTACACAATTTTGGCAATTGCCGGCATTTTTTGGAATTTCTCAGTTATTTACGTTACAATTCGGACAAAGTTTGTTGGCATTTAAATTAAACAAATGTTTAATTAATTAAAGTCTAAACATTTTAAAGAAATATTTTCAGATCAATGAACAATTCCGCCAACAAATTGTTGGCCATTTATTCGTTTTTCGAAATTGTCCACCAATCTGGCCATTTCTTATTCGCATATTTAGTGTTTTCTGGCCAATATTTAATGCCCTACAAAACCGTCATTCGAATTCTTACGCCTTCATTATTTGCAGTTTCTTGCACAATTTTTTTACTTTTTTTCACAAGCATTGACCGACTAATTTATGTGATTTTTCCGCTAAGGTAAAATTAAAAATGTATTTAAATTTATTTTATTTTAATTTTAGACAATCAGAAAATGTCCTTTTTTATGTTATGACATTGCCCTTCATCGGGTTATGCAATGTTTTATATTTGTATTCTCAAAGTTGCGATTCCGTAGACAAAACACTCGTTACTGGCACATTGGGTGATATTGGAATGGCTTCTGTATTATTTTACTCTAGTACTTGTAGCGTTTATAACATTTTATTTCTTTTACTACTATGTAGGGATGGCAAAACAGCGTATTTCCTCTATTAGTAACCCATGGGTTACAATTGTTCAAACCCCCCTCGAGGGGGGCGGGGGTTATAATTAGAGGGGGGTTTCAAATAGAGGGGGGGGGGGGTTACTATTTTTCAAACACCCTCTGGGGGGGGTGGGGTTACAATTAGAAGGGGGGTTTCAAATAGAGTGGGTTACTAATAGAGGAAATACGGTATTAACACCCCAGTAACAAATAGAGATCGGAACGGCCCTGGATTTTGCAGCACTAGATACCGGTTTCCTGGTATTTTAGTCGAATCAGAAAAACAGGATTTTTAAATGTTGGCAAATCCAGATCATTTCGAAAAATCCAGATCAGGCGCTCTGCCATTTGAGCGTAGGCTATTTCAGCACGACCATTTTTTTGCTCATTTGGCACTAAAAATTGCGTGAAAATGCCATTTTTGAGCTTCTCTCTTCCAATATTTCTTTTAAAAATTATTTGAAGTTTCAATGCACCAATTCGCCGGAGTTTATTTGGCCAACAATAATAAGTGTAATTTTGCTGTCAACAATTGTTCTCTATACGGTCGTTGCATTTGTTATTTACTTCAAAAAATGTATTTTTAATTAAATAAATAATATATATTTAAATATTTGTTTTCTATTAAAGCACCGCCCAACTCCAACTCGCACCAATTCAACATTCGCATATTTCGCGCATTGTTTGTCATTATTTCTGTGAATATTGGCGGATATTTTCTGAATTTTTTTGACATAATCATTATTATAATTCCGATGTTTGGAAATGACATAATGTCAATATGGAAATTAAATCAAATCTTTGGCATTCTGTTGAACATCAGTGCCTCCTCCAATGCGCCAATTCTTTATTTTACAAGGTAAAAATAAAAAGTAAATATCAATTATTAAATATTAAATACCTTTTTTAGCAAAGAATATCGGAAGGCTTTTGACAAAGAAAGGCAAACGATCATCAAATTGTTCAACAGAAATTCCGTACAACCTCATTGAGACCCCAAATGTTCTATTAACTCATTCATCGATTGTTTGTTGCTAAACTCTCCGCAATTCTTCTTCCACTATAAATTTCTGTAAACTTTCCGACTATTTAAAAAAAATAACAAGAGTTTCTTTGACAGTCTAAAGTAGTAGCCAATAACAAACGGCGGAAGGTCGTCAGTGGAGCTTTTATCTAAATGACTACCTAATTCAATTTTGACTTTTATTACTTCATTACACAATTACATTAGATTTGAAGTTGTAGCAATTAAATGCTTTAACGGAGGAAATTAAATTTTAAAATCAACCAATTGAGGGTCAGGAATACAAGTTTTTTGCGAATTCTGTTTTACTTTATAGGGGGAGGAGATCGGTGGTGCCGATAGGCGCCGCCGAAAAAATTTTTGAATTTTTAACTCAATTTTTAAGAGATTTCATTTGTATGCCGTAGAATCAATAAACGGCATTATTTTGCAGTTGCATTTTCTTAGTGCAATTTAATTGCGATGATGGGCTGACAATAACCCACCAGATTTTGAGCAGTAAATCTCAGCCCCCGGTTTCTCGACAGTCGGATAACGGTCCGGGTTTTGATTTTAGCCCGGTTAACCGACTTTCCGGGTTTCCCTACAATTTTATAAAAAATCGGAAATTATGAAAAGCCCCGATTTTAGAGCTTTTGCGCTGTAAATTTTTGATTGAGACAATTTTATTTTTGCATTAAGGTTCTCGCCTTTTTTAGCCTCATATTTTATGGGCATAAATGTCAAATGTTGGCACAATAAAAAATTTATTTTCGAAGAAATTGCAATTTATTTCGCACAAATCTTGAAGGTATGCTTTACCAAAATAACGGGAAATTGGCACCGGACAATTGGGCACGACACCAATGACAAAGTTAAATTGGCAAAATTTCAACACAATGCGAATTAGTAATAAAGCTAAATGTTTTCTCATCTGATCGGAAATTTTGCTGATCAATCTTTACGAATTTTCTTGTTCCCAAACTCCACCGCCTTCCGATGATAAGCCTCCTCCTTCGAGTGTTTGATCACTTTGTATTTGTTGCTGATCATACTGAACTGGTACACGGCGTTGGCGCCCAAGTTGATGTACAGCCCGCGCACTTCACCAACATTGTCCTTAATGTGACAAAAATTGAAATTTAATTTGTGTTTGATTCAAATCATTCTGTTTGGACCTTGAATCTTTTCAATTTCACCGTTTCAGCCATCGGAATAAGCATTGGTGTCACGGAATTTTCTTCTTTGCAGCTGAAATTCGTGAACTTATTAATTTGGCCAAATGATTGGCTTGCGGAAAGTACTGGGATTTGTTGACCAAGTGATCGGAATGAAATCAGAATTTTTTTAAACTGTTCCCAGAAAATGGAATTAACGTCTCAAAAAGTTCATAAATTGGACTTTTTCGGGATTGGTCCACTGCTGTTCAGCAGAAGTGCCGATTCCAGTATTTCTGTCCAAACATAGTTTGATGTGAAAATTAAAAACAATAATTTATTTTTTATAAAAATTTCAAATTTTTCCCCCATGAGTTTGTCAAAACACTACAAGAATTCATTGTCAAAAAAGTGTCGGGCAGGTCGGTTTTTTGCTCACTCACTTGTGCTCTACTTTCAGTGTCATGTTGTAGAATTTCCCCTTCGGTTTGTCCATCATGAACAGCCCCCGGCACTCGCGTTGCAATACCACCATCGGCATGGCGAAAGAGGCAAAGTGCCGTTGGCCTTCCGCAAGGGTCTCCTCGACTTTGTCTTTTTCCATGTCTTCCTCATTAGGATCAAATTCATCATCATCATTAACATAGTCGTCGTCGCTGGTGTCTTTGGATTTGAAGTGCGAGCGGCGGCTGGAGTTGGACATGCTCACTTCTCCACTCTTTGCTTTGGGCGAGGACTTGACCGCTTTGGTGATGTTGGCAACGGGCAGAGTCAACGAAATTTCACTTGACAAGGCATTTTAGAATTAGAAAAAATGCGACATTTTGCTCAACATAAATGTCGACTAAACATTTTCGCTGATTGGACATTCCGACGACATACATTTTGCTGAATCATTCTTTTTGCTTGATTGTTTGAAATGCTTGCTTATGCTAGATTTTATAAAGGGTTTGATCTGATCAATCGTCGAAATGTCAATCATCAAAAAATGCCGACATTCTTATGCGCAGAATTTTGAACTTTAATAATTTAGAGAAAAATGCTTTCATTAGATCAAAATTTAAAACAAACAAAAATCCATTTTTACTCGGTTTTCATTGTTATATCGTCGCAAGAGGTGAAGAAGCTGCCCGCCGGCAAATTGTACGACAATTGCATGGTGACTTTTATGCTCTTTAATCGGTCAATGTCGTCAGCGGCCACAAGGCACACCACACATCCATCAATCATCAGCAACAGTCTGTCTGCAAAAATTTTAAAATTTATGATCGGCACACGACCAGCAGAATTACCAAGCCACAAATCTGAAAATTTTTTTAAGCAATTTTAACCACTGGACCCACTTTCATTGTCATCATTGATCCCCCCATCTTCGGGCTTCTTGTTGTCGAAGAATTGCACCTAAAACTGGTACACATGTCAGGCTATATTTATAAATGGTTTATTTTTTAATTTGTTTTTTTTGAAACTAAAAATCCTTTTAAAATTATTTAAATGTCGCTATTATTAAGATGCTTTACAGTAACTGACACAAAAAAATTTTGTATTTTTTAGAGAAGATTTAAAAAAACGATGCCTTGGCGCAATGTTTGAGCTGTTCGTAGTTCGGGTCACCGCAGGAAGGGCTCTTTAATAAATATTATTAAATGTTTTTTAAAAATTGAATTTTAACTCACAAAAATTCGCTTATGGAAATAGCTAATGCAGGTTGTGTTCGCATCAATAATGTCATATTCCAGAGCCGGACGTTCGTATCTTTGTGCTTCTTCGTTCCAATACTTTATTGGGAACATTGACTTTCAGTTAAAGTTTTTTTGTCCCCTCTGGGGTTGATTTAAGAATGTAGCAAAAAGAGTTGTGCCGCCCTGTTTCAGCTTTTACGAGGAAAAGCCACTTTTTTTACATAATTATTTTTGGGCAAATTACCGCGCATTTGCCGTTTGACGGGTCATAATACACGTCGCATTTGTTGCCCTCCTTTTTGCCCAATTTTGCGTAATATTCCTTCTCCTTCTGATCGAACTCGGCAACCATTTGTCCCAACGTTTTGGCACCGGCAGCATTCTTTTCGACATTGGCATCCTTTTTGACATCGGCCTTTTTTTCGACACCGGCGGAGGAAGGCGGCCGCCACAGCGTCAGCAAAATTGGCAAAAGAGCGAAACGGCAAAATGCCTTCATTTCCTATGGGCAATTGTTATTTTACTTTTACTGTAAAGTTTAAATTTTTTCCGGCAAAAAAAATTTGGACCGTAAACGGAATGGAAAAATGCCGGATTTTTATGTTTCCCGGATTTTCGAATTCCGAAGCCCGTTTTTTGTCCAAAAATTTCGGGGATGCCCCTCTGTACTACATTGATCAGACAATTTGGAGTTAGTTAAATGATCATTTCTAAATTCGGTATAGAAATGGTCATTTTTTCATCCGAGTGGACTGAATGAATAAAAATGAGTGATCAAAATTATGGGAAACGAGTATAATGATAGCGATGAATAAGCCTTATTTTTTTGTTTGGTTTAACGTATTTAATTTATTCATCAAAACGAATGTTTTTGCTTAATCGACGACATTATCTGATCATCTGCTGCTGATGGTGTTATACATAAAAAATTATTTTTATTTTATTTTCGGAATTAATGTTCGAAGGAAAAACAGTACTTTCGATGAATGTTCACTCTTCCGGAGAGAGTCCATTACAAAGTTATGCAAATTAATATAGTAAAAATAACAAAAAAGTCAAATTTCGAAGCCGAGATATCCAAGTGTTTGATAAGCTGAAGGATTTAAATAGTGATCTTATTATTTTATAAATTTAAATTTAAAATGATGAAAAAAAAAAACACAGGAATTATTTCAAATATTGGCAAATAAAAATTGATTTAAAACTGAACTTAAATGTCTACTTAAAATTCAATTTTTTAATTGTCTCAGACTTTAAAATCTTAATTTAGGGCCTGGTCATAAAATCTTAACATTACTGAATTCCTATAACCAAAAATAAAAACTTACAATATTTTACCTTCGCAATAAAATTCACAAATTTATTTTGATAAAATTGCTAATTTTTTCAAACTAAAAATGCACACTTAAAAAAGATTTTTCTTCGACCAAAAATGTACCCCTAAAAACCGAATTTTCGAAAACTTTTTTTTTGATATTTTTTAAAAAATTTGCGTGTTGGAAATCACTAAATGAGCAAAACTAGGTGAAGGTAGGGAGCTCTTAAATGATTGTTTTTTTGGCGTAGTAAAAAATCACCATCAGAGTTCATTTTAAAATGTTTAATTGGCTTAAAAGTAAATGAAAATGCCATAAAAATTCCATATTTGACCCCTCGATTCCATATTTTCAGAGCCGGTTGCCATATTTTCTCGAAGGTGACCTGAGCTCGCTGAGTGAATGGCATGAAATTGCTCACTCACTCACACCAAATCATAATTAAAAATTGTGCCTATTGCTCGCCAAATTATCTAACTAAATATTTGATTTGCTATAAAGTCTTTTGAGTTGGTCATTTTTCCGGTAAAAAATTAAAACAATGTTTTTTAAAATTTCCGGCGATGAATGACGCGCTTTATTTAAAACAAAATTCAAAAAAATCCACAGAATGTTTAAATTTAACCGCAAACTCAATATCTCCAAACTCAAAATGGCTCCAATTCATTGCCCCTAAACACCGTCGCTGGGCCCTGAGCTAACGACGGCACCAATTTGTCAACGTGTGTAGAGTCTTTTTTAACGCATTATTATTTTTGAATTATAAAAACGAATTTTTTTTTGATTTACGCATCCAGTTTCCCGCTTTAATAAACAGTTTTTACGTTGCTCAATTTTTGTTTTTGCGCACAGATGCCCAATTCTTCATTCTCAGTTTCCGAAATTAGTTTTGGCACACCGTTGCTTAACGTCAATCGTTTAATGTTAATTAAAAAAACCTGTTAGCAAAAAGATTGCATATTCTTCCCACAAAACGCTTTTGAAATGCTTATGTCGTCGTCAACTTAATAACTCCGTTTCTTTTTCCCATCAATGAACCGCTGGCCAACGTCACTTGGCCAAATGTTGTGCCATTTTCAATAAAAATGAAAATTTCCATATTTGTACAATTTACACAAAAACCTATGGGAACCAAAGAATTTTGCAGCAAAAATAAAAAGCAACAAAAATTATCATCTGGCCAAAGCCATTTGCCACCATTATTAAAATATTATGGAAACTTAACGCGCAAAATAAATAAAATATTTTGTTTAAGATTAACGCATTAAATTTTCTGCTCCGCTGGTGATGGCTGTTGACGAGCTGAACTTCGTCCTGGCGTTGTTGGAGCTTCTGATCAATTTGGCATCCATCCCGGCGTCGGCGCTCAACTCTTTTTTGGTTGCCCGAACGCAGCTGATCCATTTGAACATGAAGTTCATTTTGGTCTATCAAAGCGCCTGCCTGCTCGTGGTACTGCGCATTTACCTAATTAAACATTGACTGTTCTTGATTTGTGATTTTGAAGGGTTCAAAAAAGTTACAATGCCAAAATTGGAACAACCGAAGAGTTTTTCAGAGCAATATTTGCCTTTATTTTTTGTCACCCAGTCGATTAGCTTCTGCAATTTAATAGCAACTGTTGAAAAAGTGTAAATAATTAATGACTTGCGCTTGCTGATTTTTGTTTAAGAATAAATTTATAATTTTCTTATTTTTTAGCGTGGCTTTGGCCGTTGCATCATTTGTCTTGGCAAATTGTCAATCGACCCAATAAATGCCGAACATTCGGGGCCGGCGCGCACCATTTTTTTGTTGGGCGTTTACAATCGTAACTTTTTGGCGCATGTGCTGATCATTGAACGCATTATGGCCACCGTTTGGCTGATCACATATGAAAAGCAAAAGAGTTGGTTCTTTTCACTGTTGTGGAGTCCGTTGGTGGTAAGACGAAATTTAAGAATTGTAATTATCATTGTGTTTGTATTAATAAAATTTAAATTAAAAATGTATTAAAAAATGTTTAGTTTTTCGCGGCTCTTTTTAACATTATTATGATGGGAAACAGCACTTCAACTCTGTTTAACATTGTGACCAATTCATCCATTCTCATCATTGGAATGTTCGAATTTATGGTAAAAAAATTAATCGAATAAAAAATTTAAATGATTTTTTTAGGTATTTGTTTGGATTTGGAATTTCAATCGGAGAATTTACATTAGAGGCTTTCCAAACAGGGCGCCCAGCCTGTCGGAAAAATACCAAGTAGCTTAATAGTAATAAAAATATTAAATAATTTTCTATTAAATTTTACTTTAATTTAACACCAAAATAAAACACAAATTTTAATAGTTTTTGCAAATGATTACAGCTATCAGAAAACATTCGAATTGGGAGACAGCTGACACCGGCGCTCATATGCCATTTTCTGTGTTTATCCATGAATGTGCTGAAATTGTATTGGTCCCAATTCGAAGTGCCCGGTTACGACCATCTTTTGCCCGTCACCACACTTTTGGGATCCTTTTTTGGCTTGATGATCGAAATCACCACAATACAGTAAAATTTATATGTATTTATAATTATTAAAATAAAATTAAGGTTTAAAATGATGTCATTGTTGTTACGTTTGGATATTGATTATAAAATATTTGCAGATTCCATCCCTTTCTGAAAAGGCGTTTCTGTCAAATGTTGGGTCGTATTTTTGATTGTTTTTGCATTCAACAACTGAGTCGGAGCAATCGAGTTTCACCGGCATTTGCTCTAGGCCCTGATCGAAGAATGGGCCAACAAAACGTCAATAACCATCGCGGCAGAAGTTCAATCGCGTTGCATGACATTATCAGTGGCGCAGTTATGCCGACATCGATGCAACCCGATCGGCATTTTGCCCTTCTACAGAAGGCCTGGAACGCGGAGAGACCGATACCGAAATGAATACCGATTTAAAAGCGACGAATGACTCAATTACCATTTTTTATAAGACATTCTCAGTTTTGGCCCGTCGAAAACAATCTGACTTTTATTTCATTTCCATAAATTAATCTGGGGATTTATCAAAATTACGAAAATTTTCGTGAACGGTTAGAAGGATTCATTGGTTTTCAGTAGGGTTGGACAAGAACGGGTATCCGGAACCGGGACCGGTATCCGGGTGTTTTGGGCAAATTATCCGGGACCGGTATCCGGGTGTCCAGGATCCGGGATACCCGGTATCCGGGGGTTGGGTCCGGGCGGGTTAAGCACCCCTAATGGTGGTATTTTTTCGGAGAGATTTTTTTTTCAATGGCGTTAGCGCTAGTAAAATTTTTGAATTTTGTGTGACATTTTGCCATTTCCTATTAAAATTAAATAGAGATACGGGCTTATGTAATTTGTTTTTTTAATTAGTTACCAATTTCACAAAACAATTGGCCTAACAAAAATTGCTCAAATTTTCTTTAAAAATTATACTTGCGCTAATTTCAGTTTGTCTAAATTAAAACCGCCGACCCTTCCCATTCTTAAAAAACTTTGAAAAATTGCCATATTTTTAAAATGTTGGTTGCAAATCTCTTAACAAATTGAGTCAAAATTCAAAATTTTCTCGGCCGCGGGCAAATATCGATTTTTATACGCTTTTTATAACAGAATGTAAAAATTCTAAAAAGTTTACCAAAAATCTAATTTCGAACTTTCTTTATTATAACGTACACAAATCGTATGCTTTTTCCTTAATTTTCATTCAAACCCAAAGAAAACAAATTAGAATTTTTGGATCAATTTTCGTAACAAAAACTGATCAAAAATTCCAAAAATTTCTCGGCGGCGCCTATCGGCACCGCCAATTCCCGCCGTATCCACAGAGGTGCCAATTCACATTGGAGAAAATATCGCATCTGGTCAAAAATTTTTTCTTAATGAATTTTCAAAAAAAAACACCCCTAAAAATCGTATGCTTTGACCGTCGCCTCTTTCAAATGAAGAAGTGACAAATGAAATTAACTATCCAACTTGATTGAATTTGATTTTAGTCATTTTATTTTATGCGTTTATTACTTTTTGGCAAAAATTGGGTGAAATTTAATTATTATTTCAAAAATTGAAAATTATCCGGTATCCGGACGGATATCCGGCTGTAAATTACTATCCGGTACCGGTATCCGGGTGTCAAGGAACCGGTGGAACCGCTATCCGGGGGACCCGGATAATATCCGGTCTTGTCCAACCCTAGTTTTCAGCCTCCAGAACATCACATATATTTTTGGAACTTATAGCCAATTAGCATTTCTCTCAAACCAATTATTCGGCCTAATTTTTCAGCAAATTGGCATTCATTTTGTTAGGAAAAGTTGGAATGTATGCGCTTCTTGCACACAGTGAACGTGTTGGACCCGTTGCCAAGAAACCTCTCGATTTTCTCCTCGCCTCTGGTTTTTACCCTTTTCCCGGGGAAAAAGGCAAACAACGCCCGGGAACGATCCGGATTCTTCCAATGTCCGGTTGGATGCTCTCCCTGCTGAGCTACGCTGCCGCCCGATGAAGCTCAGATAGATCTCGACGATTCTTGGCCGTTCTTGAGAGGGGAGAGGGGGGGGGGGGAGAGAGGAGGGGAGAACAGTTACAACATTTTTTAATTTGATATATTCGAAAGCCTCACTCAGTATTATGTCATGTCAGTGTAAAAGCCAAGCTAAAGTTAGGATATATTTTTGGCAGGGTTTTTAAAAAAACAAAATCTTCAAAGCCGCTTAAATAAAGACAATTTGATTTCTAATTCAAATTATTGCTATTTAATTTTGAGTAAGTAACAAAATACCAAAATTCACCAACCAAATTCTCGACAATATGAAAAATTAAATAAATTCGATAATTGCACAAGAAGGAAATTAGATGCATTCTGTTCAGAGAAAAATTAAATACATTTTGAATTTAAAATACTTCAAAATAATGATTCAATTTGATGTTAATGGAATTCTATTATTAATTTTATAATTCTAAATAACTTTTTAATCCAAAAATATTTTTGAAAATTTTTAAAATTTCTTTGTATCTGCTATTAATTATTTTCTTATAAATATTATCCACAATTTTCCCGAATCGATTTCCATTGAAGGAGGCGAAGAATTATTTGATTATTTCTACCAGAAATCTTGATTTGTTCACGCAGCAATTAACGAGAAGTTCGACAAAACAAATCACCAAATGACTAAACCATTGCTGCAAGACTTGTTAATAGCATAAATCTCTTTATATTCAAATAATTTTTTATTGTTTTTTGGTAAATCATATTATTACAATTTTTTAGAATTTTGTTTTTGACAAAATTTCGATGCAATTTTCATTTATTTTAAATATATTAGCTGTTGTTTTTTCAATTTGGTGTTCATACGAGAGATTGGCAAGTTTTTTAGTAGAAAAGCCAAATAAAAATTGAAACAATTAATTTAATTTCAGAAAAAAGTGTTGCCAACGCTAACAAACCAACTGGGTGGCACAACGGTCGTCATCATGGAAACCATGAAGGTTGGCATTGGCACAATGGACGATGAAACAAAAACAAATATTTGTTTATAATATTGTTTTTTTATTTGGGTTAACAATAAATCAATTCGTCGATGATTTTACTTATCTACTCATTTTTATTTATTTTTTAATATTTATCAAAAATTGAATCAAACTGGATGCACTTTTTAAAAACTTGTCTCCGCCCGGATATTTCTTTATGTCTTTCACTAATTAATTTTTCCTCCAATCAGTTTTTTTTCTTATCAGATTTAGTGAGAAAATACACTATTCAATAAAATGTTATTCCGAATTCTCTAAATAAATGTAAAATAATATAAGTAAATTCCATCGAGCATTTTAAGTGTTAATATTAATTATAGCAATTTATGTTGGATTTAAAACTTTGTTAATAAATATTTAAAAAAATGTTAATTGTTACATTAATTCAGAAAGCTTAAAGTAATTAAATAACTTAACTGCTTTTTATACAAAAATCGTCAATATGCGTCTACCAAATATGTCCGATGATCGTATTGTGGATACGGTCCATCGTCTAATCACGCATGTTAAATTGCAACGATTTTTGAAGGGCATCCCAATCTGGATTCACTGGCTGAATTCGAAAAATTCAATTTTTAGTAAAAAATTGAAATTTTCAACTTTGGTTGGCATCAGTTTTTGTGTGTATGTTGCACAACATTTGCTTCCAATATTATTACCAATTTCAATCAAACATGTGAATGTCAAGCCGATCACACGTGACGTGATCATTTATGCCACCTTTTTGTATAAAAATAGCACAAGGTACAGACAGCCTCAAGGTTATAATAAAATAATTCTCGGAAAGCCATATTTAATTAGTCTATTAGTTTGAGGAACATTTTTTCATTAAAAATTAACAATGGTAATTTTGATTAAAATTGTGATTGTATTATTGTTTTTAATTAATTTAATATATGTAAGCTGTCAATATAAAAATATTTTCCAAGCTTTGGCACAACCGGACATGACACGTTTGTGATGTTAATGCTCGCATATCGTACCGACAATTTTCCATTCATGCGCTGTGCCCGTGAGAACATTGAAACTGAACCGGTTACGGCCCAACTCCAAAGCTACGACTACACCGCATTGTGCAATCAGGCAATTTTCATAGCAATTTGCAATTTTCCGACTGATCTGGCCAATGATCGGCGGCAAAATGAAGGCGCGATGATTGACTTGGGCCCTCAAGTGTTGGTCAACGAGCAGTTGCGCCAAACTTATGCTGATGAACCAATATTCCACGAGGTGATGGGTAAAATTAAAATTTTAAATTTTAAAGAAAAATATATTATTTTAGTGGTCACAAGACACATTAATTTACGTACATGTAATTTGTGTACTATATAAGAAAATATTTGGGGATATATTTATAGATACCAAAATATAAACGACAAAAGGTAGAATCTAAATTGATACTACTATTTGTATAAATGGCATTCCAATTTTTGCTAATAATATTGAAAATAATATAAAATATATATTGTCTTTAATTATTAAATTTAATACATTTTATTAGTTGGTTGTTCGGAAGGCGGACCAAACTCCTCGCAACCTGCTTATTTGTGTTAGCCGTATTTTTGCATTCGAAAAATGGCAGCTTTTGCTAACAGCGATGGAAGTGTACAAGGCACTTGGAGTGGATTTGGTGGTTATGCACATTGTTTCGGCACTTAGTGCCGTCATAAAATTGATTAACGCATATGAAGCTGAGGGACGACTTGCTGTCAGAAAAGTTTGTTTTTAAATTAAATTAAATGTGCTTTATTTTCAATTTTTAATTTTCTTAGAAAATTCAAAAAATGAAATTATTAAAAAAGTCATTTTCTAGAAATCATTGTTTTTTGTTGTTCAGGGATTCAAGTTACCAATTTTGAGAGCAATGAATTTTGATCCGGAATTGCAAATTGAATATTCGGGGCAACTGCGATGGCGCATGAATGCTTTTATGAGTTTCGAGAAAGTGCCAAATTTATCGCACTTTTGGATTTGGATGATTTGCTGGTCACAATTAAATTTGCATCGCTTACTGACGCGTTAAATGCAGCTTCTATAAAACATTCAATGGCACCGTATTTTTACGTAAATAAACTCGAAAGTGGCATTTTATTGACGCGGCGACAAAAGAATGAAAGCACAAAGGCATCTGCGAGAAGTAATTTTATTTTATTGTGACATTGGTGTAATTTAGAGAGATTCTGGGACTGATTATCTCAATTTATATAGTAAAAATAATTTAATTGTTTAATGACACCAAAGCAAATATAATTATATTTGCTTTTAGGTTTGAATATTATGAAATAGGTTATTTATTAAAAAAATAATTAAAATCTTTTTAAATTTGACTAAACTGGCTGTACATATTTATGTTCAGCAATATTTTTTCCGAAAAAAATAAATGCTTAACAAATCTAAATTAATAAAATAAATCAATAATTTTAATCAAATGTGTTTAAATATCTTACGTAAATATGTCTATTTAAATAAAGTTTTTTTAATTAACTAATTAAATATTTTGTTTAAGATTTTATGCACAAATTTCGTGAGCTAATTTTGAGCAAGCAAATGTACAACAGCGAAAAGCTTGTGCTCAGACCGGCTCGAATTGATGCTTTTTGGGTGCATTTTACGCGCGATTACAAAGGAAAGCATAAACCTGTGCAATTATCAAACGATTACATGACAATTCTTCACCTTTCTAAGGATGTAAGTTTTGTTTTAAAATTTAATTATTTTTTACGGATTTATTGAAATAAATGCAATTTTATTTTGGACAGATTAAAGCAAGCGCTGCCGAAGGATACAATGAAAAATTTCTAACAAAAATAATGAACTGGCCAGCTGCTGTCAATGAAAGTGATTTTCTCAAGAAAGCAACAACAAAAAAGGCAAAATTAAATAATAAAAAATTTAAAGTAATAATATAAATTCAATAAAATTGTAGATAATTGACCAAATGCCGAAAAAGCATTATTATTTTGATGCCATTCGCCATTGTTCTCGCTTCATTAACAACTATCCAAATGCTCCAGTCCAAATCCCTTCGCCGTGCCTTTCCTATAAACTTTGCAATTTGCCAAAGGTCAAAGTGGACTGTTCCGTTGCCAAAAGCAAATATTACACCAAAACAATTATGCCGACCAATATTTATAGGGTATTTTTCAATAATAATGTATTAATTGTTTTGTTTTTAATCAATTTAGGTTCATGTCTTGCGCAAGTCTTATTTTGTAAAGAGAAAAGGCGGATGCTTTGGTCGAAAATTAAAATTTTGAATTTTTTTCTTTAATGTTATTTTTTTTCAAAAAAAACCTTTTAATTTTTATTGTATTAATGCATATATTTTTTTAATTGATTACCTATTCAAATTTGGTCTTCTTTTAATTAACAGTTTGCAAAATGTGATAATAATGTTAAATTCGTTTTTTTATTCACAATTCGGTTGTCCATCTTTGTCCTTTGCTTGGTTGAGGAATAGCCTAAAAGCGATTAATTAATATAAATTCTTCAAAAATTATTTATAAATTGTTTAATAATAATAATAATTAAATTCCCCAGAAACTTTTTCCAACAATGAATCTTCGCATGCCAATCGGATGCGTTCCGGTGTGGCCGGACTATCCAGCCGGAAATAGCCCAGATTTCCATTTTGAATTCGATAGTTTCGAATCGCTTCACGAATTGCAAAAAATGGTGCCGAACCGAGAAACAAAGGTGGCTCGCCGATAGCCTTTGTTCAATAAAAAATTTATATATATTATTTATAAAATCATGAAAATTTATTTCAAAGCATTTAAACCTTTTAGTCAAAAAATAAGCAAATAAAAAGTTGATTGAATTTAAGCAGCAAAGAAAATATATTTTAAATATAATTTATATATATTATTTATAAAATTCATTTTAATTTATGTCAAGTATTTTTAGTCAAAAATAAACTTGTAAAAAAGTAAAAATTAATGCCTTTGATGAAAAAATGCCATTTTTATTGGAAGACCCGTCAAGTAATTTGACATTGAATTGCCGTGGAGCGTCATCGGCACTCGGAATTTTGTATGTGCCGGGTCCACGTGTCAGACGAACACCGTCCGGGCGAATTTTCAATTCTTCCATGGTAAAAAGTCCAAAGCCCTAAAAGCTATTTATAAAATAAAATTCTATTTTTATTTGTTAAACTTAATTGTTTCAACAAGCAATAAAACAGAATGTGAATTCGTTTAAATTTTATTTTCGCAGAATATAAATATTAAAAAAATGATAAAAAAAATCAAAATTACTTGAACAAAGGCTCCCTCAATTTGACCAATATCAACCGCAGGATTTAGCGATTCGCCCACATCCATAACAATATCAACACGAATAACCTTTTAAAAAAAATATAAAATAAAAATGATTTAATAAAATTTGATTAACCCGGTGATCCCCTGTTAAACAGTCCACTTCAACCTCCGCACAGCCAACCCCATAAACACAATAACTGTAATATTCGGCACCTCGACCTTCTGTAAAATCAACCGGTTCACAATGTATTCTAAAAACATAAAATATTTAAATTAAATTCCAAACAAAAAAAATTACGTAGCAAATCCAGTCACCGACAATTGAACCCGGTTTATATAAGCATGCATGACCAAATCCTTAAATATTTTTAATTAATTTTACGATTAAAATAAGCATTTTTTTTTTACTTTCCATGTTGACTCATTTGGCAATTCTTTTCTCAGTGGCTCCAATCGTTTCAAAATTATTTCACACGCATTTTTGACCGCCAAACCATTTACGTCACTCCCAACACTGATGAAACAAAATGGATTTTTTAAATAAATGAATTAATTTTGATAAAGATTGACCTGTTGTTAAATATTTTAATAATTTATAAAACAAATCAAATTTAAAAAAAAGTTATTGTTATGATTTTAATCATCCACCTAGCGGCCGTCGGACTAGCATTTGGCACTTTGTCAGTGGCTGTATCAATTATTTGAATCATTGAAACATCGATGCCAAGGCATCTTGAAGCAATCTGTCAAAAACAAAAAATATTAAAACTCTTGAGTGACATTCTCTAAAACTTATTTACTTGTTGAATTTTTGTGTGCAACCCTTGGCCCATTTCCATTCCACCATGAGAAATTAGTACTGACCCGTCTGTGTACACATGGACAAGCGCTCCGGCCTTAACCAGTTTTTTTTTTGAAAAAAAAAAAATTGTTTTAAATTAAATTCCATATTTTATCTAGTTTAGTTACGGAAAAAATTTTGAATTTGACTACCTGGTTAAGTCGCTTGAAGCCAAAAGCGATTTCCAAATTTTGTCGGAACCATATAAATGCCTCGTTTCAAATATTTATTTTTGGAATTCCATTCTTGAAGCTTAAATATAAGTAATTTGTATTGTAATAACAAATAAATAAATACACCTTCAATTTTTGCTGATCATAATTTGACAGTTTTTGGCATTCTGTCCAACATCGGCGTATGTTACATTGACGTAAATGCATTCCATAATGCGTGATATCACCTTCTGTGGTGTACATGTTTAGTTCTCTAAGCTAAAAATGTGATAGATATTTACGTAAATTTAAAAAAGAACTGAAAAACAATTAAATTAATTAACCAAACAATGTGCTTTTCAAGTCAATAGCAGCAACACCTTGAAGTAATTTTCAAAAAAAAAACATTTTAATCATAAATAATTAACAATAAAATAAAAAAATAAAATATTTGTTCAAACCGTGTCCACATCAATGCCAAACTGTTCAGCTGCATGCTTTATAATTGTCTCCGTAGCAAACATGCCCTGTGGACCGCCGAAGCCTCGGAATGCGGTGTTAGAAGCCAAATTTGTTTTGCACAAATGGCCGTATACGTTAACATTGCCAATTTGTAAACATTGTCTATGTGAGCCAGAGCACGCTCTGTCAATAAATATTACGCCATTTTTTATTCTTAAATATTTTAGTGCATTTTAAATTAAAAGTACAGTATACCAAAACTTATAAATTATTTAAATTAATTTAAATATGCAATTTTTACCCATCACTCCTTTGCTTAGGTCAAATGAATAACCACAATTGCTATATGCATTGACTTCCATTGCTGCAATTTTGTCACAATCATTCTCCAATGCGAATTGGTAGTCAAACCGGAAAGGATGTCTAAAATTTGTAAATATTACATTAAAAGTAAACATTTTTTGTAAAATTTACCGATTGCCACTGATCGCCATGTCATCAAAGCGCTCAAGCCAAAATCTTATTGGCTTTTTGAATCTATTGTGTATAAATAGGTTAATAAAATTGTCGCACTAATTTAGAAAAAAGTCACTTAGAATGAATCGTTTTATTTATTCGTAACAATTAATTATAAATTATGATTGATGGCGCCAAGTTGAGCGGTTCTTTTGTATAATAAATGCATTACTTTTTTGCAGCTATGGCAGCAGCGCCAGCGAATAAGCCTGTACAACTTTCCTTGCCACCAAATCCGCCGCCAATTCGTCTCACAGTTACAGTAACAACATTCCTTGCCACACCTAGTACCGTAGCAACGTCACCCTGAATTAATTAATAAAATGTTAGTCGTCCTCTTAAACAATTCAGAAAACTAAAAAAAAATTGTTAACAATTCAAGAACTAAAAAAAATGCTAAACAATTGGGCCGGTGGTTTTGTTAAATTATACCATTTGTCCGATTTGTGTGACCCCGGATCTTTTGTCGGTTTGACCTTTTTGTCCAATCGAAAATGTTTATTAGAAAACAATTATAATTAATTTTTATCATTTTCAACCTGAACATCATTAACGGACTGGGTTGAGGAAATAATGTGCATTTCATCCCCTTCTCCTGGAATTGCGCAACAATTTTGTGTCTCCAATAAAAGTGCTCTTGCCCACCAATGCGAATTTGACCTTAAAAATATATTAAAATAAAATTCTTATAATTACATAATTTACCTTTAATGGTCCGCGAAAATTTTTTTCCAATCAATTTCCGATTTAATTGTTTGCATTTGGTTCGTTCAAAGAACTGTGAATACGAAAAGGTTCAGGAAACAAATAACTCTGGTGTCTGATGGCTTCCTAAATACACAACCAAAAATATAAAAAAACAAATAAGTATTAAAATAAAGAATTTAGACCTCTATCGTAATAATTGTCTTCTCTTCATAATCGGGTTTCAAATCTCAACGTGAACCAATGAAGCCGCCCTCCGTGCCGTTTCATTATCATTAGCTATAATGGCTGCAATGGGTTGGCCGTGATAGGAAATCTAAAATTTATAAATTGAATTTTTTTTATTTATTTGAAATTACACTATAATTTTAGTAAAATTAATCGAAATTTAATTAATCTTAATATATTTACACTTGTCTGATCAGTAGCAAACAATGGCACATCATTGGAGTGGCTGATCATCAAAGATCCCGGCACATCTCGCCAATCAACATGCCCAATAACTCCATCAAGACAAAGTGCCGATGAATAATCCGGATTTCCAATTATTTTGCCGCAGCTAACTGGTGAGGTAACATATGCCATATAAAGGCAATCTAATAAATATTAAGTAGGTACTTGGCTTTTAAATGTAAAATAGGTTAAACAAACATATATAATTGCCTTTAAATTGTCACATTCATTTATCTTTAATATTTAATAAATATTTTATTTGCATTAATAATAGGGCAGCCACCAACCACCCCAATTTTCGGTTAACCGGGTGCAAAGCTTTACAACCGAATTTTTCAAATTTTAATCAAATTCTTAAATTTTCCACTAAAAATAAACATGTGTTATAAAAAAAATCCGGTTAACCATGTACGAAATCACCGGGTTCCAAAAAAATCGTGGATTTTAACACTGTCGTATGCTACCCTAATTGTTAATTACCAGATGGAAGCTGAACATCGGTGGTGTAAATGGCTTCACCAGTGGTATGTTTTTCGCCACTTGAATGCATCAACGGGCGTCCGACAGGGTCAGTTTTGTTTTGTGACGGTAAACAATCCTAAAAAAATCAAATTCACAAAAAAGGTAAATCGCAAAAATTATATTTACTTAATTATATTTGAAAATTCTACCTGGTAAATTTGGGTTGACTCAAACTTATTTTCTATTTCGCTTAAATGAAGCATTTCACGCTTTTCACATGTGAGGCCAAGCTGTTCTCGAACGTACAAATAAATTTCAGGGAAAAGCTGAGCACAAGCGCTTGACGATACCTAAAAATGTAAAATAAAAGCTTTTTTTTAAAATTTTACTCAACTTCAATTAATGTTTTAATTAAAGTAGCATAAGTCCGGTTAAAAATTGGTACCCTCCGGATACCGGTTAGATTCAAACCATCCGGTTAACCGTTCGGTTTCCCGATTTGGCTTTAGCCCGGTCAACTCCGGTTAATTCAGTCCCGCCAGGTTTTGTGCTACCCTACTTTTAATTAGAGTTGGTCAAGACCGGGACTGGAACTGAAGTCTCCAATTTTGGGATTATAGAATCCCGGTTATTAATTTTCTCAATTCCGTCCCGGTTTTCACAAAAATCCCGTTCCCGACAACTCTTTTAACGAGTAAATGATCAGTACTTAGCCATTCCACCGGGAACATTTTCGGGTAATCGGAATTCATCGGCCAATGCTCCACTAAGATCGTTGAACAATGCTTCATCCCAAATTCGTCCCTTTAAATTTTGAGTGGGTTTTGATGCCATCCGAGTTGTGGCACCCATTCCACCAAATGCCATTTGCATAGACTCCACTCTGGGACCTCAAATTGTCAATTCAAAAAAAATTGTTTTTTTTAAAAGTTATATTTGGAAGCTTAAATTATAATTAATTTGCTTATTATTTTATTTCTGGCTAAATTTGAAGCTAAAAATTTGTATCAAACCTAATAAATGTTATTTAAATTATTCACCTTTGTTTTGATAAAATTTGACAGAAAATACGCCAGTCACCTATTTAAAAATGCAATAAATTTTGTTATTTATTTAATTAATTCTTACTATCGCAATGTCATCTTCGCGTCGTTGAGCCTGTTTATAAGCTCGGAAAAATTGGTTTGAGCTCGAATATGGAATAAAAAGATCAGTAATCACTTCGTCCGGGGCAATCAAAGTTTTTCGATAGGTCGGAAAGAATTTTGATCAAGGCAAACAATGCGCTGCAATTTAACTTTTTATATTTTGTTTTGGTTTATAAATATTTCAAATAAAGAAAAGAAACAATAAGTAATTTTAATTTAATTAAGCACTTTACTTAATGCTCTTATTTTATTTAAATGACAAAGATAACATTGGCTTCCTCGGATTTCAATAATATTTTGCACCCGATGCCATCCAAATTGGATTCAGATCAGAAATTGGCGATGCTGTTGCCATATTTCCCGCAACTGTCTATAATAATATTAATTGACAGTCTTGAATGTGAAGTTTTTTTGATTATCAATATTGATATATTGTTTTATTATGCAAAATAAAATTTGCTTCTACTACTGTATAAATAATTATTATTATTATTAAATTGGAATTTGTTTTTCTTTTTTGAATTTTTAATTTAACCGCCATATTTCGAACATGATTGCCAGCAAATAAGGAAAGAATATTGCAAATCTCAGCAAATATCTTCGTTTTCTGATCTAATTATAATATTGCATTTTGGTTTTTATATCTTTATATATATATATAAATATATTACTTGGAAGCTTGTCAACGAATTGAACTAAAATATTCTTCATTTCATTCAATGTAATTCCACTTCCCAACCAAAGTCCATTTTCTTCACTTCGAAATGCTCGAAGAGATGGAATCTAAATAAATAATTCATATAATTTGTAAACTATAAATTTTAAAATAAGAATTGCTTTAATTTGTTTGTTTATTTTTACATTTTAATGTTGATGACCCGTCGAAGATCAATGTGTCTGAACTTCAACTCAACTCCGATCTCCGTATTTCCAGCCATAAGACGAGCATTTGGAAATTCACTATTGTTAAAGTTAAAAACAATTCAAATTAATTTATTTATTTCGAAAAAACAAAAAATGCGTTTTATGTTATACCGTTTTAATGCTAACCATTGTTCCATTTTAACCGGTTGATACCAATAATAACCGTCGTTTTCCATCATAAAACTTTTTTGGTTCCAAGCACCAAACTAAATCTTATTATATTATTTGTTTAAATATGTTATACATTTTACCGTCAATTCTGGTGGAAAAATCAATTCTTGCGAGGATTCAATGTTTGGCAAAGTGCATAAATTGCTCAATTTTGTTATGAGTCTGAAGTGTAATAATATACGTCGTTAGGATATTTATTAATTACCTATTTGACTATTAAAATAGATATTTATTTAAATATTAATACCTTTCTTCCATTAGAATCACAGCGATTTTCAGTTTCAACAAGTCCATTAGATGACATACAACACTTTTCTTCTCTACAGCAATTTGTTTTTTGTCCATTTGTTTTGTGAACGAATAAAATGCTTCCAAAATTGGACGGTAACCAGTTACAACGGCACAAATTTCCTGACATAATTAAATTGTGACATTTGATAAATTTAATTGTAAATTACTGTAATTTTCATTAAGTATCTATCCTATTTTAACAAAATAAATTGCCTTGAAGGCATTCATCCACTTCGGCATAAGTTGGCTCCGGTTTGTTGCGTAACAAAGTGTACATTGCCATCACAAAACCCGGTGTGCAATAACCACATGGGAGCCATGAGCACTGATTATTAATTTTATATTTAAAAATTAAAAAATAACTAAAATAAATTTTTAAAACACCGCGAAAAGTCGTTCTTGGACTGGATGTATTCGCTTTTGACCACCACCAATTCCTTCAACGGTTGTCACCGCTTTGCCAACACTGAACACACCGGGGAAAGGCAGGCATTCACGGATAATGCCTTTTTTGATTTTATTTTATGAAAATCAAATTTAATTAAATTTTATTATTTACCGTATTTCACCACTGTTTGGATTCAGTTTCAGAAACCATCACTGTACAAGCGCCACAACCGCCTTCATTGCAGCCGATTTTTGTTCCGCGCAAATTCACTAAAAAAATGATTTTTTAAAGTTATTAAATTAGTATAAATATTAAATATTTACAATACATTTATCCCGCAAAAAGGCTGCCAAAGTAATGCGCGGATCAATTGACTTAATTTATTTTAATATTTAAGAAAAAAAATGAATTTATGTTAGGTAATAAATTGATTTCGCGCTTACTTTAACGTCAATGCGAATTCCATTCACGAAAAATGTGAGTGTGGTAGAGTCAAATTGAAGGCTGATCAATTTTTTTTTGATTGCTGGTCGTCATATTCAAATAATATACTAAATTTAATTAAATTATAAAAAAACACGAGACGAGCGTGATTAGTTCACATTTTTTCAGAGAATTATCAATGATAGATTTTTCATTGAATTTGCGTTCGGGACTTTACAACAACAAATTGTGTTCATGTGAGATAACAAATACTCCGAGGGAAAGTAACATGCCTAAATCAAAACCAGTTCATTTTATAAAAATCAATTTTCACGTTAAACTTTTAGAATCAAAAAATTAGGTATATGAAATTGTATTAAAAGATGAAAATGTAATTTTTTTAATATAAAAATAAATATAAAAGCTTAGAATATATATTTAACTATTTCCAGCATAAATTACATTTGCTTACAGTTTTGTGCCACAATCTGTCGGCAATGTTGGCATCAATAGATCACTGTCCGGCTGGTACTTGTCTAAATACTCGTGCAGCTTAAGCATAACGTCAAAGCATTTCCACAAAGGCACAATCTTACAGCCTGTGCCACAACGGACAATCATTTGAATTTTAATTGTTTACTTTTTCACATTATTGTTTATATAAAACAAAAAATTTTAACATTTAAATTTTATAATTTAATTTATTTCTAATTACTCACGATTTGTTCTCGTGTTCACTCAAAGATGCGCGCAATTTTCGAATGTTCTCGTCGTCGTATTTCCGCAGTCTATTTTGACGTGACGCCGATTGACTTAAGCGCTTGCATGGTAAACGAAGTCTTTGTCGATTACGCAAATTTTGGCATTTTGAATTCATTAAATTTGTTAAATTAAAAAAATAATATTCACAAAGATTTCATTATTCTTTTACAAAGAAAAAAAGGGGAATGTTTTGTTTCGGTACAGATCAATCGAACATAACATTTTCATCCGGCTCTTTATTGTCAAAGCTTTCACTTTCTTCAGAATAATAATAATCATTTTCGAGGTCATCATTATGATCATTTTGTGACCATTCCAATCTTAGTGCTTTCCTTAAATTCAAAATAAGAAAAAGTTAGTTTTGCCTTATTTACACCATTTGTATTATAAAAGTTGCTACTTCAATTGAAAATAAAAATATTTAATAAAAAGAATATATAAAAATACATTTTCTATCTCAATTCTATCGGTTGCCAACGCATTGAGCATTTTGTGACAAGCGAAAAAACATGGAATTGCACAAATTACTGTTAGTTGCAGTTCAATTGCAATTGAAGTTCCCAAAACCCAACAAATAATATATAAAGAGAATAAAGCACTGAAAAGAAATTAAAAAAAATTATTTAATTAAAATTTAAAAAAAAAGTACATAACATATTGAAGAAATTGGAGCTGAAACATTGGCGTTATCGGAAGCCGAAAACAAATTTTGAAGAGCTTTTAATGTAAGGACGCGCCACTAAAAAGGGAAATTTTAATAAATAAAAGAATAAAATTAAATTATATTATCAGAACTTTACATTAAAGCTCAACAGGATCAGCGGCAGAAAACAAACAAAACAAAATGCATACGATAAAGTCGTCCGCAATATTTTGTTTTGGCAACCTTCAATCTAATAAAAAAAATATATAAATTTGATGTTAAAATTCTATCCAATAAAATTATTAGTTTATAAAACGTTTTATTTATGATTAAAAACCTTTTGTAAATTGTGTTGGAATTTCAGGCATGCGCTCAAAGTTTGGAGTGTCTCTTTTTCTAGGCTTGTAGGAGGGTTCTTCTGGTTGAATTGCTACACAAAAAATTCATACAAATATTAAATTTAATTTGGTTTTTTTAAAAAAAAACATTTTTTCTTTACTTTTGATATGTCCAAAAATGCATCAAATATTTCCAATCGGAGTCCAGAACGAACCGGCTATCGCCAAGATCAATTCACAGTTATATTTCCCCCGGTCTCGAATTAAATCTCACAAAATCGCGAGACATTTTCTTTAAAAAACATTTAAAAAATGCCATTATTGATACTTAATTTAAATAAAAAAATAATTGAAATTAACCATTTCAATAGTTGATAATAACCGTTCAATGTTTTGTGCTCTTAGCAACAATGAACACTCGTGCACTAGGTGATTTTGTATGAGTAAACGGACCAAATGTTTGCTGAAAATGTTCAATGGTTAGTATTAGCATCATCAGACGATCTTAAATAGTGTTTTCTTTTTGAAAAAAATTTTAAATTATGTTTTTATTTTACTTCTGAATGTAAGTTGGACAATGAAGTTTTTGCTGAGCCGCACCAGTTTCGAAATTTTGTGATGCGTAGTGGGAGGCTAAGTTTCAAATCGTATTTTTTCTTAAATATTCGATAATTTATTATATTTATATTTAACTTAGCACACTATGTACATACTTTAGAGTTCCCAAGGGTCGATTTTTTTTTGCTGTTAACGACTCTTTACGCTGAGTTGTGCTTCACTGATTCGGACCGATTCATATAAATACACGGCAAACAATTTTTGGAAAACTTAAAACACAAAAAATAAAAATTTTCAAATAAAAAAGCATTTTATCTAAATTTATAAATTAAAAAAAATCTTTATTTTATTTTTAACTTTTGGGAGACTGGTTACATTTAAAAAGCAATTATTGTCTAAAATAATAATCCTTTTCAAGCTTTTTTGTACAGAAATTAATGTTTTTCGGTTATCGCTCCAATTTATGCTCAAAATAAAAAGAAAGACAATATTTGTAATTGATTCATTCTTGTTAACATAGGTAAGTCCAGCCAGCTAGCCGCTTAATTTTAGGAAAAGCTGGGCAAGCAAGCAAATATTGGCAATTGTGAAAGTCCATGTAATATCAATGTTGCTATAATAAAATTAATTTAAATAGAAAAATAATTTTACACATAAATTTATAAAATTATTTCATTCAATAAATAAAATCCATATTTCTCGTTATGTTAAGTTGGACTTTAGAGTGGAAACGGATGTTAATTAAAATTTGGGCTCATTCAACCCAAAAATTTAAATATATTTAATATAATACATAAACTATTTATTTAGATATTTAAGCTTTTGGGCGGAGGGGGCGGGAAGAAACTTGTGAATTTTGACGGAATTTGTTAAGAAATTTGCTCAAAAACCGCAGAATTTTGCTCACTTTTCATTGGGGGAAGGGCGGAATTATTAATAAGAATCGCTTTGAGAATTTCTGATATGAATATTTCCAAAACCACTAAATAGCTGAACAAAATTTGTGGTTATCAGCAGATTTAGATAAATTAATTATATTTAAATGATGATATTTTTTTCAAGTTTCTCCTCTTCTGTATGATTTGATCCATCCAGACCGCTGTCAATGGCATGGCTTGAAATTGAATTGTCCTTATGTGATGCATTTAATGAAGTCGAGTGCAAATCTTAAAGAATTAATATAAAATAGCTTTAAAATAATACCAAAAGTTGAATTTAAAATTTAAATGAGTTGAAAATAAACATTTTTTTACCATTCAAAGGCTCTTCATCATTTTCTTGCACGGGAATTGCCAAAATTGCTTTCAAGCGACGAGTTCAAGCTTCCACAACTGCACCGTCATCGTCTCGAAGTCGCCAAAAAACAATGATCACATTTATTAGAGATAGCAATTGGACCTTTAAAATTTAAATAAATTAAAATAATTATTAATTTTTTTTTTTCAAAAAAATATTTTATTTATGTACCATGTTCGGCAATATTTTGCTGTCTTTGGAATTCGCACATGTTGGTGGGGGCTTGAGGTTGTGAACAAAATGCAGAGGAATATGTGGTTTTGTTTCAGTGTCGTCATCGTCAATCACTTCATAACTAATTTAAATAAATTAATATTAAATATATAATATTAATGTTAAGAAAAATGTTTCTTTTTTAATAAAAAATAATAAATTATCCCTACAATTCCTCCGAAATAGTCGGCAAAAATCGCTGGGCACGAGTTGTTAGAACACGATTTTTTGAAATTGGACAAGGCGAACATCGTTGTTCAACTCGTGGAAAGATGTTTTGCCCCGTAAAATTGAATATCTCGCGAGAGTGCCGCCTAAAAAAATAATTTTGCTTTTTTGATTTTAATTATTAAAAAGTTAAACGGAATGAATTCCTTCATTAAGTGATTTTTTTGTTTGCCTTGTTTTTCTTGATGATTATTTCGCCGCTGTCGCTCACAAATAATCAACAAACCGACGAAGGCAATCACATTGATGACGGTGGCAACAGCTAATAAAATAATTAGCAAATTGGTGCGAAATTGTAGCGGCAATTGGCAAGCAAATGGCTCAGTGTCCTGAAAACAATTTAAATTTATGTAGGGTTGCATTCCGACTCCGTCCGCGCAAAATTTATGCCATTTTTTCCGGGGATTTCCCCGACCCCGACACGTCTAACACCCTAAATCCCGACCCCCAAACTTATCACCGACTCGGGGATAACATACACCCTAAAGATGGCATTTTTGTAACAAAAAAAATTTTGAAATTTTTTAACAATATTACAATTTGCATTAAGTTTGCTTATACGTTTTTGAATTTACGCGATGAGACATTGTGAAATTCTAAGAATTTGTTAGTTAAATTTATTTTTGTATAAATATATTCGGTTTTTGATTTAACCTTTAATTGAGCAAATAACTTCTCGCTTTGCTCAATAAGACACCACGGACATCGATGACGAAAAAGTTGAACTAAAATTGAAAAAATCAAAATTTAAAAAATAGCAAACATTTTTTTTTACTTACTGGTTAATGTGGCATTGAAACATTGGCCATGAAGTTCGAGCTGTACTTTCTCATAAACCTCGTCATTTTGACCTTTAACTTTGGCGCCAAATTGAAAAACGGACACATAAGAAGATTCGTCACAAGTCCGAGAAAATTTGAACTTCGGATCAATGCCTATGAACAAGAACCCTATTAAAAAAATCAAAAATTATTATTATAATTTTTGTTTGTGTTTTTTTGCATTGTAGCCAAAACAATTTTTTATGAATAAAAATTATTTTTAATTAAAATACCTGAATTGTGACATCACTTGGCACACCTCGACCCCAAAATGTGAAAAATTCCAGTGAAATTCCCTAATAAATATAAATATAATAAAAAGCATAGTTAATAAACAACAAATTAAAATTACCGGCACTTCAGCTTTGCTCATTGACCAATCATGTGAAAGGCGTTCATTGTATTTGGGCATTTGGTTTACAAGAGTAAATCTGAAACATTGAAAACATTAAATTTTATTTTAATTAATATTAAAATTTTAGAAGAATGTTTAAACTAAGCTTCTCACCTCGGCTCTGCACAAAGTTGTGCGGAAATGCATTCTTTGCGAAAATGGAGCTGTTCAACTTCAGTGCTGATCCAAAAGGGTTGTTGAACTGTTGTTGATGATAAATTGTTCATTAAATTTTCCAAAATTTCATCGGTAACAACAAATTGAAAGCCGATCAGACACAATGGGACAGCCTTGATCAGACTGATCAGAAATGAAGAATTTATCGGCATAATTGGAATTTGTATAAATTAAATTGATCTTAAAAGCAAACAAAAATTATTAAAATTTTAAAAAGTGTAAACGATTTTCTTAATTTCTTTTTGGTCAGTGAAAGAAGATTTTCTGTCGTCTAAACAAAAGTACAAAATGGTCGTCATCTTTGATGATTGGCATGAATTGAATTGATGTGCTCTCTTCGGATTAAATAAAGACATTAAATGGATGGTTTTTTTCATTTGCCCGACAAACAATGGGATGAGGGGAGGGCACTTCAAAAAGACGAATATATTTGTTGTATCAAAGTTTCTAATGTAGAGAACAAATTTATTGCATAATGTTCTCTAATGGTTGCCTAACTATCGATTAAAAGTAAATTAAAAATTCAATTAAATATTAAAATAAAATTGGAATTGGAATTGATTGCACAACCAAGTAAAAAATGCAGTAAAAATAAAAAGGAAATTCGTTAACACATTTAAAGAACCGTACTTTTTATAGTCAACTCTTATTTAGGTATTCTATCTCAAAGTCTGAAGATTTGGTTGGGTAAAAAAAGACGCCATTTGTCCCTTACTAAAAAACCTGTGCTTAAAAAATTCAAAAAGTGGCAAAAAGCAGCAATTTTTTTCTGAAACATTATTTTACCGTAGAACTCCCGGGAGTTCTATTTTTCAACCCCTCCAAAAAGGGGAGTTCTATTTTAGGGGGGGAGTTCTATTTTAGGAAATACGGTATATCGTACTTTGCGCTACGCCAATGAGAGTGACATTTATTAGTGAATTAAAAAATATGTATTTAAATGCAATTTTTTATAAAACAAAAAGAGAGAAAGGCGGTAAAAAAAAAGATAAAAGAGGAAAAAAAGAAGAAACACTTCAAAGAATAATGAATGAATGATGCGGATGAACTTCCCCCCCCCCCCCCCCCACAAAACAATAATGAGAAAATTTTAATAGTTTGGATGAATCGATTCTGCTAAATGGATAATATCATATATTTCAGATTGGTTTTAAAGCTAGGATTGGTCCCCGACCTCAGCTCGAACCCCGACATTTAGACTTTGCCCCGAGGGGGTTTTAGTGGGAAAACCCCCGAAACCACCGACTTTTTTTGTCGGGGTTTTTGTCCCCGACCTTCTTCGACCTTCCTCCCGCCCGAGGGGTTGGGGACCAACCCTAGTTTACCGCTATAAAATTAAAATTGCGATCTTTATTTTATATCTTTAAGCACTGAGCGGGCTGTTTGTACAAATGAAACCATTCATTTTAAAAAAAAAAGGATGCGTTCAGATTATATCAATGCCAAAATGTTGAAATAGCCGTTCCAATCTAATTATCCCAAAAAAGAGCGAACCGCGATTGGCCTTGGGCGCCCGCCAATTTGGGCAAAATAAAATTTGAGATAGATCGATTGATAGATATAAAGCAAACGAATGAGATGTTAATGAAAGAAGCATGAAAATGAAAATAAATTTTATACAAATAAAAATTTCAAATAAACTTCTTTCCCAACTGAAAATACGTGATTTCTTCTATTTATATAATTTTTTTCCATAACATTGTTGAAATATTCCCAGACTCACGCTCAATTAAGATAAAAAACAGCGAAATGTGGGAAAATGTAAATCATATAACATAAAAAAAATGATAAAACATTCTTCCACTAATAAATTGCAATTAAAACAAACAATAGAAGTTCAGCGTTTTGTTTGTTCCCACGCAATTGTAGGTCATGCCATTTTTGAAAGGTAAACGGCGTTAATTTTTAATTAATTGAGCAAACTCTGAAAAAAAATGAAAGCAAGTCTCAGATAATTGGATTTGATTATATTTTTCAGAAAATTTATGTCGCGAAAACATAAGTTATTAATTAAGCTTAATGTTGAAAGGGAGGGATCAATAGTGGAGGTGCGGAATTTGCAAAAAGCCGGGCCTCGGGTAGCCGGATTTTCTCAGCTAAACAGACTCGGACCGAGCCCGGCGGGTCAAAAAAATCCTGGTAGCTTTGGGTTTTCCAGAATACTATCCCGGAAAACCCTAGTCAAGGCCTGGTCCTGTTGATCTCTAATCAATGGGAAAAATAAATTCTCCAATTATTATTTTTTTATTAATTTAATACGTTTTTGATTTTATCACTAAAAGATTTTTCGTGTAGTTTAAAAAAGTTTATTTGTCAAAAAAATCGAACAACTTTACCTATACGTGCGATGAAGGTGAACTTTTTTGTTATAATTTTTAGCATTCTGACTCTAGCCAACCCAATCAAATTCAACGCAATTCCAAAAATATTGTGAAAAACATTATATCTTTAACATTTTCCTGTGTTGAATTATTGGTGAAATAACTTTTGATATTGGAGCACACAGACATTATGGTCCAGAAAGTGACAACAGCGACGACTAATTCAATGCAATTATTATTTAAATATAAATTATTTTAATACTATCGCTTAACGAAATTTATTTATTTAGTCAATGATTTGCAATTACACAATTGAGCCTTTTTTGTACATAAATGCGAACAGTATATTTTTTAAATGCAAATAGTTCTCAAGTAAAAAAGGTTTTAGAACCTAAACATACATGGAAATTATCAGTAATTTTAATAATTTGTATCGTTAATTTATTTTATAATTGATTTACCAAATAATTTAAAAAATTTATTTGATAAACCATCACCAAAAAAAAAAGTTACAATAAGTTGGGTTTTTCGGTATAGTCATGTTAAACACTAAAACACTAAAAAAGAGAAACATCCATCGTTCAACGACGACCGAAGCTTGGGAATGCAGGCCATTGCATTCCTTCCATGCATCTAAGTAATGTAGGGAAGTAACAAAATCCAAAATTCACGATAAAAGTCATTAATTTTGTTGAAAATAAAAAATGAAAACTATCTTAAATTTTTTGTGAATACAATCATTTTTGCTTAAATATGACCGGAAAATGCCGGAATATTGACTATACTTACTCGGATTATTCCAGGAATTTTGGTTGGCATAGTATTCGGTATGTCCATCGTTTCTGGAAAAAATAAAATTAAATATATTGAAATAAATATATTTTTTTTTAAATTTATTTTTTGCCTTAAAGCATTTCCGCCATCTTGCGACAGGATTGTGCCACTGGTGTGATGATCAGACCGTTCCTGGGCCCATATTGTTATTATTCATCATATCCCACCACTGTCCCAAAATTGGTCGCAAAAAGTGAGACCAAAATAAATAAAATAGATAGAGACGCATCGGGCAAACATCGTTTTTTTCTATTTTATTTAGGCTTAAACCACAAACAAAAAAAAATTAATTTGGGATAGATTTTATTTCAGATTTATTAAAAGTTTTTTACTAACCAAAAATGGGCTATGGAAATAAAGCCAAACGCGCAATGCTTTTATACAGCGCAAAAGTGCAAAAAAATGGAGAAAAGAAGATTTTCGCTGAAAATCCGGTCAAATACACAATTTTTTCCTTAATTGAGCAACCAATTTATGGGTTTCGCATTGTACAGACCAGTTTTTACACAAATTTCAACTGGATTTGCTAGCAGCAATTTGTAGATAATTGCGCAAAAAAGGCCAACTTTGACTGCCGAAACCTTAATCTAGTTGGGGTAAATGGGATTTACTCTCCATTTTTTATGATTTTTTTTTCTTCGATTCTTATGTACTTTTTAGCAGCGATTACCCTGGTTAGCAACAACAAAAAACCCTAGTTCATCTGATGAAATTGTTTACCATTTATAGTAATTATGTATATTAAAGTAATAAATATTTAAAAATGTTGTAAAAATTATTATTTATTAAATAAAAAAATCTTGACATTAATCATTGATAACGTTAAGCATATTCTATTTGCCGACGCGATATTATCGCCAAAATCTTGCAAAAAAAATTTAAAAAAATTTTCGCGAAATTGTTTTCCGATCAATGTGTATAGAAAAGGGTTGATCGCACTTTGTATGGTAAACAAACGAATTGCATATCGCAGAATGTCAAATCCAACAATTCACTAAAATAATTAAAATTTTAAATAAATAGTTTAATAATATTACCAAATTATAAACAGCCAAATGAGCATAAAAAATATAGAACAAAGCATAAAATGAGCACTTTCAATAATTTTCGGACGTTCGATTATTTTATTTTCTGAACAATTGGATAAATTATATTTTGCTTTAATTATAATTATAATAAACATACATAGAATATAATTTTAATTTAAAAAGTAGAACAAAATTTATTGACCGTTAAGCTGTGAGTATCCCATATTTCCAATGACCATAAAACTTTGCATGTTCTATAGTAAAGTGTTGAAGACACCATAAACACGGACACATGGACAAGCACAAATTCAGAAACCCAATGAAATGGAAGAAATTCAATAAAACAGCCATATTTAACTGAATTAACTAAGAACAAATAATATATAACGATTTGATTCTTAATGTTTCTGTATTCAAAACAATACACCAAATTTATATTTATATATTCGCTTCAAAATATTAGCCTCAAACATATTACATAATATTCGTTTTAAAAAATTAATTTAATTTATTTATTTTTTAAATTTAACCTTCGTTTGCGCCCGCAAGGTCAAGAGAGGGTAACCTGTACCTTGTGGAAAATGCCCAAAAAGCATTTATAATCATCAAAATTCGACTCCGAGCACCCAAAAGCTTGCATGAAGTGGACAACAATAACAATGTATCTAAATTTAGAATAGTTTATGCCATAAAGTAAAATATCCTTCTAATTTTTTTAACCCAAAATACATAAAGTCTTATTTTATTAAAAATAATTCTTTTTGTAATTATTTGAAAAAATTAATTTACCGTTCAACCACAAAAAGCATGTACGTAAGAATGGAACAAGTACCACAACTCCAGTGTAAATGTATGAAACAACAATAAATTGTGGAAAATTTAAATTTTATTCCATAATGTTCAAACAATTTTGGTGAAAGGTATAATGAATTTACAGACAACACGCACAAGTCCGATAAAGCCTTAAAGTTTTTTTATTAATTATATTAAAATAAAAATTACCAAATTTAGTAATAACATATTCATGGAGGATTTCCTCATTTTACGAATTGATAAAATAACCAAAATGACTAAACCGGTTATAACAATTCCAATCGTATATAAAAACATCAAATAAGGAAAACTATTAAAATCTAAAAAAATAACCTTTAACATAATGACAAATTTTTCATTGCTTACATTGCAACAAAACTGCAAAATGTTTTATAAACAAACTGAGAAATTCACATTTGTGACATGAATTGTTTTGAACTGCTGGATAATTGATAAGGTGATCGATCATTTATTGCTGTTTGTATAATTTATAACAACAAAAAATAATCTCTTTCCAATATTGAAAAATAAATTAATTTGAATTTGATGTACCATTATAGGGTTGATTAAAGTGGTTTAAACCGGGCCTACCATTTTCGTGTAGGCAGGTTTTTCGACCTCCGGTTTTTAGTTTCGGTTTTTAGCCGCAACCGGTTTCTGCCAAAACATTCACGTATATGGTGCATGTGCCAATGACAAGTGATGGGGTGGCGGGCTCATCAGATGAGAAAATTTTGAAATTTACTCAATTTGAAGAGATTTGCCAACAAAAATTTTAAAAATACGGTAGTTTATGAAGCTTTTTAGCAATGGGGAGACCGTGAAAATTTTAAAATTTGTTCTGTTTTTTATTAAGAACTGATCCAAAAATTAATAATGCCTGATGTAAAAAAATCATTAAAGTAAGTTCGTGCTATAAAATGAAGAATTTTTGGTCAACAAATTTCCATAAAAATTCCAAACATTAGGGGGAGTACTTTTGTTATTTTTACAACCGCAAACCATAGATTTTCAAATGCCAAAAAAGCGGTTTTTGAATTGTGTGAAATTTTTTGAAAAAAACGACTTATTCTTTAGAAAAGTAAAGGGTCCCCCTCTTGGTTTTGGCCCAATGCCCCCACTCTAAAGAAGCGCCACAATTCGTTTTAAAAGAGTCTGAGTTGTGTGTATGAATTTCTGTTGAACAATTTGTTGATCGTTTGCCATTCTTTGTCAAAAGCCTTCCGATATTCTTTGCTAAAAATACAATATTTTTTAAATTCGATATTTATATTTTATTTTTACCTTGTAAAGTATAAGAATTGGCGCATTGGAGGCGGCACTGATGTTTAACAAAATGGCGATGATTTCTCCCAACGTCATAAAAACATAAATTTTGATAAATTGCGGGGAAAAATTCCGACGAATCTTGTGCATCTGAAACTTAATGTAATTTGTTAAAGAAAATAGCTAATAAAGGTCGCGGAAATGCGGGCAGTTTGATTTTGTTCTTTCTTCTTTCCAAATTTATGACTCATTTAAAATTGTAACGCTAAAAATTGCCCTGACAAACTCCGCACCCCCCTAAATGTTCATTTTCTATGAATCAAATTGCTCTTCTTTTTGAGGAAAACATTCTTTCACAAACTCGTCCAGTTCTCCTCAATTCAACCACAATTATTTTTTTGTGCACGGAAGCGCAGTAAGTCTTTTTCGGTCACAATAAGGCATTAAACAGAAAAATGTTATAAATCAACAAATTCAAATAAAATAATACAGCAGCCATTCCAATGTCGTTTATTGTGCCCAGTAATAGACTGTTTCGTCTGTTAAATGGCAAGATGGGAATAAAGGGCATAAACGTTGTATAGCCCGATGAAAGGTAATGTAATAACATAAAAAAAGACATTTTTCTGATTGTCTAAAAATAAAATAAAATATAAATTTAAATTTAAATACATTTTTAATTTACCTTAGCGGAAAAAATCACCAGCAATGAGTCGGTCCAATGCTTGTGAAAAAAAGTTAAAAAATTAGTGAACCAACTGCAAATAATGAAGGCGTAAGAATTCGAATGACGGTTTTGTAGGGCATTAAATATTGGCCAGAAATTAATAAATATGTGAATAAGAAATGACCAGATTGGTGAACGATTTCGAAAACGAACTAAAATGGCCAACAATTTGTTGGCGGAATTGTTCATTGATCTGAAAATATTTTCAAAATGCTTATAATTTAATAATTAAACTTTGTTTAAATTAAATGTCAACAACTTTGTCCGAAGTGTTACGTAAACAACTGAAAAAATTCCAAAAAATGCCAACAATTGCCAAAATTGTGCTAAATTGAAGCAAAAATAATCAAACTCCAGCAGGGACGAGCATTTGCTAATTCGTAAACTACCTTAAAAATTAATAATATTAAATCATAATTAACCTGACCTCATTAATAGTTGAATTTGTTGACATTGTTTACGAATCAAATAAATGTGCTTAAAAGTATTTATAATTTTACTAATGCAAAAGTTGGGCCAAAAAATGAAATGCTCAACAATTTTTAGTCCGTTTCTTTCATTTAATTGTATTTCTGAATTAAGAAATTCTTTCATTTGCTGTAATTTTTTTTGTTTAATTTGTTAACAGATTTGCGTGTCAAACGTTGGAACAAAGAATACAAACAACAATGGGTTTTTAATGCACTTTCAGACTAATTAATTGTTGGGTCTGACGGCCGCCGATAGGCGACACCTAAAAATGTTTAAAATGTTATATAATGTCGGACCCACCGCAGTAAAAGGTCCATTATGTCTCCACTTACAACCAATAAACTTTATTACCAAATATAGGCTTTAGGCTTACAATACGGTTATAAGGAATTTCTGTTGAACAATTCAATGAGTGATTTGCCATTCATTGCCCAAAAGCCTTTCGCATTCTGTGCTAAAATGGCCTATTTAAACTTCGATAAGTGCTTGGTAGGAGGGATCCTAGCGTCGTTTCTGTATTAAGGACCAGATAGATAGTTTTGGCCGGAATCGGGATTTTTGGTAAAACCCGGGGCCGAGATGAATTTGATCGCAAAAGCCGGGAACGGACCAGCATGTTGAACGGTATCGGGATTAGACTTTTCAAAACCGGGATCGGGACCGGAAGCGGGATTAACCGGGATTCACAATAAGGAAAGTGGTAAGGGTCCGGTGGCGCCGACAGGCGCGTCGGGAAATTTTTTTTTGTAAAAATTTATCGGCTTTAAGAAAATTATTGAACTTCTGCATTTTATGACACTAAAGTACTAAGAATTAAGATAACTCAATTGTGACTAGCAGGTCATAAAAAAATGATCAAATTGTTTGATTTCTGCAATAAAAAGGAATTATTTTTAAAAAACTATTTAATTAGTCGGAAGTCAAGTCTGAAAATATGAAATATAAATATTGTCATATGAATGACGTGTCATATACACATAATATGATCATCCAATTAAACTTTTTACAAAATAAAAATTGAAGTCAATATTAAAATCAATTAATAAAATCTTACAATTTATAAAATTAACATAATTTTTAAGCTAAAATATCTTATTTTTGTAAATCGCTCTAAATTAAAAACTCTCCCTCAATACAATTATTGAAATTTCAGCAAATAGCATACAAATTTAATAAATGAAGCTTTTGGCATTATTTTTTCTATTATAAATTTAATTGTCAAAATTTTTGGCTGTTGATGAACCAAAAGAGGGAAAAATTCGACAAACTTTTGACGAAATATTTGGGAAAGGTTGGGACGAAGATGACCTTGAAGAAATAAAAGTGGGAAAAACTCCGTCAAACTCAAATTTGTGGGCCTGGAATCTGACAAAAAGAAAAGAACAGAAAGAACGGAGATTCAAGCAGTTCAACATTTACTGGACAAGCTGAGGATGACGAAAATATTGATCAGAATGTTGAAGCTTATAATTCTGATTCGACTGATCAGAAGCTTACACAAGAAGAAGAAATTTAATGACCTGGTTTTTTTTTGTAAGGGCCTCCCTTACTTCCTGCATTTTTTGGATTCCCATTTGTGCAAAGCAGTCAGAAAGTCGAACATTCGCGGCTGCGCTTGCACTGCTTCTGAATTTGAAATAGCTGATCAATGAACGCAAAGATTTGTACCTGATTCTGGACAGAAGTCTTCGCCGATGTTTTCTTCAATTACTGAGGACTTCGTTGTAATGTGGTTGCCTTTTTTCTAATAATCAATTAGGCCGCTGGGTACATCGGTGGGATCACACCCAACTCGCTATCAACTTCCCAGTTCGGATTCCTCGATGAGACGCTGCAACATCTGTATTGAGCGGTTGGTGTAGTTTGGAGGACAAATTGATGAGCGCCAATCATGCGGATAAACCGCTGAAATACCATCCTTCCGGTTCTAGTGAAAACGTAGAGGTCGTCCAGCCCGATTTTTTGAATCCGACGATTGCGCGCTTGTAAGACGTGAAAAACACACATTTTTTTTCGCAATTGCTGGGAACTGCTCGGAGAATGCCTGCACTGAAGCTGGCTCAAAGTCAAAATTGGCCTGAACAACCTAGAAAAATAAATAAAATTTCAAATCTATATTAGAGTTTTAACCTGATAAATCCTTTGGCGAGGCCTTAAAGGTTCCGTCAGCAACTATTACGTAAGACTTCTTTCAGAAGAGAAAGCAGCCTCGGTGAAGAAAACAGAGCCAATTCTTCATCCAGATACCGCATGAGCATTTCGTCGAATGCAGTGAGTTTGGTGGAGCGAGTCGTCCACGGAGCGTCAGCCACAAAGGTTGTATTCAACGTTGGCCCAAACGGGTAAGGGTCCTCACATTGCTGAAACGTTTTCGATTTATAATTTTCCTTAAAAGATTTGAAGAAGATTGCCTTCCGTGTAGCAATTGTGTTCCCACAAGCAGAATCGCGAATTCCTTCACGCGTTTCTTCGGCGACGTCGTTGTATTTCTGCGCGACTCTACATCGATACGGACGCGTGCCGAAGCGACGGTTTCTCGTGTTCCCTGTACCAATTCGGCTTGTACTTTTCTTCGCTCCTAAGATTTGGAGTTTTTTAAAACGATAAGTGATTTTTTTTTATTAAAACGGTGTTTTTTTCGAAGGCTGGCAGAAAATGCGGATGGCTTGGCCTTTCATCAAGCCATACGCCACCAAATCCGAATCCGGGACGGCAATTTGGTATCGTTTCTAGCTTGTTTTGCGTCTTTGATCTTTCGGCATCCAGCGCAGACGTAACGCTCCTTTCCTCCTTTAATGACGTCTTGTTTCCACCACCTTTAGTCCATTTGTAGCAAAGATTCGGATTTTCAGGAAAGTCGGAAATTAATAAAGTTTGGAGCCAATGCATTGGCTGTTGTGTGTATTTTGATTGCTTAATACTTATATCATAACAGTTATTAATTTTAACAAAATGAGTTTAGTCGTTTTCTGTTTTAAATGTCTTTTTTTTTTAAAGTAGCGAGTTGGGACAAAAGTAGCGAGTCGGGATAAAAATAGCGTGTTGGGACAAAAGTAGCGCAGTCGGGATAAAAGTATCGAGTCGGGTCAAAGTAGCGAGTTGGGGTGTAGCGAGTTGGCAGGTAGCGAGTTGGGTATTTACCCATCCGGTGTGGAATGTAGGCGCCGATCACCAACTTCTGTTTAAAACCATGGGCACCTAGCAAATGTTGCATCTGCGGACCAATTTCTATTTTGCAAAAGGAATGAAAGGCGCCTAAAATTTGGTAATAGTAAAAGAACATTGGTCGCGATTTTTAAAAAATGAAGGGTTAAGAAATTTTGAGAAGTATTCAGTGGTTATCGAGGTCGCTGATCTCGAATATGACATCAGATTATCATATGACCATCTAATACATGATTTCAACATCTATAATTTTTTGAAAAATTATTTTTTGTTAAAAATGCATGCCAACAACTAAATCTGATCAAAAATATTGTCCAAAAGCAGCAAGACGTCTTTTTCCGTGAATTGACGCCAAATAAAGTCCATGTACCCTGGCAGCATGTCACAAAAGGTCGGTCCCTGGCATCTCTTTGTTCTTACTTTCAGATTCTTCCAGAAATTTTCAACATAGTTGGTGTGTGTCCCGGTCAATGGAACACAAGTTCTGTCGGTGATTCACACTGTGATGAATGTATGGCCCGGACGACTTGGATAGAGCTATGGCTCTCCCCATCGGAAGCACAAAACTGTTCAATGATCGGTACAAGGTGTTTCTGTCGCGTTCCTCGAATATTTGAATGATACCGACACCTGCGTTCACAACGAACATCCCAAAAACCCATTGTTCACGGACAGGTCGCCCTCCGTGGTGTTTTCGACGACTCAAACTAAAAGATTACGACTAATACTATGGCAATGGTTGACGATAATCTAACTGTGTAACCGTATGGGGTGCGCCAGCAGGCCATTGGGACAGTTATCTCGGAAAAAACAATACCGGTCTACATCTAAGCCCTGGTCGCGTGAGCCGCAGAATGTGTTTTTGTGTGTGATGGGAAGGCTTAAAACGTCGAATTAAAATCTTCTGCCCTTTAGGGTTGGGCAATGCCATTGGTATCCATCATACACAAAGGTCGCATTGCAAAGATATGCCAATTTAACCATAGCTTATGGCATAATAGCAATGAATTTGTTCGTTGAAATTTTGAAAAAAAAATTGTTCAATTGCATCCAATATTTTCCAAAGTTCTGCTGTTTCATCTAGGGTTTAAAAATCTCAAGAGCGATTTTGTAATTTGTGAAAAAAATAATCTTGGATTGTCGTCATGTTTAATTTAGCCCAACAACTCAGAATCGCAAATTTTTTTTGAGGATTTTAGCAATGTTTGTAAGAAAAATTGCTTCAAATTAATAAAATTTGGCAACATATCTTAATTCTGGGTGTTAAAGTGAAATTTCTAAATCTTCAATAAATGACTAAAACATTTTGAAATTTTAAAATTTTATAAAATAAAAAATGCCACTAAAATATTAAGATCATTAAACTTTGAACAATGTTGTGTTTATAAATATTCACCCCTATTTGCTGAGCAAAAAAATGAAAATTTATTCTGAATTGTCATCAAAAATATTTTAAATTTACACACACCATAGAACTACACGACCGCATCAGATACTCATTTGCATTTTCAAAAGTACTTATTGCCCTCCAAAAACTGATCTTTACGGGTTTACGGGGGAAAAATAAAATTTTAATATTTTCTAATAAATCTCAGCAAATAAATTCGGGTTCGCCCAATGAATACATCAAAAATGAGTTGATATTTTGATTTGCCAATCAAACCAATTATTGAAAATAATAATTTAAATCTAAATTTGCACAAATTGATGCAGGAATATGCAAAAATGAAATTTCGACATTGAAATCAATCATTGTGACTAGCAGGCTTTAAAGGAATTAGACCAAGAAATTTTAATTAAAAAAACATGAAATTGAGATTAATTGCTTTTTTGTTTTGGCGGCTTCCGGTCTTGGTTTTTTTACCTTGTTTTTAGTGTGCAAAAATTAAAATTATAATGATCAAATGTTTGATTCCTGCAATAAAAAGAGCTTATTATTTATAAAAACTATTAATTAACCATCAAATCGTTTGATTTTTTTTCGATATAAAAGGAATATTTTTTAAAAACTATTTAATTAATAGGGCGGCGATTTATATGGATAAAAAATCTCGAAATATGGCCATAAAATATGGATGAAAATCGCAAAATATGGACCAAATATGGACAAAAATTGCAAAATATGGACAAATATGGAGAAAATTTTTTTTCAAACATTGCAAAAAATGGGGAAAATTTCCTAATTGAAGTAATAAGAAAAAAAAAATTTTTATATGCAAATTAAAGGATTTCAGAGAAAATTTTTTGAAAATAAGCAGATTTAAAATTTTCATTTTTTGGTGGCAGAATTTTAATCGCGAAAAAGTCAATTTTTAAGGGTGCATTTTTTGAAAATTTTGAAAAAGTCGATTCTCAGGGGTGTATTTTTTGAAAATTTTGAAAAAGTCGATCCTTAGGGGTGTATTTTTCGTTTTTATTGCTAATTAATGATGAAATCGTTGATTTCTGCAATAAAAAGAGATTATTATCGTTTGATTTTTTCGATAAAAAGGGATAACAATTTAATTAATGATCAAATCGTTTGGTTTTTGTTGGGTGTGGGACACACACCACAAACGGTCTTTTCCCCCTCCTCCTTTGTGTGCCCATTTTCCCTTTCTCTATCACCCATGTCACCCCTATCGATTATTCTGACCCGTCACTGACCATTCCCTCTACATATACCCGACGGTTTTCCCTCGTCGGGGCCTCTCTCCACATCATTCCTCATTCCCCAATTTGACCCACATCCTTTTTCGTCCAATAATAAATTGTGTAATCCCAATACACAACACACCGAAGTGCAGGGTTGTCTTCTGTTCGGCGACCGAGTCATCATTCCGACGGCGTTGCGACAACGAATCCTCACTTCCCTGCACTTCACCCCATCCAGGCGTGGTGCGGATGAAAAGCCTGGCACGCCAGTTCGTATATTGGCCCCGAATCGATACCGACATAGAAAGGTGGTGCGAAATTGTCCCGACTGTGCGCTTTCAGCAAGAACGCCGCCGAAAGTCCCGCTTCGCCCATGGCCATCTGCAGGTGCAGTCTACGAGCGACTGCACATGGACTTTGCTGGGCCATGCAACGACGGATTCAAGTATTTGGTGGTAGTGGACGCACACAGCAAATGGCCGGAAGTGATCAAGATGAACACCACTTCAGCGCCCCTCCTGATCACACAGCTCACGTGGCTCTTTTCGCGCTACGGTATTTCCAAAGAAATCGTTTCGGACAATGGCTCCACCATTTCGATCACACGACTTTTTTCTCTTTTGCAGAAGTAGGTGTATTAAGCAGTCGTTTTCGCCGCCATTCCACCCGCAAAGCAACGGGCAAGCGGAAAGGTTCGTCGACATTCTCAAACGGCAGATGCGCAAGTGCGCTCGAGACGACAAGGAGTGGTTGCAGAACTCCCTCTGGCCTACCGCAGCACCCCGAGCGAAGTCCTGCATGGCAGGACACCCGCTGAACTTTTTTTAGGCAGGCCCATCCGCACAATCCTATCGTTGGTCAAGCCACTCCGCCCCGTCAAACATTGTGCAAACGATCAGCACCGCGAGCGCATGGCCAAGCAGTTCAACCGCCGACACAGCGCGGTGTGAGCGACCGTTTCAGATTGGGGACCGCGTCATGTTCCTCTACTACCACAACAACAAGCGAACGTGGACGCCAGGCCAAATCATTGGGGGTTCAGGGGTCATTTGGCGTGTCAAAGCGCCCGGGTTAGATGTTGTCACCATCCGCCACGCAAATCAAATGCGTGCCAACCCCATTCACGACATCCCCATTGTTCTCGCAGAAACCGAGGCTTCCAGATCAGACAAATGGAACAGATCAGGCCACTACCCCAACTCAACCAACTCGTAGAGTCCGTTTTGTCGACGAACAACAGCCACAACCAAACGAGGCCCAAACGGACGGAGAACAACCCATCCGACGCTCCGCACGGACCAGAACGCCAACACGGATTCTGAGCCCGGACGCGTCCAAATCCAAATACGACTTAGTCCCGATCAGACGAAACGATCAAACCTAGTGGGGGAGGTGTGGGTGTGGGACACACACCACAAACGGTCTTTTCCCCCTCCTCCTTTGTGTGCCCATTTTCCCTTTCTCTATCACCCATGTCACCCCTATCGATTTATTCTGACCCGCCACTGACCATTCCCTCTACATATACCCGACGGTTTTCCCTCGTCGGGGCCTCTCTCCACATCATTCCTCATTCCCCAATTTGACCCACATCCTTTTTCGTCCAATAAATAAATTGTGTAAGCCCAATACACAACAGTTTTCTGCAATAAAACAGGCACCAATAAAAGGAATACAAATTTTAATCGTTTGAATCGGTTTAATCCGCAGATTATATAAACTTTTGATTAAAACATGCACATGAAACACTAACGAACAAAAAGGCGAAAAAAAAGTTTAATCTTCAAGCAAAATTAAATGAAAAATAATATTTGGGACGGAAGTCAAGTCTGAAAATATGAAATATAAATATTGTCATATGAATGACGTGTCATATACACATAATATGATCATCTAATTAAGCTTTATACAAAATAAAAAATTGAGTCAATATTAAAATCAATTAATAAAATCTTACAATTTATAAAATTAACATAATTTTTAAGCTAAAATATATTATTTTTGTAAATCGCTCTAAATTAAAAACTCTCCTCAATACCATTATTGAAATTTAAGCAAATAGCATACAAATTTAATAAATGAAGCTTTTGGCATTATTTTTTCTATTTATAAATTTAATTGTCAAAATTTTGGCTGTTGATGAACCAAAAGATGGAAAAATTCGACAAACTTTTGACGAAATATTTGGGAAAGGTTGGGACGAAGATGACCTTGAAGAAATAAAAGTGGGGAAAAACTCCGTCAAACTCAAATTTGTGGGCCTGGAATCTGACAAAAAAGAAAAGACCAGAAAGAACGGAGATTCAAGCAGTTCAAACATTTACTGGACAAGCTGAGGATGACGAAAATATTGATCAGAATGTTGAAGCTTATAATTCTGATTCGACTGATCAGAAGCTTACACAAGAAGACCCGGATTACATTGATCAAAGTTATGATGAACATGAAACAAATAAACGATTTATCGATGAAAATCAGTTCAAAGAGAAAGAAACATTTTCTGAGAAAGAAAACGAGAAATAATTTCTAAATTCCACGTGATGAGAAAAGAATACAAGAAACAAGGAAAAGATACACAAAAGAAAGAAATAAAATTGAACAAAAAAGTTCAAGAATATTGGGGGTCACTCTCCGGAAAATTTATAAATGGAAGAAAGAATTTGGCTTAATTCGAAAAATGAAAAAAAAACAACCCTTTTTATGGGAAGAAAAACGTGAATTTATTGACCGAATGGATGAAATCAAATGAGTAAATATGGAGAACAAATTAAATTGCTAACGATTTGGGTATTTCTAAAGATAAAATTTATTGTTAGAAAAAAGAATTTGGACTTCCCGTCAATTGTAAGATTTTTTAATATTAACTGATAAAATTTGGAACAAATTAACTTTCAGCGTACTCCGACAAAGTAAAAACAGAAATTATTAGAAAATATTACAAAATTAAACAAAGAAATACTAAAATCCAGTGACAATGACATTGCCAATATTCTAAACATTGGGATAGCAACACTGCATAGATGGAAAAAGCAATTTGTAAATTCTGTTGATGAACATTCATTGCCTGAGAATACCGGAGATGTTCAGGATCGAAAGTATTTATTTTAAATATTAATTAAACTAGTTAATAATTTAATAAAATAACTATCAATTTTTACAGGAAACTAAGATTTTAAAATTGGTATTTTTAATTTTTGTTAATATTTTAAACCTATTTTTCCATTTATTATTATAGTTTTGCCGTTATTTGATTTTGGGAAAAGTGACAGAACAAAATGTCCATCTTTTATTTTAGCCTTTCTGAACATCCGATGCCTTCGTCGAATGATAATTTGTGGGCCTGGAATTTCGTTAAAAAGCAAAGAACATAAAGTGCGGTGATGGAACAATCCGTGAAGAAATAAACTCAAATTATAAAATTATACTCGAGTACGAGTGTAATTTATATGAGAGGGATTCCCCCCCAAATTTTGATAAGATAAAACTTCGTAGTGTTTATTTTATACATTTTATGACTTTAGATATTTTTAATAATTAAAAAGATTTAAGGCCATATCCCTTATTTATTCCAAAATCAAATACATTTTTGTACAAGAATCCTTTTTTTTTTGTTGCAAATAAAGCAGGGCTGCGATTCGTACTTGAATGGCAAGTACAGTGCTTGAAAATGGACCCTCGTACTTAAAAATTAAAAATGTGCTATTTTCAAGAATGTACTTGAAAAATGAGAATCTGGCGGGAGTGTTGAAAATTTAGGGATTTTAATGTTTTGGCATTGTCTAAATACGGTGCCGGTCTAGGGTAGACCAAAAATTGACCCCAAGTTGGTTTTTGGAGAAAATTTTTTTGAGTGTACTTGGCATTTCGTAAAATTGGCCCATTATGTACTTGAAAATCAACATGCTTGTACTTGGGAATGACTTACCCGATCGCAGTCCTGAAATAAAGGCCTCACAAAACTCAAAGAAAAATATAATTTAATAAAATTCTATAAATTATATTTGTTAAGCCTAGTTATGGAAAATCCCTTTTTTTTAATTGCTGACAAAGTGATCGTAATTAATTTTTTTATAAATAATGGCATAAAAAATTAAATAGTTTTATAATAATCCATTATTGCAGAAAATCAAACGATATCGTTATTCGGGCGGGCAACCCAAATTTAAAAAGCCATTTTTACAAATGGTCATTTTTGTTGACAGAAAATGAACGATTCGATCCTTTTAATTGTAATTTTTGCACAATTAAGAAAAAACAAAATCGGGAAGCCATCACAAAAAGCATTAATTATAATTATGATACATTTTTATTTAATCTTGATCCAATTCCCTTTAAAGTCTGTTTAGTCACAATGATTGATTCATGTAAATTTCAATTTTGCATATTCCTCATCAATATTATACAAATTGGGTTTGTAAAAATATTATTTTATTTTGTAATTGGATTGAACTTCAAAAAAGCTCTTTTAATTGACAAATCAAATATATTCAACTGATTTTTGACGTATTCAATGGGCAAACTCGAATTTATACCAACCAACCAAATTTTACAGAAATTTTTGCTGAAATTGATTTTTATTATGTCGGGCGTATTAAACTAGGATTATTTAAATAATCTTAGTATTTGTTTGAAAATTTTCTAATAATGCGACGAGTTAGTATTTGAATGCCCTTCACAAAATTGAATTTTAGTAAAATTAGAATTTTACTGAGTTTAAAAGAATTTTTTTTCAAATAATACTACCTCGCCGTGTAGTATAAGTATTTGAAAATTTTGAAATAATACTAGGATTATTCGAATTTGGGTTCTATAAAATATTTAAATTAATTTAAAAAAAAATATACGCATACCTAAAGCTGTTTCAACCAATTTATTTGGCATTTTGCAATTGCGTTCATAAATGTCGGGGAACAATTGGGCTTCAATATTTCCTCCTCCTTTATCAATGTCATAACATCAATTGCAAACGAATTCGGCTCTCTCAACAAATGACAAAAATTTGGCACCTCCAAATTTATCTTCGGACATTACAATTGATAAGAACGTTAAAATTTGCTGCTAAATTCATAATAAAGCGAAAATGATAAAAACATTTTTTTCACATTATACGGAATTAATATATGATAATTCAACAATTAAGTATAAGAATCAAATAATAAAATATTTTTATTAATTAATAGGAGTATTTAAGAGTCTTGGTCTTGGGTTTGACTCGAGAAATTTTTTGCTTTTTTGGGGTCTTGTTCTCGCGTCTCGGGGTTCAATTCGCGGTCTCGAACCTCCCTAATATTAATATGAATATATAAATAAATATCCCTTGTCACCATTTCAGTGAATTTCTCCGAATTGCTCAGTAGAGATGCCCCAATCAGTTTCTTTAGTATTTCAACTTTCTGATTTGAATCAGTGCTATTAAAAATCTAAATTATCTATACTTTAAAATTAAAATAAAACCCTTTATGGCATATTTTGTTGTATAATTCTTGCAGTTGAACAGCGTAACAAATTTTGCCACATTTTGTTCAGGTAATGTCGGGGTAAATATTTGCATTATTTTTTCATGCAAATATTTGTCTCTTCAAAATGGTTCTAATGATTTTATATTTTAATTTTAGTTCAATGGTATGTTTACTGGCCTAAAATTAAGTATAATTAATTTAAAAAATTGTTTTTAATAAAATTAACCTTGTTGAAAAAATGAAAAAAAATTTTTCCAGCAAAAACAGAATTGAGGCGTTTGGATAAAATAATATAATTTTGGTGACCATAATAGTCAGCATAACGCCATTCAGATAGCCAAACCTATTTGAATAAATAAAATTGCCTGGAATTGATCAAAAAATTATTTAAAGGAATGTTTTTCTTTTTTGTTACAATAATTAATGTTAAGTTTAAATTATTACTTTTTGCCCACAATTTCAATGCCATAAGCGTAAGTCGAAAATTTTTGGAAATTTTTAATTTTTGTGGTTTTTGTTCATCAAATCTTTCATTAGTAATATCATTCTGAAATTCACTATTATTATTAGCATCTTCCGCTAACAAATTTGCTATATATAATGTCGAACAATAACCTTAAAAAGTTAACAGTAGTTAGAATTAAAGAAACATTTTTTGAAACAAAAAAATAATAAATTTAATAATTTTATTGATTTAAACTTCAAAAATTACTTGAAAAGGCGCGAATTTCTTTGTCGAATTTATTGTTTTCTTCTGAAATGAATTTCATCAAAAATTGTTTAACCGTTTCCACCCTTAGCATAACTGGCAAACTTTTTTGGTCGAAAATAGAAACCAACGGAATGTCAACCGGAATGCCATCAAATTTGAATTTGAGCATAAATATTGTGCCATATGTGATTTGTACTAGTTCAGTCACTTTTTTATTCTAAAATTGATTTAATTGACTTAAATAAGTGGGCATTTTAAAAATGATATACCTAATAATGCAATTAAATTATTAACCATTTTTAAAATTGATTTGAATAATTGTTTTTAAATATTAGAATTAAATGATTTTTTTAACCATTTATAAAAAATTAATTTGAAATTTAAATAAGTGTTTATTTAAAATAATATACTTAATGCAAACATATTATTTTAATGATTATTCGTGTTTTTATTATTTACTTCACAAAGACGACAATACAATGACGAGGAATTTGACTCCTCAGAACATTTGTTTTGGTTGCAGCACGCCGTGTCCAATTTGCCAAAAAAATGCGTTTGTTTTATGCTTTTTCCTGGCACAATGCAAATCAAATCAACGTCTGAGTCATAAGTGTGGGTGCCGAGCAGAAGTGATCCGGAAATCAACAGACGGGCTTTTTTGCCGGACTAAATGTAAATTAATATTTTTATTAAAATTACCTATTATATTGTAAAAACAAAACCCAATTATCGACGATGCATGGATTGCGCTTAATGTGTTCCTAATTTTTTTGATCAAATTCATCTTAGAGAAACCGTCAGCTGACATTTGTTGGAAACGATTGTCAAAATAAATTCTCGAACTATAAATGGATTTATAAATGTTTGAAACAAAAATTAAAACAATTTTATTTTTAAAAGTTTTTTTAACAAGCGAAAGAAATAAATTGGAACAAATTTTTTCAACCCCTTATTTTGATTCCAATATTTAATCTTTTTAAATTCAATTCTATGAAAAAAGTAAATCTGTGCTGAATTGCTGGATAGTAAAATGAAATTTGCCTATTTTAAAAAATGAATTTGTTTTAAACTATTAAACATAAACTTGCTCTGTCACGTTGTTCATCATTATAATTGGTATTAAGGAAATTGGATAGGCTGTGACATTATTGGAAAAGTTGGACTTAAAAAGTTCGTGTCTTCTTTAACAATAATTTATCTTTAAAAAGTTTTAATTGTAAATTAATTAAATATTGTACTAAAAGAATACCGATTTCAATTTGCTCAAAAATTTTCTTCCATCCAAATTTTAGATTTTGAATACGATTTATTCCCAATCGATTTTTAATAAATAAAAACAGTTTTCTCTTTTTTTGTTACACTGCTAACCGTTGCCCCAATAATTGTCAATTTCGTTGTTATTTATTAGTGCATATGCAAAATGTTTTACGATAATTTGCATTTGAATTTTATTTTGTCGTAATCATTTAAAATTGGGCACAAAGCGTTGTAATATTTTAATATGTTCATCAAAATTTGTTGCAATTCATTTCCAAATCATCCAAGTCCGCTTTAGTGTTATATTTATTTGCCAACAAGTCATCAAATTGTCGAATAAGCACTGATTTTGTGTCACATTTTATTTCAAATTTTCCAACATTTTCGAGCTGTTCAATTGCTTTGAGTCGTTGTTTTATTTCGACAATAATTGAACCAATCTCAAGAATTAGCAGTTTTTCATCGGAAGGAGACAATACGAATGCCCTATACAATTCATACAATTTCAATTCATCGCAAAAATCTAAATATTTAAAAATTAAAATTAATAAAAAATAACAATTTTTTTAGCTGTTAATTTGCCGTAAAAATTACGAACCATTAAAAGAAATGAAATGTTGCAATTCTTCAAACAATGCTTCATCATTTATAATTTTTGTCGAAATCATTGAATTTGGTGCATTTAATTTACTCGTTATCGTTATCGAAACTTTGTCGTCTGTTTTCTCATTTGCATTCATTTTATGTTTACTAATTTTATTATCCATAATTTTTTCTTCACTTATTTTCTCTATTTTTTCTTCCATTTATTTGCATCAATTTTATTTTGGAAAGAATTTTATTTTTTGAACTAATCGAATTTTCCACTTTCTTATTCTTTTTTATTTTCTTTGTTCTTATCATTTTTTATAATTTCATTGCCAATTTATTGCGTTTAATTTGGTTTTGATTTGTTCGGCTTCATCTTTTACATTTATTTGTTGTAAAAATGTCTTTGAATCCTCTAACGTCACAAAGATTTAATAAATTATCCTTATGCCATTTTTATTTTTTACGCAAATCTGTAATATTAATATACACAATTCGATTTAAAAAAACTTCTAATGGTTTATTTTGTTTATATTTCAAACCTTGACCAAAACAGCAAAAGCTTTGCTTATTCCATATCGTCTTTAATTTCTCAAAATTTTGCAACTCTTTAGGTGCAATTTTTGTATTAATTCAATGTGTTCAGCAACTTTTGTTTTTCCCGATTTAATCCAATTTAATTTTCCTTTGAATACGCTGATTCGACAATTTTATTCCAATCTAACGATAATCTATTCTTTTTTATATTTGTTATTTTTTTGTTTATTTGGTTCAAAAATTTGAAATATCTAAGAACAAAGAAATTTTATAAATATTATTGTAATAATTCAAAATTCATTTTGCTTATACTAACTCCTCGTAACTAGGAAAATTTGGATAATCCTAATATTCAAATAATACGCCAACATATTTTTTCTTTATTAAATTAACGTTTTTGCAAAAACTTTTCTTATAAATTTATCCACAGATTTTAGTTTTTTGAAACATAAAGTTACCATAATTTTATAAGTACATATTAGTGACCTCTAAGCTGTTGCATTAGATGCCATTCATTCCATTTAATAATTTTTTTAATAAAATTAAATTTAAAACAAAAAAAATTACTCGTCAGCAGACTTTCTGCATAAACTTGCAAAGCTCAATTTTTTAACATCGCTGGTTTCTCGGAAATAAAAAAACGAGTCGTAAGTGACTCGAAAAACAGCCACAAATTGTCCAATTGTCTCTCATTTCTTTCCGTAACATTATATTTCGATTTGCACGGCCAAGTTCACCAAAAAATTGTAAATAACGAACAGATTGGCCGACAAAAGCTCTTTGGTCCGATCATTTGCATGCGGGCTCGTAATGGAACGATGATAATGGATGAGAAGGCATTTCTTGTCGAGAAAAACTAAACAATTTGATTAAAAGTGTTATACCAAGATAATTAGGTAATAATTAGGTTAGTGACAATCTTATTTAAAGTAAGGTTGGTCTCCGTCTCCGACCCCGACTTTTAGAATGTTTCGAGGTTTTTGCTGGAAAAAACCCCGATCCCGACTTTTTAGTCGGGGACGAAAACCCCGACTTTTCCGCCCCCGAGGGGTTGAGGACCAACCCTAATTTAAAGATTCAAATTCAGGCTTGAACTCAAATATACATGAAACCGGATCGGAATGCAAGCATGATTTTATTATACATTGCCTAACTAAAATTGTCTTACAATTTTCGATTTATCAATTTGTCTTGGATCTCCTGGTGCTGCCATAATTTTAGCAATAATTCATCTCCCATCAAAAGTTGCATTTCATAAATGCTCCTGGCTTACCCGCAAAGCATGGCCAGCTCGTTGTCCAAGGCCGTACCTTCAAGCAAAACATCTTCAAACGTTTAAAATGGCTCACAGCCAAATGTCCTTGTTGTTCCAACATGTTTTGTTTAATGCTTTTTGGAAAACAAAAGTACGGCATTTGCCACAACATTTCGTCCAATGTCCTGCTGGCCAAGGCATTGATAAAATGTTGATAGCTAATCAATGGGCACAGCATTCGAATCACCGCTAAGTGTCGATTTTCAGTGAAAATAAGCAAAAAATTTTAAAATTGCATAAAGTTGGGCACGAATTTTTGCATATTGTAAAACATCCACGTAATTTAACATTGACTGATTGGTCAATGTCACTTTGTTGATTTGAAATTAAATCCGAGAGTTGCAATACTTTCGTTCATCAATTGATTGTCCTCACCGATCAAAAACATTTTTATACAAATTATAATCCCATCATCACGAGCTAAAATTAAGCAAACTCTTTCACAAGAGGATAACAATTTGAAATAATATTGTATATATACCTATTATATATGATATATCTATATTAAAATGAAATATTTAGAAGCGTTCAAACTCTAAATGTTAAATATTTAAACAGGCACAAAAAACTTCCAAAATGATCAAAAATGGTCCATTTTAAATGTTCAATTCTCTAAAAACTAATAATAAAAAATACCGAGTTCACGAATTCCAGGAAATGTGAGACATTCTTATAGACAAATTGAACAAATTCTTAAATTTTTCAAATAAACACGTAATCACAAACGCGTGAATTGATTCAATGTGTGGCGACTTGGAGCAAATCTTTCAAATGATTTTGCAGAAAGTTTTGCATCTTCACAATCAGCTTTATCCATTGCTGTCCAAATTCTTTGAATTTTAAATCGATGTGCTAAATTTGGTTGTTATTAATGTTATTTATAATGATAATAAATTTAATTTATTTAATAATTCATTTTAATTCATACCATTGTTCAAAAATAGAAATTCCGGCGAAATATTTGTTTCGAACCATTTTTTCATTGATTATTTTTCTGGAAAAAAATTGCATTAAACAAATTTTGCTTTGTTTTTCATTTGTGTCTTTTAGAGTTGCAAAAAAGTTCCATTGTTCACCTCAATTCTGAACTGTTTGTATGCGGTTTTTATTTGTTTATTGATTTTTCATTCTTTTTAAGCAGCTGCTCAGCTTCATCAAACAAAACAGTCAAAATCATTTTATGATGAAATAAATTGCATCAATTCCAATTTGTTTTTTGATTGGTTCCTCAATTTTTGCTTCTGCCATCATAATTTGCTTATAATTTTGTATTAAATTATAGCGAACTCAACTTCTTAAATTGATTAAAATTACTAAAAAAAAAACAGCTAGATTTTCCAAATGTTTCACGGGGACAGTCGTGGATTTTTTAAAGTCAAATTTCGAAAATTTGATATTTTTTGTTAAAAAATTGATAATTTTCCTGATTCAAAAAGAGAATTTCGATTAAAAATGAGAACCAATTAATTTTGTTGCTGTTGAACATGTCAAATAATACAACAAATTATGATTAATACAAATTAAAGTTTATCAAAGATTTATTTAATGTCTAAATTGTTAACCAATTAAGATTTCTTTCTAATACTTTATTTATTTTCCGTTCTTACATATTTTATAGAGAGCGAACAGGATCGGGATTCCGCCGGGTTTCTCGGGATTCCGACCGAGCCTTTTTTTTAAACTGTTTGAGATTGATCGAGGGTCGAGATTTTGGCAATTTTTTGTGGTTGGGTCAGTATGGGGATTTAGCCGAGATCGAGATCCCAAAAATCGGTATAGGCCGGTTTCTGTTACCTTCATCGGTTTCATCTGTTCTTCGTTGCAATGTTGGTTTGATATAAAAATATTTGTTGTTTGAGCTTTTCGGTTTCATCGGCCGTTTTTTTTTTCATCTGAGTTTGTATCCATTCCGACATTGCTTTCTAATAAAATTGTTCAATTTGTTCAGATTGCGCGAAACTAAATGCTCAAGTCGTTTTTGGTCAATACTATGCCTAAAATGGTTATTTTATTTATGTATAGTTATTTTTATTTTTGTAATTTTGTTATTAAAAAATGTTAGATATATCAAAAAAAAATTATGCGAATAGATAATAAAGTAAATAAATTTTGTAAAGTAAATTACTTTTGCATTGTTTAGTAAATTCTTATTTTTGATCAATCCAATGATCGCCGCCTCGTGCAAATTAAACAAACATTGAATATAATCCTCTGGGTCCGTTTTTGGCAATGGCTTTTTGGGATTTTGAAACAATATATTTTTGAACAAAAACAATTCTCGCTGTATTTATCGTCTATTTCATCAGTGATATCAATTGCTTCGGCGCCGTTCATCAAAATTTCAAACTCGGACATTTTTCCATCAAACAATTCCCGATCCGAGATTGGCAATGTGCCAAAATGATTTTTAAAACCTTAATAATTGTTTTTTAAAAAATAGGTTGGTTAAAAATTTACCATTGATAATAACCAACAATGTTAAGAAATATTTAATTTTGTCTCCATTTGTGCTCGGACCTTTCATATTCAGAAATTTGAATGTAATTTCTAATTGAAGTTCAGGCTAGTTTTGTCTCAGTTAAATCTAAATAAAAAATAAAAAATAAACACTTAGATATTTTTAAACTCATTAACATATTTTCAGTGTTATAAATTCGAAGAAATGTCGAGATTTTTTGAAATTTTGTTAGAGAAATCTTGCGTTTCAAGTATCTGATAAAAGAATTTATTCTTACCAAATCGAAGCATCTTTTTCAGTTTTGGATGCTTAATTTGCAAATTTTCTAAACCAATTCACATTATCATTGGCACTTTCATTCACGAAAATTGGTACACCTAAATTTATGCCCTTGGCCATCCAATTCACAATGATTTAACAATTTGCTGAAGGCATTATCACCCTTTTCATAAAATCTGAGCATATTCAGCACATGAGCATCATAAAGTTCAACTCGAACTGCGCTTTGAACGTGAATAAAATCGTCACCGGTCCACCCATTATTGTAAAATACAGTAACCAGTTCATTTTGCTTCACAAACCGGAATTTTGTTATACTGTAATGCCAACGCATGCCAAAATTCAAACAACAATTCAATGGATGTGAATTTATACTCGGAATTTTGACAAGAACACCGGGCAATGTTTGATTCCAAAAATTATCGAAATGAGACATCAGTGCCTTTCGTTTTTTATTTGGTATTGATTTTTGTAAGAGACTATATTTTGGTAAAAATTTCCAAAATTCTGCTAAATATAATCGAATTGACACTCGCTTCTTCGTAAATAATGTGTTTTCAGCTTCTGTAAACATTTTTGCATAATCCAATGCAAGTTGTTCATCACAACAATGTCTACAAAAATGACAATAATAATAATTAAAATGTTAAAGTGGTTACTATTATATAGGGGTACCTACTGGTTTTTCGTCAATATTTGTTTTTGGCCTCAAAAGCAATTTAAAAATCAAAGTTACAAAACGAAAAGGCAAGTAATTAATTGATATTTGAGTCAAATTTTGAAAAAATTTCAAAAAATCTTGATGTTGATGTCATAGATTAGATAATGGCAGATAATGAATAATGCCATCTTCGTAACCAGCGACCTCGAAAACCCCCCCCCCCCCCCCCCGATTACACTTCTTAGAATTGTGTAATACTCACAAAACTTTTGTTTTGTGGGACCACAGTAAAAGTAACAACATATATTACTAGAACCGGAGTAGCCAGCGCATTAGAACGCGCTCATTAAACGCTCAGTAAGAAATATTTTTTGAAAAATTTGACTTTTTATGGGATACCCAAATTTGAAAGAGAAAACTCTCTAATTTACCAAATGACATGTGCTAATGGATTTTTCATAGTTCCAGCGAAAGCAGCATCGTTTGCCAAGCAATTTGCCAAGTGCAATTTTCATTTTGAATTATTTGTTGACATTTTCCATTCTCACGACATTCCGGTTCCCATCATAACGCAATTTGTTACGCAATTTTGTTTCGTTTTGTAAATTTTTTTTTATCTCCAAAATAATCATGTAAATTTCCTTAATTTAAAAATATGCTTTTAAAAAAACAGTTTTTATATTTGTAAAAAAAAATTCACATATTTCCTTCTGGTCATTTTCTTTAATTGTTTGTTTATGGCCCCCTTTTAATAACAGATCTATTGCATTAAAATGAGTCAAATTGCAATCTTTAACATATTGCAACTATCAAATTTGGAAATGAATCCAAATGGTCAGTAAGTGAATTTGATTTGTTTTTATTTTGGTAATTTTTTTCTAAAATTTCGGCTACTTTAGCACATTAATTTCATTAAGTTCAATTTTGTCATTGTTTCCTTCAAATATTTTCGCAAATTGTTGGCATACGTAGTGTTGCTAAAAATGTAACAAAATTCAAAATATTTTTCTGGTAAATATTAATTTTAAAAAATTATTATTAAATAATATTATTCGTTTACAGAAAATGTTGACTAAATTGCGCCATAATTTCCACAATTCACAATTATTCTTGGCAGACAATGTGCTGTCAATTGTTTGATAATTGCTTTAAATTGGTGCAATTTTTTGCCATAAACATTTGACTGCATCTTATTTAATTTATTTAGTTCGACGGATTTGAATAAATTAACAATGTTAGAGCGGAAAACCGATGCCTCTAATTCCAATTATAATTTTCATCCAAAATTAAGTCCACAAACTTTTCGTCTTTTTGCTCAGTGTCTGATGATGATAAGTCAAATAGTGTCTATATTTGCTATCAAATTCCTCTGCTTTCGGGCCTAAAACAAACATTCAATACATTTGGATAAGAAACGCCAACGGAAACATGATCCCCCGATGTACCAATGGTAAATATGTTTTATATCACCATCAAAGTTGACCCCTTTTGATCAAAATTTCTAAAAACAATATTTTTTGTTCTAAAATTGTATGAAAATATGTATTTGAGGCACAAATTACGAATTCGTCCATAGAAAATAAAAATTGAAAAGTTAAAAGCGATTTTTGAATTGGTTTAAATTTTTGAAAACTAGGAAAACCGGCCGCCATAGTCGAGTGTGCGGTACTTTCGCTGCGCATACTCCGTGCATCAAATAACATAATTTCAGCCAATTTTAACATAAAAATATTTTCTACAAATTTTACACCAAAAGCGTGCCCTATGGTTTTGTCAAATTTAAGATGCTAAAACTTTTTTCATAATTGCTTCCGCGCAAATTTTTTTTCAGATTCTTGAAAATATTTACCAAATTTTAAGTTGCATGAAGAACAACTATATGGCCGGAGAAAAAGAAGTAATAACAGAACAAATATTTTAAACATTTAATGAAGATGCTAAAATTAAATTATTTGGGTTAATAAATTGCTAAAAATGAAAAAAAAATGCAAAATGTTTTTTCCTTAAACAATAAATAATCGATAGGGTGTCAATAAACTAACAATCGTCATATTAACAAAAGAAATAATTATGTGACGCAGGCATTATGCGCATATAATAAATATTACAGAGCGCATATTTTACAAAATAAATGTCTAATATTAAATTTGACCGGTTTCGGAGGCATTCCCGCGAGGGGGGCTGCAGCCCCACCCCGAATCAGAAAAAATTTAAGTTTCAAGGGTTGTGCAGATTTTTGAATTTCCAAATGCAATTTCTGTGAATTCTGTTATTGGGATGGGGGGGGGGGGGGGGTCGGAGGTGCCAAAAGGCACGACTCAATTATTAAGATAGCAACACTTTAAAAAATGGTCTATTTTGAAGCTTTTTTTAAGAAATGGGGGAGGGGTCCGGCGGCGCGATGGCGACGCGGGGAAAATTTTGAATATTTTAACGAATTGTTAGAAAATAGCCATTTCTCTGAATATTTCCAAATTTTTATCAATCAGGAAAACACACAAAAATCAGTAAACCCTGATAAATAAGGTTAGATGATCACCTGAGTAGGAAAGAAGTGACAGCAATTTCATTGGGTCCCCCCCCCATAAATAATGTCGTTTATTGTCCTTTCATGAGGCGCTCCTTTATTGACCTCATCGTCTCAGACGTATTAATCACAATCGGTAGGGAAAAGGCCCGACGTAAATATGTGAAGGAAGAATTTTATTTTTTCAAAAAATTGAGATGAATTTATTAATAATTTTCTTGTTGGCACACAAAACCCGTTGAAAACAAATGATTTTTTGGTTATTTTTTTCGTCATTTTGCTAAATTTGTGTCCATATTTAACATTATATACATTTTTTTTGTTGTAATTTTTGGTTCATTTTTGCAAATGTATCCATTTGGTATTTACTTATTACCATTAATTAAAACAAAATATGATCATTGTATGGCTTGTACAACAACACGTCAATGCTACAACATCATAATTAGGAGAAATCTTTTGAAACGAATACTTTTTGAATTCTCATTTCAAAAAACAAATGTGCAATAATACGTCTTTTTTTGCCTGCTAAGGCACATCGGCGTTGTGCACAATGTTTTTCCACTAATTTTGCTTTGTCAGGCAAATCTTTGCACGGGTCGTCGCCACTTTTTCGCGACTCCTCCATCAGCAAATCGATCTGTGATTTTTTTGGTTATTTTTATTTGTATTTTTATTATAATAATATTGACACTTTTTATTTGAAAAACTTATTTGTTTTAGTTTTATATACATATAATATAATTGGCAAATAAAAATATTCAATAAAAAAAAGCGCCTAGAACAAATAAATATTACCGAAAAATTGTGTAAAGGTTGTTCTCCCTGCTTTGAGACCACTTTGTACTTGCCCTTGATTTTGTTTAGGCCCGTCGGTGGAGCATTCGTTTCACCGCCGTGTCGTAGCAAACGTTGGCGGACATTCTTCGCTGAAAAATTGGATAACAAATTGAATAAAAGAAAAAAAAATTATTTAAATTATATCTTTTTATAATTAAAGTAAGCTTAAAATTCTCAAAAATCACTGCCCATACTTTCCATGGTATTTGTTGTGTCGTTGACACCCTTGGCCAGTTTCAAGGCTCGAGTAATAGCCCAGCTCTGGCGGATTCATCTCCCTTTTCCGCTCATCCGGATAGCCGAACACTTAGGATTCTGCGAAAAAAAATTGAATTTGAAATTTTTTAAATTGAAAAACAATTTTGAAAATGCATTAGTCCGCTTATCGAAAAATGATCAGAATATTTTCTAAAGAGATCAACCGATCAATAAATGGGCAAAACATTTTTAAAATAACAATCCAACATCTTGTCACCAACCGGTTATGCATGTCAACGTCCTCGTCACCCCAGCCCCAAAACAAATTGAGTAGCCATTGACACGTTTGTATTGCTCTGGGTAAACCGGACACTTCGCCAAATTGTTGTCAGGAAGGGGTCTGGATTAAAAATAGTTAGACTTTTTTTGTTTAACTTAAATTGTTCTTTAATAATTTGATATAGTTTTAAATTAAATTAAAATTACGCGTATTTGTTCTCGTCGAAACGACGGAAATAATGCGTTGGATGGGTTTTGAAGCAGCGGTAACAAGTTGTGGTCATGTTCCGGCACCAATCGACGTCATGCAAAATAATGCAGTCCCATTTGTCCAAAATTCGTATTTCGACAAAACCAGCTAAAATTCTTATCATTTAAAAAAATAAATGGAATAAATAGAACAATTAAATTTTATTAAGTTTAATAATAATTCATTTCAAAAATAAATTTATTAAAAGGATTTGGATTCTTATTTTCACGTTTTTAAACAAATTTAAAAATCAACTATACTAACATTCAGAAAACAAAAAAATCAAGTTTTTTTAAAATATTTTCAGTATAACCGTTCATCAGCTTGGCTTTGTTGAACTTGTCGGCCGGCTTGCCAACAGGAAGTGCTTGTTCCACTACAAATATACGAAATTGGCCTGCTGACGCTGCAAAAATGGGATCAACTTGGCCAGAAGGCCACGCAAGTGTTCTGGCCGGTTTCTAAAATAAAATTTTAATGAATTAATTTTGAAAATGTTTTCCTTCCCCCTAAAATTACCTGTATGGAATCATTATGGCAATTTTCTGTTGTGCAACACATTCACGCGGCTTCCATTCACCACCTTGGCCATTTCGGGATGAAATTTTTCAATTTCTGCTAATTGAGGAAACGTTTTGCTGGGCACCCATCGACCAATGAGTTTTTGGCGGAATTTCAGGGCATAACGGCAACTTTGTAGCGGCAGAAAATGCTGCTAGACAAATCAAAAGAGCGGCCAAAAGGGAGGCGAAATGGTAAAGTGACATAACTAAAATATATATATTTTTAAATATCTAAATTAAATCATTTAAATATAATTCAATATATTTTTTTAAAATTTTATTCTTAATTAAAACTATGATATACAAAAACTGCTCAGCTTTTCTCAATTTGTAGGTATAAATACAACAAATTTGTGGTTTTAAACCAGTTGACCAGTATGAGAATCAAAAAATTTTCAAATTATTTGGGCGCATAAATTTGTAGTAAAAATTTGTTTGCCTAATTTTGCTGGAACCAATTGAGCGAAATTCGATTTAATTTAAACGAAGGCCAAGCCACAATTAATCAAAATCATCTAAAGGATGTTTCGTTTATACATTGGCTAAATTAGTAATTGCATTGCTTTCTTTTTTTTGTCTTCGTTAAATAAATTATAAAAAATAATAAATAACCGGCCACCCAAAATGCGAAATTTGACGAACAATTTGTCTGCGTTTTTTTTTTGATTCCACTAAAAATTAAATTACAAATGATGAGGTCAAAACCAAAGAATAATTTTTTATTGGTGCTTTATAAGGGGAAAGGATACACACTCACTGCTTTATTAGTAATATTTAATATTATCATCATCATCATCATCTCATTATCATCAGATTACATCGAGAGAATGTGCTCGATGCGGCGCGCGATTTCAATGAGCGCGGAGACGAAGATGATTAATTAATATTAATAGGTATAATAAAAATAAAAATCGTGATTCCGCCACCGCCGCCGTCATTCTCTAACGTACTGCTTCCAAAAACCCCCCAAACGGCGGGCGGCCCTTTTCTGGTCGCCAAATTCAGCCTTGCGCAAAAAGTCGGTCAAGGATGTGTTGAGCAAATGTAATGCACCCATTCGCATTCATTCACTCATTCACTCACTATACAATCAAAAATAATATTTATTTATTTGTAAAATTGGAAGAAGTTGGAAGCGCAAACATTTTTATGTATGGAAATGAATGACGACGTGTTGTAAAATTGTGGAATTAAACTTTCATAGTAAAAATTTAGCCGAAAACTTTTATGGCCACAAAAAAAACTTGAAATTTTTAAAATTTGTTTCGATGTTTTGTTCTTTTTTCCAATGGCATTCAAATGGAACATCTAGACAGAGAAGCAAATTATGGTGAGGAAACAAAGTTGGCTAAAATCAAATCGTTTGATTTTTTCAATAAAAAGAGAGTTTTATAAAAACTATTAATTAATTATTTCTTTGATATGTATTGTTGAATCCATGTTTTGTCTTATTTGGTCTTTTTGAATAATATATTCATCTCCGTTCCCCAGTTTGCCCATCTCCAAAAAGGGCCTCCCCAGTCTCATCGCGCCCAAGACGTGGGATGAAATGCACCTCTAAAGATGGCATCTTTTAATGATTATATCGAATAATTTTTTGAAGCTGTTTAGGAATGGGAGGGATCGGCGGCCTCCGATAGGCGCTAAATTTGGTACCAATCGAAAGCTCTATATGTTTAGAAGCTATTATATAGCAGGCACTAAACGATCATGTAAACCTTTAAAAGTTATGGTTTAAAAAAGTGAAAACCTAAGTTTTTGTGGTAATTTTCGATTATAACTTTTTTGAAAAGGATTTAATCACCTTGTGATTTGAATACAAAATCTACCCAACAAAAGCTTTGGTTTGGTACCAAATTTATTTAGTTTGGTTGGTTCCATGAAGAGTTATGGCACTTCAAAGGTCTGGCGCCCAAACGGCAGCGCCCAAACAGCGGCGACCAAACGTCGGCGTCCAAACGTCAGCGCCCAAACGTCCCGCTCCCGCCACGATGGTTTTGGCGATTTTTTTGAAAATTTTTAAATTGTCAAGCGGGTACCAATTTATTTCTTGTCGCTCATTGATGCCATCATTAGTAGTGTTCGACAAATGGCTTCGATCGATAAACGATAGTATTTCGATAAATTATCGTTATCGAAATATCCGGATTTTTCTTCGATCGATAGTATCGCGATAATTATCGAATTTATCCCTATCGTGCCGCACACTAATCATTAGGGTGTGTACATTTTGCGTATTAGTTTGTCTTCCGGCAATTCTGATGTTGTATGTTTGGCCAAAACTCTTCCCGAGGGCGCTTCTCCTAAAAAAATGCTAATTATCGTTTGGGGCGCATTTTTGGTACAAGAAAATTCTTTTTTAGGGATGCATTTTAGTTAGAAAAAATTTTTGATTTTTTTAAAAAAAAGGTCCGCCAAAAAAGTTCAAAAAGTGCACCCCAAAATGGATGCTGTCCATTCCCGGCCTAAAATAAAATTCCTAATCAAATAGTTTTACGTGTATACAAATATAGGATATTATAAATGAATAATTCATCCAACGCATAATTTTTATTGACGTCAAACGACCAAGTAAAATAAAAATTGCAATATTATAAATGAATAAATTCATCCAACGCATATCTATTATTGAAGTCAATAAAATTAAAATTATATGTATTATAATATAATTTATCTATAGTCAATAGATGTTACGTGAATAGTAAAGGAAAATATAAAATATTAGGCAAATTTAATTTTAAACAAAATGTTTTATAAAATAGAATAACGGGGATCCCCGGTTTGGCTTTTCTGCTTCTGTCACTTTAATTGGTGTTAGTTTAAAGATTTTGCCTTTGCAATGTTTCAAATTATTTCCTTCCTTTTAATGCTTCAAAATGTAATTGCAATTAAAATTTGGGTTCGGGTAAAGCCGACCACTCTTAATTATGAAGCAAAAATCGTATGCTATAAACCATCAGAAGTCCGTCGCGTGTTTGGTGCCGCTTCTTTAAACCGGGAGCTGGTAACGATTGGACGTGCCGTAAAGATGGGAAACGAAGGCATGCTGGGCCATTATGTATGGATACGATGCAGAATTTGCGCGAATGTGATCAGAACGATCCAAAGGCATTTATTCAAATAACGGATTCGCTTTCGAGAGTAATGGTAGAGCATATTGCATATAAAACATATTGAATTATTCAATTAAATTTAAAATAATAAAAATATTTTAAAATATTTCTCTTTAGAAACAATTTGAATATGAGAAATCAGAGCTTTGCGTAAGAAAGACTCCATTTGTAATCGGATTCAATATCGAACCATCGGCTACCAAAATATTCACGCCCAACCATTTTCCACCAATTGCTCATGAAATTGAGATTGGTTGCTTTAATTTTGCTGGAAGTTATCAAAATTTTAATTTTTGCAAGTGCTTATAACAAAATTCCAATCGCAGCATTTCGATTCCAATTTATGAAACTGAATTAATTTCTGAGTGTCATGGAACATCTATATTGAATGTGTGCGCGCATCTAACTACATAAATCTGAGAATCCCACAACATTGTTTCTCCATTACAACGAGTTTAATTATGATATTCGCTCCCGAACTATTGAACCTGTTGAAGTCGGAGTAAATGCATCAACTGGACAAAATGAAATCAGCAACTCTGAACCTGTTGAAGTCGGAGTAAATGCATCAACTGGACAAAACGAAGTCAGCACCTCAAGCGTTCAATCTGGAGATGTTCATGGGATAAGCCCAACTAACAATCATTTACCTTCTACTGATAGTGAGGAAAAATTCAATTTATCTCCTTGTGCAATTTGTTTTGATAAACCGGTAAATTAGCATATAATGTTAATATAGGTTGTTAAAATTCCAATTTAGCGCGAAATCACTTTTATCCCTTGTGGCCATCTGGCCTGTTGCCGTCAATGTGCTGACATAATCAAAAACTTTTGTCCAATGTGCCGAGGAAAAATTGAAGGAAAACAGCTAACTTACCTTTAAATCAATATATGATTTGATGAGAAGGGATGATTTGTCTAAGTGGATCTTTAAATTTGACTCGCATACATCATTTCTGTTCTATTTCTGTTTTATCCGGTTTCTGTAATTTTTTATTCTGGATTTACGGACAATTGGGGATACCGGACAATTTGGCACCAAATTTGGACAATTGGGCATCAGCGGACATTACATCTTAATATTTTATTACAAAGCTTAGTTAAATTGATGGTTTCTTTTAAAAGGGGTAAGTTCATTTTTGACAACTTCTGCTGATCTTGTTGGACGAAGTCAGCTTTGATTTATTTATCCTCCTGCTGAACTTCCCAATTTCCTTTTTTATATGACAAATGGAAAAGGATTTTTTATTGTTGCCAATTGTCCGAATTCTTTGGTGGCTAATTGTCCGGGACTAAATTATGCTTCTTTTTTTCTTCAACTTTTTGTGATGAGAACTGGCAAAAGAACTTCTTCGAACTTTTTTTGTATGGTCGGCATGTTTTTTTGTGAAAAAGTAGATTTAACGCAAAAAAAGAAGTGACGCTTTTCCTTTTTTAAATTTTTTCTTATTGGCGCTTTTCCGCACCTAAAAAACTGTTGTTTGATTTTTTTTCTTCTTTAATTGATAGGAAATGAAGTCGATGATAATCGATAGGGATCGGATTTCAAGTTTTTACATATTTTTTTTTGTGAATACTTAAGTAGCTTTGACGAGGAAAAGCCCAAAAATAGCATTCATTTCGAAAAATTAGAATTAGAGAACTTTAAGTCAATATAAATCAGGGGTCGCATTGAAAATTTAAAGGCGACGTCGAGAAAATTTTGAATTTTTGATTTGACCCAATTTGTTAAGAGATTTTCAACCAAAATTTAAAAAAATATGGTACTTTTTGAAGGGGTTTTAAGAATGGGATAGCCACCGGGAAATTTTTTAGAAGATTTTAACAATGTTTAATAAAATTAGACCAAAACGGAAGAATTTCGCCCAATTTTTCGTTTGTTAGGGGGCCGGATTTAAATTTATAATTAAAAGCTTCGAAGTTTATCAAATATGAAAATCTTCACAAAATTCGAAAAATAAGGACAAATTAATGACGGATGCCTCAAATAAGGACAAATCTTAAAAATAATGACATTTTTAATTTATAAGATTGGCACCAATCAAATAAGGACAAATCTTACGTTTCATATTTAGGCTTTTTCCAGAAAATTTCTTAAAAAATGCAATAAAAACGAAAATGTGGCAATGGATCCTAAAATGACCTTTTCTCCAAAAATGCACCCCCTAAAAAGATGATATTTTGCGAAAAAAATTTTATATTTGATATTTTTTATAAAATTTTCAAATATGAAAAATAGGACATTTACAATTAGTTATGAGAAAACAACTGATAAAGATGACGCTATTTTTAAGGTTTTCGCGCAAAAATTGACTAATTTGGTCAGTTTATGCACCTTTCTTAGTTCCTATTTTGCCACTTTTGTGTGGTTTTTTTTGGTCAATATTTTGGGGGGTTTTTTGGTCAATATTTTGGGGGGTTTTTTTGGTCAAATATTTTGGGGGTTTTTTGGTCAATATTTTGGGGGGTTTTTTGGTCAAAATTTTGGGGGGTTTTTTGGTCAAATATTTGGGGGGGGGGGGGGTTTTGGTCAAATATTTTGCGGTTTTTTGGTCAAATATTTTGGGGTTTTTTTTGGTCAATATATTAAGTCAATATTTCACGTTTTTTAGTCAATTTAAATCCGATCCCTAATAATCGAAAGTACATTAAAATAAAAATAAATGTGACTGATTAAAATGGATAAAAAATAGCGTTTAAATTACGTAACAGAATAAAACACTAACTGATCAGCATAAATAATAAATTAAAATCCTCGAATCATTTCACTTTTCGTTACGATTGATTTTAGCTCCATTTTCATTGTTTTATAAAAATCATCGATGGTTAGCCAATGATTTGGTGCCGTGCCTTTGTTTTTGTTTAAATACCGTATTCCTCTATTAGAACCCCCCCCCCCTCAAATAGAACCCCCCCCTCTAATAGAACCCCCCTTTTTGAGGGGGTTGAAAAATAGAACCCCCCCCTCTATTAGAACCCCCCCCTCAAATAGAGCCCCCCCCCCCCAATTTTTTAAACAAGATTGAATCCATAAATAATAAACATTTTGCCAAATCTACTCATTTTTGCATTTCTCATATAAAGGACATTTTGTTTTTATTTTCACGTTAGCTGTTTCTAAATTATAGGCGATTTCACTATTCTAGCTTTATTGATTTTATATTTCCTGCTTGTTATAGGATGGAAGCAATTGGAAACTCATCGGAAAATGCAAAAGTAAGCAAAAATACAAATAACAATTTCCTCCTTTAATTTAGGTTTGTGTTTCGTGCCATAATCCATCCTCCGGCGCGCACTTTTGCAAAAAATGCTTTGAACCCTGTCATGCAATTCCGCCGTGCTCGATCTCAATCGATGGAGAGGAAGGATACGGCGCAAAAGTCGTCTGTTGTGAATGTTTGCTTCGTGACGAGGTTGCAGCCGACGAAAACGCGAATATTGTGAAGACAGCACCATCCATCAGAGACAAGCCAACAACATCATCGTCTTCGTCGTCCATCAACTATGAACCGAATATTCAACTGTTGACTTCAGAGGACGAAGAGGATTCGACAAATCCACCGACCAACGAAAGCGACGAGCGTTTACCATCCAGGACAAAATAGAGATTTTGGATTTTGCAAAAAAGACATCGATTCACGCAGCGAGCAGACATTTTTCTATTGACCGTAACACAGTGAGAATTTGGAAAAAAACAAGAATTGGATTTGAAAAAAATGTTAGTACTTTTTTTGCAAACCCAAATTTATTTCTGCTTTAGGATGCAATCTTCCAGCCGTAAACGCGTTCATGGCGGAGGACGAAAGCTCACCGACGCCGACTTTGACAATGCACTTGCAGATTGGGTTAAGCAATTGAGAGGGAGGAAATTGCGCGTTTCTCGCAACATGATTTTGGCCGAAGCAAAAAAAATTTGTGCACAATACACAAGCATGGATGATAATTTTGCTGTAAGTTTATTTTTTAAGCGTTTTTTTAACTTAAAAGACGCAAAAATCTAGGCCAGCAATGGATGGCTTGAACGCTTTATGAAACGTCACAATTTTACTTTGCGCAGACCAACTTCAGTAGCGCAAAAGCCACCAGATGCCTATGTTGATGTAATCATCAACTTCATTTTGTACGTCCAGAAACTTTGGAAGACAAACGAGTACGTTTAATTGAATCGATTTTCAAAAAAAGAATCGTTTTTTTAGTTACAAGTTCGTCTACGCATGCGATGAGACAGCGGTATGGCTTGACCCATCCGGTGGTACCTGTGTGTCAGAAAAGGGCGCTAAATCTGTAACAGTGCTCAACACAGGCCATGAGAAGGCGCGCGTAACTGTCATTCTGACAGCAAGAACGGATGGCGTCAAATTGCCACCGTGGTCGAAGAAATTGATTTGAATGAAGATGATAACCTTGGAAGCGATTTTTCGATCGAACTCTGATGTTTTGTTTACATTGAAAATTTTATTATTCATTAATAAAATTCTATTCTTTCATTAATTTTGGTAGAAAAAAAGTCAAAATTGTCTAAATTTTTCTAAAATCTGGTGCAAAAATTACAATTTTATTAATATTTTTTGAAAAAAATAGGTTGAAATATAAAACCCCCCCCTCTAATAGAACCCCCCCCCCCTCTAATAGAACCCCCCTTTTTGAGGGGGTTGAAAAATAGAACCCCCGGGGGTTCTAATAGAGGAAATACGGTAATCTCTTTTTATGGCCAAATCGAATTGTTGGGCCATTGAGCTCAGATTTTCGCTCATTGAATTGTTGCTGATGCTGTTAGTGATGCCGAGAATCCAAATTTTGCAATAATTCGCCCTAAAAATATAAGAAAGATAGTTGAGAAATAAAAACATCTAATAATTTTTTAGTTACTTTTTTTATTTTTTTTTTTGAAGAAATAGGGTGCTAAAAAGAGAGATTTAGACGGTGAGAGTAATTTGGCCATCAACGCACCCCATCTAAATATTGTTGAAGAAATAGTGTGCTAAAAAGAGAGAGTCAGACGGTTAGAGTAATTTGGTCATCAACGCACCCCATCTAATAATTTTTTAGTTACTTTTTTGAACATTTTATTTTTTGAAGAAATAGGGTGCTAAAAAGAGAGATTTAGACGGTTAGAGTAATTTGGTCATCTACGCACCCCATCTAATAATTTTTTAGTTACTTTTTTGAACATTTTATTTTTTGAAGAAATAGTGTGCCAAAAAGAGAGAGTCAGACGGATAGAGTACATCAACGCACCCCATCTAATAATTTTTTAGTTACTTTTTTGAACATTTTATTTTTTGAAGAAATAGTGTGCCAAAAAAAGAGAGTCAGACGGTTAGAGTAATTTGGTCATCAACGCACCCCATCTAATAATTTTTTAGTTACTTTTTTGAACATTTTATTTTTTGAAGAAATAGTGTGCCAAAAAGAGAGAGTCAGACGGTTAGAGTAATTTGGTCATCAACGCACCCCATCTTAATGAATAAACGAAACGATNTTGTTATTAATTAAATATTTTTTNATAAAAAGAGAGTCAGTCGGAAAGATTAAAATNNTGTAAATTATTNNNCACTAAAAATTAAANTAATTGTNAATATAAATAAATNTTTTTTAAAAAAAAATTTTATAAAATAATAGAGTTATANGCTANNNTNNTTTGGACATCAACGCACCCTATCTAATAATTTTANTCTTTAATTGGACGAAGAATATATTTTGGNTAAGGATACAAAATANANTGAAATTTATATTTAAATTAGTTTGATGATAAACGNATCATAATAATATGAAAAGTGCTTAAAATAAATTANTTGNANTTATTATATTATTTTTTAAAATTTTATTTTTTTAATAAATAAATTTTAAAGTATGCCCAAATTTNAATAAATTTAGACTTAATAGATTTTTTTTATTTTNAANNGTTTTATATTTAATTCTTAAATTTTTTTATAATTTTATAACNGATTNCAATGAAATAATTAAATGTAAAATTCTCGTANATTTTAAATTATAATTGCTATATTTATTNATTTTTATTANATATAAAATAAAAATTTATACTTATTGAATAAAATTTTTTTTTTTNAANNNAAANNTTTTAGAATTTTTAAATAATAATTTTTATAAAAAAATTATTTTTGAATTAACATACATTTTTTAATGTACCCTTAGTTTAATCTAGGGTTGAGCGGGACCGGGACTTTTGGGAAAAACCGGGACTAACCGGGACTTTTCAAGGGAAATTTTTTTTGTGTTCAATGGTAAAACAAAAAAATTTTTTTGTTATTCAAAAATATCTTCCTCATTGTCTTTAACTTCAATTTTATCATATCAATTTTTGAGATTCTGCCTTTTAGGTGGGGGGGGGGGGTCGGCGGTGCCGATAGGCGCCGCCGAGAAAAAATTTTGAAATTTTGACTCAATTTTGCTAAAGAAATTTGATCAAAATAGGCGCCGCCGGAGAAAATTTTTGAACATTTTAATGATATTTGTCCATTTTTACTTAATTTTTCACCTAAAATTAAAGTAAAATTGAACCAAGATTGTGAATCTCGGTACTTTTTCGATCGAGATTCTCGATCGAAATCTCGAAACTTTTCGATCGAGATTACGATCGAGAATCTCGAAAAATCTCGAATCTCGAAAAATCTCGTATCTCGAAGATCTCGAAAAAATTCGTTCGATCGAGATTTCGATCGAGAATCTCGATCGGTCCTTTCTCTACTTTATATCCTGTTTACTTATTTGATTATACTTTTTAATTAAGTTTTAAATTTTCTTGATACAATCAAGTTTCCAAAAAATAATGAAATTTAAAATACAATATTTATAAATAATTATTTCAAATTTAATATCACATTTTTATTAATAATTTATTTTATCATTTTATCTTTAACAAATTTTTATTCGATATTAATTATTTACTTTTGGTTTAAAAAATGCTTTCGCTTGTGTATTATAGGCTTGTGTTCGTTGAGCAGCTCACCCTTTTTGTAAATCTGATTATTTTAGAGCTATTAGATGAATCACAAATAATATTATTTAATTAAAAGGTTTTATTATGGGCGTTGTCAAAACTGTTAAATTAATATTATTTTTGACAAAACTGCCTCCGGTTGGTTTTTAAAACATTAGACTGTACTTTTAATCGAACATTAATTTTCATCATAATTACTTAGTTACTTATAATTAGTTGTTTATATTTCTTGTTATCTTTTTATTTTAATGCCAATTTTTTTGTTTAATTTATTTCCAAAGTTTAATTATTTGCATTTAATCGTAGGTCTTTTTATTAAATCTAATTGTCTCCATAATGTTTAATGATGACACCAACATGACGAATCATTTTTTGGCCCTCAAGCAGACTTTCTTTATATTTCGTTGCAAAAACGCCTCCAAATGGATAACAAACTCAATCTACAATTTTCTTAAATGGTTTTAAAACCAAAAAAAAACAGGGCAAGCACGAACGAACTATAAAATCTTGCAAATTTAATGCTAAATGTATTTATTTTTAAAATTTATTATTCCAATGAAAGCATTTTCTAGTTTCATTTAATTTGTTTTTAATTTTTTTTATATGTTTTTTGATGAAAAAATCCGTGACAAGATGATGTCGATCGGGTAGGTATTGTATTGTATTCTTTTATATAAATGTATTTGAATTTAGGTTCTTTAACATTTTATTGCAAAAGTTTAAATACAAAATTATGATAATTTTTTTTTATTTTAATTTTTAGCAACATCAAATTACGTTTTATATTAAATGATATTCCAAGTGATGCGCTTGCAGCGTTAGTCGTTTGTGCAATGTGTTTTAACTGTTTTTTAAATGCAATTTTACTTTTTGTCTGTATCAGATCATACATTAAAGCGTACACTTTGCTGTTCGAAAATTTCTCCCTCCAATGACAAATTTTGTTTTTTTTGTATCATTTTTTAAATGTTTGCTATTTCACTTTCCGAACCAGAGTGTTCTGATCAAATAAAAGAACATTATTATAATATAATTTACAACAAAAATTGTTAATATCCTTAGAAGACCTCTTTGTGCTTCAAGAAAGCTGCAAGACATTATTACTTTTATTTTTTGATGGATCGTGTCTCAGTAAACTTTTAAATTCAATGAGAAAATATGTTGTGATAAATACATTTAATATTTTTTTTGTTTATTTTTAGTTTTAGTATTTATTTTTGAAACATGTACGGATTTAATTTGCTCTAGTTTATCACATTTACATTTTTAGAAATGGATTATAAAAATATCAAAATAAGTTTCAAAAATATAATTAAAATGCATTATTTTAATATTTTATAATTCTATTTGTCTTGCTTACACTACCTTTGATTGAATAATTAACATAATTATGCCAAAATCATTTTTTGAAAATAATTTTTTTTTTAAATATTGGAGCTTAAATTTAAAATAATTTTTATCTAAGTTTACGCCAGAGAGACTCATTAGTTCTTCCTTCCGCACGCAAAGCATGTCAATTATTTGGTTTTTTAGAATATAATAAAGCCCCGTGATTAATTAATATGTTTAATTTTGTTACGTTGCTATCCAACGTTATACTGATTAGTGCACAGTGATATATTATTGAATCCTTCTGGCGTGCCAAACATATCAAAAATTCTGAATTGTGATCAAAGTTGTACGAGGTTTGTCAGAAACATAATTAAATAATTTGTAAATTTTATTAATTTATTTATATAAAAGGTTAAAAATAATAATAACAAATAAAAATTTTAATTTTAATCATAAATTAAATGAGTGATTTAAAAAACTAAGCAAAAAATTATTAAAATAAATGGGCAATTGATCATCAAGTCATTAAATTAATACGATTAAAGATCAATCGGTTGACTCACGAACACGAGGATTGAGCGAAATCAACGAACTATAAAGGGTTTGTGGATAATATAATTTATTATTTAAAAGATTAAAAAAAAAAAACTTTTTTTTCTTAATGAAAAAACGAAACGTTGTCGCTAATAGTTGAAAAAAATCTTGATAAAATTTTCAAAATTCTGTAAGTTTTAAAATATTGTAAATTATTATTCACTAAAAATTAAAATAAATGTAAAATATAAAATGACTGAACAAAAAAATATATAAATTATTACATGTGTCGTTTGAGCTGTTTGCAAGGAAAACGCTCAATATCGAGACCTGTCAGGCCCCGAGTGGACGAAGAAGAATCCGAGGCTAAGGAAACAAAATAAAATGAAATGTGATTTTTAAATTAGAGTGATGACAACCGACTCATGTTAATATGAATTGTGCTTAAAATAAATTAATTTCTTTATTAATATTATTATTTATAAATTTAGTTTTGCATTAAATCAAATTTAAATTAAGCCCAAATTGAAAAAGTTTTAGCGTTAATGGATTTCTTTAATAATAAAATAATTTTTTTTTAATTCTTGAATTTTTTTATAACTATTTATCGGATGAATGAATAATATAAATATTAAAATTCTCGTAGATTTAAAATTTTTAAGTGCTATATTTATGATTTTTAATTATATATAAGACAATTTTTTACTTATGGAAAATAGTATTTTTATTTATGCAAAAATTCAAAAGATATTTAAAAATTAATTATTTTTTGAAAAGTTACTTTTGTATTATCAAATATTTTTATAATTAAATTATTTGTTTGCTTTTGCACTCAATTGATCGTGTGCATAGGTTTCTCTAAAAAACCGACAATGTATCAGTCCGACATATTGGTGTCACAAAATTGTAACTAACCCAATTACAAGACAAATTTTTATTATTAATTATACTGCAATTTGTAATAATAATATTAATGAGAACATTTAATTTTCTACCAAATAAATTACCTGCAAATTCTCAACATTATAAAAATATTTCCGTTAATTTTAACCGATTCATAGGAAATTTTTGATTTTATCGTAATTTAAATAGCAATCAATTTTTTAAATTAATACGGTATCAACTATCGCGATAATCCAATGTGTTTCTTTATCGCTTGCTTTTTAACTTTTGCTTACCCGACCGCACATTTTTGTTATAATTTTATTTAGAGTCGTCGTAAATTAAACAGAACATCAACAAAGATTTATTTGTTTATTGTTATTACTTTGATTTTTGGGAGAATGCAACATTTAAAATAAAACGATTTAGCAAATTATAGAGTACAAAATTAGAGCCGAAAAAACAATTTTCTCTTTATATTTAAATTTTTATTTATTTGTTGTAATTCATTTTCAAAAATATTTTAGGCAAGTCTTTTTAAGCATATATTTTTCCAGTGTATTTTGCTGCATTTAATGTATGTATTTTTATTGAAAATGATATTTTATTGGGGTGATCGGAAAGTTCTGTCATAGTGGTCGCCAAATTTATTTAAAAAATCATAAAAAATCAATTAATAATCCAACTTTAATCAAAATAAGCACCATTATGATCGATAAAATCTTGCCTTTTTTCTGGATATATTTTTGTCCACAGTAATTAGAATGGAACTGAGCTATGATGCTAAAACTCAAATTTTGCTTTTTTTGAACCTGGTCTGTTTGGGACTTAATTTTTCTTTTTACAATCTAATATTAGCGGTAAATGAAGTTTTGGATAGTGAGAACATAGATGGGAGAAGCTTCAGGGACAATTTGAGGTTTATTGCTCCACCCATTCATTTTTTATGAAACTCCAAAGTTTGCTCCAGCCAGAAATTTTTGGTAAAAATGGCCCCTTTTAGGGACAATTTTTGGCAATACAATTCAAAATGTCTTAGAAATTTTTTTGCTGAACGAAAAATCTTTAATTTTTGCTGAGTTGATAAGCAATGTTAAGCTTCCAAAAAGCATAAACTGGGCTTGGTCAGTCTCAAAGCCCCCGAGATAGGAGCCCTCAAAAGCGGGCAACGGCCTCCCGGGCCGCAGCTAATCTTCGAGGTTCTGCTCGCCCTCTCGAAACTTGGCAAACCAACGCTGCGTTGTCCGAAGATTCACAACATCATCGCCTAACGACGCACACACATTTCGGGACGCATCGCTCGCTCCATGGCCCAATCGAATTCGTGGAACAAGAGGGATCGGATTTGGGATTTGGAATGTTCCATTGAAATTTTTTCAAAAATCAATTTGAGGGGAAAAGGACGGAAAATGGCTCTTAACGAATGCAGCAGAGTCTGCTCGCACTATGACAGAACTTTCCGATCACCCCAATATTTTGGTCGTCTAACCAAAGTATGTTTTAGAGGTTATAATTATTTGCTTTTATTTGGAATATTTTTTTATATCTTTTTTTTGGGTAAGAAATTGTTGAATAGGCTCGTTAATCAAAGTTGTAAACAAATAATAGAAGATTTTTTTTAATCTTTTGAAATGATTTAATTGTAGTCTTTATTTTATTGAAAAAATGAACTTTTGTTTTCAGATTAGCTTTTAATATTAAATAAATTTTAAATTTCGTTCGATTACTGTAAATTAAAAGGTAAATAATTTTTTTTAATATAATAACTGAGCAACACTATATTAATAAGCAATATTTTTTAATACATTGGTTTAGAACCACGTTCAGAAATCCATTCCGTGCATGGGAGCGTTGATAATTTGCTTCACAAAATATTTCATAATTTTTAATATTTTTAGTTGAAATGTTTCTTTTGAGTTGCATTCTTTGCCCATAATAACTCACAGACTGTGGGATTAAATTGCAACTTTTAATTCATTTAATTTTACAAATAAAAGCGATTTAGTCCCCAATGGGCAATTTTAGGACTTGAGGGACCACTATGAATCTTTCATCTGCCATAAATTCTGTTTTAATTTCGTTTATATTTTTAACTTTAAAGAAGTTAATTTTAAAATTTTAAAGATAATGTAATTGGATGTAAATTATTTGAATATTTAAATTGGATATTTAATGCTTTTTTATTATTCCATATTTTTAGCACTTAGATACTTAGCAATGTCGGTTATTGTTTAAAAAGCTCACTTAGTAGATAATCTTTATTTTGTCTTAGATTGGGTAGTGAGTTAACGACAAATTTTCTAACAGTGTCCAATCATATAGCAAAACGGATTCTTCTCGTTATTGTAGGTGAGGGCCGCATCGCTGAACCAATTTTCTCAAAAAAATCAGAAATTTCAAGCTTCTTTTTATGTTTATTTACTTTTTACATTATTTTTTAATTATGTTATGTATAAAATTTATAATAAGAATGTCTTTTAATTTGTTTACTATTTTTGAAAGCAATTAATTATTTGAGTCCAATCGTTAACAAATGTAATAATTTAAATATATTTATTTCGAAAAAATTACATTTTTACAAGAACTCAAATATTTATTTTTATTTGAATATAAATAAATATTTATTTTGTTTCTAATCCCATATTCTTATCGCATTTATTTTCTTTCATTAATTTACGCCTTTTTTGCATTATTGTGTTCGGATAATCATCTCGGCTTTATTTCAGAATTTCCATTATATTTCAATTAATATGCACGTATGTGAAGTGTATTTCAAATGTGGAAGTAGACGCACACGAATGTGCAAAATTTACATTTCACTGCTTTATTATTAGAAAAATAAAGATGAATGTTTTTTAAATTTATGTTTCAATATATCAATAAAAAATTTTCAAAAATTTTTTGTTTTACAAATTTTTGTAACCTTAAAATGTTTTAATTTAGTTGGTTATAAATATAGCATCAAAGAGATAGCAAATTTATTTTTATTTGGCGAAAACTTACAAAGATTTTATTAGATTTTTTGATAAAACACAAATTTTATTGGGAAATTATTTTAAAGAATTAGATATTTAAATTTATGCGTGAAGAGAAGAACATGCAATAGATTAATTTTATTTATGTAAAACAATTACTACTTTATATTTCATCAAACTTTTACAAACGGCATATTTTACAATAAATTTTCGATCTTTTGAAGTTTCGATTAAATTTGAAAAAAAAATTCGTCTGTGAAAACAATGTTTAAAATATCTTAATTATTCCGTCCGAATCCTTAAAAATGCTTTTATAAAATTTCTAGCGCAGCGAGCCCAATTGTTTTTATGTTCGTCCAATTGCGTATAATCATGAGTATTTTGTTTATATGTTATTATTTATTTCTTTGTTTGATGCTTTAAAGTAATGGCAAGCGCGTGATTTTCAGATGAACAATTTTTTAAGATATGGGCTTTCTTTAATAATAAATATTTAAGTCTTTTACTTCATTCTAATTTAATTTTTTAAAACTAACAAAGTTAGTCGTTCACATTGCGGGACGCTGACGGAGTTGTTGTTCGCAAAAATATTTTAAATAAATGATTAATATTAAATGAAAAACCCCTAATTTAAATAAGTATACTATAATAAAATTATTTTTAATTATTAGAATGCGATAATAATGAATGTCAAAAATGTTTAATTTTAGCTTAAATATTACATCAATCCACACGTATAACATTATAATTTAGTATTTAATTATTATAGATGAAGTTAATAAAGATCGATATTTTTTTGCTTCATTTTTTTTTTAATTCGATTTCTGCGTTTTTTCTTTAAGCGCTTCCAAGGTTTGTATAATTTATACCAATTAATCACAATTTCAGAAATTGCTGTTTTTTGTTTAATTTTTGTTGAAAAGGGACGCAGTTTGCCTGATGCTTCGCAGTAGCATCGTGTTGTTTCAATTGACCATATTGAGCAGAGGACGCCTTAAATTAAAATATTCATGTAAAAGAAAACTTTCATTATATATTCAATATAAGTAATAAATAGTTTTGTCAACGCTGTTTTACTTTTTATTTAAATATCTTCCTGTATAAGTAGAAATTAGATAGATATTAGTTATAAATTGATATTAATTAAATTGCATAGAGTTTTGTCATCTTTAGTAAAGATATTTATTTACCGCGTATTATTGAATTTTATTTAATTTTTTAATTATTTGCATTTTAATTTTTGATTAAGTAAAACAATCAGTAGATTGGTTTTCTTTTGTAAAATACTCCTTTTAGAATGGGTATTTTTCATAAATTCAATTTTCGTAAATTATATTTAACATTTGTTATAATATTTAAATTTGGGTACCTTTTTCGTTCATTCTTATTTTTAATTAAGTTATTAAAATTGATTTAAAAGTATTTATGTATTACAATTAAATATTAAATATTTTTAAAAATAATAAATTTTTTTATAGTTTTTGAATATAATTTGCATTTTGTGCAAACAAATAATTTTTTTTGCTTCAAAATTTTGTTTTTGTTTCTTCATTTAGGTGTTCTATAGCCTTTTTTTATATTGGCTAGTGAATTAATCGACCCATTTATTAACAATGTCCTCCAACCCAGATTTTACATATTTAATAATGCATGATAAGTTACTTTTTTGAACATTTTATTTTTAGAAGAAATAGTGTGCTAAAAAGAGAGAGTCAGACGGTTAGAGTAATTTGGTCATCAACGCACCCCATCTAAAAATTGTTTTGTTTACTTTCATGAACATTTATTTTTGAAGAAATAGTGTGCTAAAAAGAGAGAGTCAGACGGTTAGAGTAATTTGGTCATCAACGCACCCCATCTAATAATTTTCTAGCTTTTTTGAACATTTTATTTTTGAAGAAATAGTGTGCTAAAAAGAGAGAGTCAGACGGTTAGAGTAATTTGGTCATCAACGCACCCCATCTAAATTAGTTAATTTGAACATTCTATTTTTGAATAAATAGTGTGCTAAAAAGAGAGAGTCAGTCGGCTAGAGTAATTTGGACATCAACGCACCCCATCTAAAAATTGTTTTGTTTACTTTCATGAACATTTATTTTTGAAGAAATAGTGTGCTAAAAAGAGAGAGTCAGACGGTTAGAGTAATTTGGTCATCAACGCACCCCATCTAAAAATTGTTTTGTTTACTTTCATGAACATTTATTTTTGAAGAAATAGTGTGCTAAAAAGAGAGAGTCAGACGGTTAGAGTAATTTGGTCATCAACGCACCCCATCTAAATTAGTTAATTTGAACATTCTATTTTTGAATAAATAGTGTGCTAAAAAGAGAGAGTCAGTCGGCTAGAGTAATTTGGACATCAACGAACCCCATCTAAAAATTGTTTTGTTTACTTTCATGAACATTTATTTTTGAAGAAATAGTGTGCTAAAAAGAGAGAGTCAGACGGTTAGAGTAATTTGGTCATCAACGCACCCCATCTAAAAATTGTTTTGTTTACTTTCATGAACATAAATTTTTGAAGAAATAGTGTGCTAAAAAGAGAGAGTCAGACGGTTAGAGTAATTTGGTCATCAACGCACCCCATCTAAATTAGTTAATTTGAACATTCTATTTTTGAATAAATAGTGTGCTAAAAAGAGAGAGTCAGTCGGCTAGAGTAATTTGGACACCAACGCACCCCATCTAAAAATTGTTTTAGTTACTTTTTTGAACATTTTATTTTTGAAGAAATAGTGTGCTAAAAAGAGAGAGTCAGACGGTTAGAGTAATTTGGTCATCAACGCACCCCATCTAAATTAGTTAATTTGAACATTCTATTTTTGAATAAATAGTGTGCTAAAAAGAGAGAGTCAGTCGGCTAGAGTAATTTGGACATCAACGCACCCCATCTAAAAATTGTTTTGTTTACTTTCATGAACATTTATTTTTGAAGAAATAGTGTGCTAAAAAGAGAGAGTCAGACGGTTAGAGTAATTTGGTCATCAACGCACCCCATCTAAAAATTGTTTTGTTTACTTTCATGAACATTTATTTTTGAAGAAATAGTGTGCTAAAAAGAGAGAGTCAGACGGTTAGAGTAATTTGGTCATCAACGCACCCCATCTAAATTAGTTAATTTGAACATTCTATTTTTGAATAAATAGTGTGCTAAAAAGAGAGAGTCAGTCGGCTAGAGTAATTTGGACACCAACGCACCCCATCTAAAAATTGTTTTGTTTACTTTCATGAACATTTATTTTTTGAAGAAAAGTGTGCTAAAAAGAGAGAGTCAGACGGTTAGACTAATTTGGTCATCAACGCACCCCATCTAATAATTTTTTTAGTTACTTTTTTGAACATTTTATTTTTGGGAAGTGTGCTAAAAAGAGAGAGTCAGACAGTTAGAGTAATTTGGACATCAACGCACCCCAACCAGATAAAAAGCTATTAATGAAGATGATTTGAAATCATTATTTGTTTTTTAAATTTTTTTTTAAATATAAATTAATCCAAATAATGTTCATTTTCGATTCATTAAGTGCACACACAAAATAATTTTATTGTCTTTAAGAGTTAGAAAATAAATACTTATAGTCGATCATAATTTTATCATTACTTAAGCAATAAAATAATTTCTTTTAAGATCCTTTTAATACAATGAATAAAATTTAATGATTTTTGCGAGATTTGTTTCATAATTTAATCAAGATCAATTTTAATTAAATAACATATTGTTTTTTTAATTAATCCTTTTTGAATTTTCAATTTATAAAATTTAAACTAAAAATATATTAGAGTCACGATAAAAACTTTGAATAGTTATTAACTTGATGCATACATAAACGATCCGCATGCTAATATCACAATTAATTTAGCCATTAAATAAATTGTAATTGGGTCTAGTTTACTATCCTTTAGGCTCAATTATTTATTTTTTAATGACAAAAATCATTTCTCGCATATGGCCAATAAATTTTATTTGTTTCAACATTTCGTTAAGGTTTGATTATTTCATTTGAAATTTATCATTATATCAAAATAAACTTTGTCATTTCACTAACAACATTAGGGGCAAATGTTTGTGATAAATAATGATTAAATATAAGACTTTTTATTGATTATTCAAAACTACAATTATATATTTGTAATCATTTTCATTTCGTCGGCTTTGTACAATATTCTGTGTGTCTTTTTTTATACAATAAATATTTTTCTTTGAAATACTAATTAGATTACTTCGTTTTATTTCATCGTTTGTTCATTAATAATTAATATATATATTCACCGTGGCAATAATTGTTCTTAAATTAACGTTTTAAATTTTGATTATTACGGATACAAAGGTTACGGATATAGCCGGATAGTTATCCGTCTCAAGTAGTTGATCTTTTGTCAAAATAATTTAGGTGTCTGAAGTCAATGTTTTTAAACATAAATTTAGATTTTATTACATTTATTTCAATTTTTTCTTTGGTAATTTTTTTTTATTTTATTCATATTTTTTAGAACACATACATATTAGGCAGTATTGTATTTTAAATAAATCGTTGGAGCAATTTTAAGATTATCCAACAGTTTAGTTTTAATTAACCCATTTGATTACTACATCACCTTTGACTGAATCAAATATTTAAAAAATGTAATTAATGGCCATCTTGTTTGTTAAATAAATATTTATTATATGCTAAAAAACATTAAAAAAGTTATATAAAAATTCTTTCATAATTAATAAAAATACAATTTTATTATGAAATACTATGATTTGCCTACTTTTCTGAAATTATTATTAGAAAAAAAATGTAGGTGGAATTGGCCTACTTAAAAAATTCGAATGTGAAATGATCGGACAAAAAAGTTTGGGGGAATTGGTCCTATTGTTCACCCCCCGATCCCCGCCATCGAAACTTTGAGAGCCCGCAGGTGTTCACCGTTCTGTGAAATTATGCAATCAATTTTTGAATTAATTAGTGAATTTTGTAATAAACATTTAGAGATTGGTTTTGGTTGATTAAAAATAATACTGTTTTTAGCCAATGCATTTTGTTGAAATTTATGGTATCGATATTTTAAACTTAGAATTTGTCTTATTTGAGCACAATTTTTTATTTTACTAAGACTTAAATTTAATTTAAATATTTATTGATATTTAATCATAATTTGTCTCTACTGCAATAACATGTTGTTGATTTTTTGTCTTTATTTTCACAAAATTATTTATTGCATTTAAAAATTTATGATTGATGATTTTTTCTTAGCATTTTTATTAAATAAATCTTATTAAAGTCTTTATTTCTTAAAATTTACATCAAATTGTAAGCAATTGTATAGCTTTCGCCTGGAATTCCAACACGAATCTGATTGATTTCATCGAATGAGACTCGAACCAAAAATAATTTGTTAAATATTTAAGTTATAGTATTGTTGTTATTTTTACTGAAAATTTCTAATTTTTATTTAACTGTATGTTGGTAGGCGACGCCGCAAAGTGTCTTCGTTTTTTAAAATCGTAGAATAATAATTTTGATCAATTTATTATACTCCAAATAAAATGTTCAAAAAAGTAATTAAAAAATTATTAGATTGGGTGCGTTTTCTGTTTGAATTAATACAATGTTTTATTGAGTTTTATGTGTCATATTAATTATATTTGATTTAAATTTGATTAACAGTATTGGATTAATATTAGTTTAATTATTTATTGTTCCCACAATTTCAAATTTCGCAAAGGCTGATTTGGCAATTATTTAAACAATATTTTTTTTTGAAAAATAAAAAATTTTCTAAACATCAACGATTTATTTTGCAATTAATAAATTATTAGATTAGTCAGATGGCTTTTATTTTTAAATATTAATTTATTAAATAATGGATTCCATGGATGTTATTTTTAAATATTTCTTTTCATTTACTTGATAATATGTATATGATAAACAGTTAAATTAGCAAATTCCAAAATTTTACCTCCGCATTATTATTTTGTTTAAATCGCTTAGTTAAATTTAATTTTCAATAATTTTCATGGATTCTTAGTTTAATATGTTAAATAACATTTATTCATAATTCAAGAAATTACCAATGAAGATTTTGTTTAAATAAATTTTTGCTGCTGTGTTCGTTGAGTCTCAGTTATATGTACATATAAGTACAAGCAGGCGATGTACTTAAAATGGTTAGTTAATGTTATCACATTTATGTATATTTCAATTATTTATAAATCATAACAATTATAATTGAAAATTTGTATTTGCCTCTAAACATTTGCTGTTTACAAATTATTACGAAAGATAGTTAAATTAATAATTATCCCGTATTTTTTAATCCTTGGTTAATTTTATTGTGTTATATTACCATTCTATTTATTCCAGAGTCATCTTTGCATTTGCTACTTCATCTATCTTGTTTAAGTTTAAATTAGTAAAGGGTTTTAATTTGAAAATGTACTTTTTAAAACAGAATTTCCACCGTGCATCATGTCTGGGGTATATTGAAGATCTACAATGTGTCAATTATAGTAATTATAGAAAATGGATACATTTTTAAGCGTGCACCTTTTTACAATTTTATTCAATTATATTGATTTTTTTTTGTTTAACTTTTAATTTGAATATTAGTTATAGTTTTTATTTTTGATTAATTTACGGCGAAATTATAAGTGAATCATATAATAAACCCTTTATTTGATTTTGATTTTCGTTTTACTACAATTTTTTCGATTTATTTTATATTTTAGTTATTTAGTTTTGTATTAAACTTAGATCAAAAAATATTCCTCATAAACTTTAAAAATTAATATCAATTAATTTAATAGACAGGTTAAAATATGGTCTTTAATTAGAGATTTTTATTCTTGTATTAATTTACTTGAAATTCATTTAGCGCACATTAGTGATTGATTACGACATACAGATAGATTTTAAAATTTGGAACCATTTAAATGAGTTCTTTGCATAATATATTTTATTAAATTATCATTTACAAAATTTAATTAATTATACTTACTTTGTTAATATTAAAAAATTAATTGGAAGACTTTGTTAATATTTTAGTTTTTGTCAGTCTCTGTATTAAAAAAGTTGATTTCGATATATTAGCTTTTATATTAATGATTAGCTTAAATATTCATATAAATTAATTTTTTTAATTATCGTAAAGGTATCTAATAGTGTATTCTCGGCGTGTCGGATATAATTTTAAAGCTCTTGAGCCGGTTCTCAATAACAATCCACCTAATTGAGAACAGTAGGAAAGCGATGCCGGTTCTATATTTTTCAAGTTTTTATTAAAATTGTGTTTTTTTACTTAATATTTGTCTGTTGTCTTTTATGACCATCATAAGTTTGTGGTTGGAGTATAGTTTTTTGTGATATTTTAAATTTTCATTGATAATGATTATCGAGGTTCGATTTGCATCTTTGTTCCTTCGTGTATTGCAACTTTTGAAAATTTGTTAATGCATCATATTTCGCCAAATATTCATTAATGCCCTAATTTTATTTCGGTCATTGACTCTTTTCAATATTGTTAGAATAGAAATTAAATTTGCTCCTTTTTATTAATGATTAGTTAATTTTAGTATGCTTAGATTTATTTTTAATTATTATATTTCTCATATATATTTTCTATATTATTTTTAAAAAATCAACAAAATAATAAACCCGCGGTTTACTTAAAAATATTTTAATTGTTTTTAATTTTTTTTCAATCAAAAATTTGGATCCGCCTCAGAGTTATGGCACCGTCCCAATCCGATGAGTCTTTTATTGAAGAATGGTCTATGTTGATAGCGACAGTAAGTAATTAATTGGTAGTTATGTATTTTAATTAATTTTAATTTTTCATAATTTTATAAATTTCATCAGAAATTAAATAATTTAATGTTATAGAGAAAACATAAAACAAAAACAATGCAATTATATATAATAATTTTAAAAGTATTATAAGCCCCTCCATAGGCGGTATTTCCCACTTTTGTGTCTGATGAGTTAATGCGGTATTAGTTTAAAGCTTTATTGTTTTATTAATTTTCTTAGCTTTTTCGCCGTCGCCTTAGCTTCAAAATGTTGTATTATCAGAATGCCAAAGTCCAATGACTATTCAATATTGACAAAATTTTTAGCCTTTTCTCAACACAATAGATGGGATATTTTTATTTAATAAATAAAAAAAATAAAAATTTTATATTTATATTAAAACAATTATTTTTTTGTTTAGTATTACGCTTTGTGATTTGCATAATAACTATTATAATATAATCTTTTGGTTAATAATAAATGTGGGAGTGTCGTCAA